>CM038221.1:63792433-64107758 GCA_021442155.1 Cymbidium sinense
TTTTCTTGCTCGTGTTATGACATTACATGATGCCAATAGCTTACATTGGAAGCAAAATTTCATTGAAGGACTTCCTAACCTTTTCATTGAAAAGGTTAAGTCTCATCTTCGCTTATTTAATGGTTTAATTCCATATGAAGCATACACATATGGAAATATTATATATGCTTGTATTAACACAGGTCTAACCCTTTATTCTGATATAAGACTAAACAACCAAATCAGATGAGAACACCTTCTCAAAAAATATCAACTCGGTCAATTCTGTGAGCAAATTGCCCGTGATCCTCCTCTGGTAAGATCTTCTTCCCGAAAGAAAGGTAAGCGAAAAGAATATTTTAAAAATAATCAAATTAAGAGGTCTCCTAAAAACACTAAAGCCTTAAATCTAAATCTTTAAATAAAATCTCCAAAAAGGATATTAAATGTTATAAATGTGATCGTATGAGTCATTATGCTAATAGATGTAATGTTAAGAAAAAGTTGAATGAATTACAAATTAATGAAAGGTTAAAACAAACCCTCATGAAGATTCTTTTAACTTCCTCCAAATGAGAAAGATTTATCATTAGAAGAAGAAGATAATAAAATCTTATGATCATCTTTCGATGGCAAAAATATGAGTGTCGCAACTCTTGCCAACAAACAGATTATTATAAAAATATTATAGAAATGTTTGGTCTTTTTACCCTTACTTTTGATTAAAAATACCAACTTATCAAAATCTTAGGTCAAGCAGATAATACATCTACTTGAAATATAATTATTAAAGTCTTAAATGAAAAGGAACCTGGTAAAACCTTTTCTAATTTTCTATATACTCCATGAAAGAAGTATAGTAGAGAAGAGCTGAAAAGAATATTCCCTCAACTAAAGTATCTCTAAATGATTTGAAAAAAGAAATAAAAAATTTACAACGAGAGATTAGAGATATCACAGCTGAACAAGATCAGATGAATAGCCGAATAATGAATTTAGAAATAAATCAATATCTAGCTTATTCACAACCTGAAAACCTTGACGATAATCCTAAAACTTCTAAAAAATCAAGGGCATGGATTGCTGCAAAGTATTCAGAAGGCAATATTCCAAAAATGATATATTTTCATAAACTTAATTATCAATAAAGAATTTATTTTACCAAACTTGACGGACATGGTTGATAGCGGCGCAAATTTAAATTGTATTCAAGAAAGATTAATACCTTCTAAATATTTTGAAAAAATCACTCAGAAGCTAAAAGCTTTTGATGGAGAAACCCTAATTGACTATAAATTATCTTCTGTAGTAATCTGGCAGGATAATATTTGCATCCATATATCATTTCTATTAGTTAAAAACTTAACATATTATTTTGGGAACACCATTTCTTCCCTAAATCATGTCTATCACAAGAGTTGATGATATCAAAATTCAATATGAAATGTGGAATGAAGAGGTTATATTCTGATTTATCACCAATCCTAAAGAAATAATTATAAATGAAATGAATAGACTTAATAATAAGTCTATGCATGTAAGTTATTTAAAAGAAGAAATTTCTGATTTAACTATTAAATAGAAAATCTCTTCTCCATCAATTCAAAATAAAACTCAATCTTGCCTTCAGGATATTTAAAAATCCATTTGTAGTGACAACCCAATAGCTTTTTGGAATTTTGAAATGTGGAATGAAGAGGTCCGTATAATATCTATTAGCTCATGAGGATTTCTAATGGAATTGATCACCTTATGAATAAAAAAAAGAAAAATAAATAAAAATGTCAAAATAAAGATAAAAAACATCAAATAAAATGAAAAATAATAAAAAGGATTAATAATTAGAATTAGAATAATAAAATAATAATTCTTAATAAATATAAAAGAAATATAATCTCAATATACAAAATATACAATATAATTCAAAATTCAATTAAAAGCTAAAATAGATAAATATTAAATTGAAATTGAATAGAAATAGAATTTTAAATAATTCAAAATTAGAATTAAGAAATTCTAAAGTAAAAAAAAAGTAAAGATATTAAAGAAAAGTTGAAAAGATATTATATATATATATATATATTGGAAATATATAAATTATAAATAGAATTATCTAATAGAGAAAATAGAAAGAAAAATAAATAATAGAAGATCTCTTGATAGTAGTATATGCTGTATATGTAAATCCTAGATGTGAAAAGAGTCATAATTCATCTATAATCTATAAAAGGTAATGGATATGGAGTGTGAGATGAATATTGAGGAACTAGTTATACAAAAAAGAAACCTCGTGTGGGGCTTGATCAGTATAAACATCAACAACTTTGAATTAGACCGATTTCCTCTCAACAAATCATGGCTTGGGCAAAAAAATTTTTACCCAATGGAGAGATAGTCGGAGAGGTGACAAAACCCTATACTTTTTATTATAAAACTAATAAACTAGAGAAAGATGGATTATTTTGTGAAAGAATTCTTGGACCCATAAAAAGTGGGATTTGTGCTTGTGGAATTTACCGAGGGATTGGGATTGAAAAAGAAGACCTGAAATTTTGTGAAGAATGCAGAGTGGAATTTGTTGATTCTCGGATACGAAGGTACCAAATGGGATATGTCAAACTGACATGTCCAGTGACTCATGTGTGGTATTTGAAACATCTTCCTAGTTATATTACGAATACTTTAGATAAGCCCCTTAGGGAATTAGAGGGCCTAGTATATTACGATGTGTGATTTGATCAAAATTTTTATTTGACAGATTTAGACTAAGAAACTGTCATCCCATTTAATTTGATTGGGATGCCCCCAGCTCTGACATGTATCTTGGGAGGAGGAACATGAAGCTCAAAATTATGGGTGCATTCAAGACTTCAAAATGTAAGAAAAGGGGAATTGATCCATGGTCTGATTCTGTAATAGATAATATAGGAATCTAGCTAAACACGAGGGAAGGAAACCGTGTAGCTGAAATAACTCATTCAGAACACCTTTTAAAAGATTATGTGGTACGATTGGGTCGAATAAGCCCTTATGGAATAAATACTCAGTCATTTGTGAACCGTCAGGTACTATCTTTTTCAATATTTGTTCAATTACTCTTTTACCCACAAATGCAATGTAGGCATTAGGTTCAGCAATAATGATATCTCCTAACATGAAAATGTAAGACCCTCAAATGTTATAATATAAACTATTCTATTCTTTCTCTTTCATTCAATTCATAATCACATACAAAATAAAAAAGGACTGATATGGGAATCCATATAAATGCTGTGGACTAGAAAAAAAGAGATAGGGGTCATTACTATCTAACTAGTAAATAGCATATACTTATATTCTTCCATAACATAAATCACCTGCACTTTTTATTCTATTAAATCATATTCTGGAACCATTATTTAAAACATACACAAAGATTGATACTCATAAGCATTACATATATGTAGTAGGGTCCCCAACCCTTCTTTCTTCCTTGATATATACATACATGTAGCTATTTGTATTTTATTCTACAGCTCAGTGGATTATATGGAACCCCCCGCATTGCTTGATTTGGGATAAGCTTCAAAAAAGACTAGACTATTTCAAAAGTTAGTCAATGATGACCTTCCATGGATTCACCTATATAAGCTGCAGCCAAAGTTGCAAAAATAAGAGATTGAATACCGCTTGTAAATAATCCAAGAAACATGACAGGTATAGGAACTATTGAAGGCGCTAAATAAACAAGAACAACAACCACTAATTCATCAGCCAATATATTCCCAAAAAGTTAAAAACTAAGAGATAAAGGTTTGGTGAAATCTTCTAGAATATTAATTGGTAAAAGTATTGGAGTTGGTTGAATGTATTTCCAGAAATATCCCAATCCTTTTATACTAAGACCCACATAAAACTATGCCACTGACATGGGTAAAGCTAAAGCAACAGTAGTATTTATATCATTTGTGGGCACAGCTAACTTTTCATGAGGTAACTTTATGATTTTCCAAGGTAAAAGAGCGCCTGACTAGTTAAAATAAAAATAAATAGAAACATCATTCCTATAAAAGGAACCCAAGGACCATACTCCTCTCCCATCTGAGTTTTGCTCAAGTCTTGAATAAATTCAAGGACATATTTGAAGAAATTCTGACCATCGGTCGGAATGGTTTGTGGATTCTGAATAGCTATGATGACTGAATTTAATAAGTTAGCAATTACAACCCAAGAAGTGATAAGTACTTGGGCATGAATTTGTAAACCTCCTATTTGCTAATATAAATGTTGGCCTACTTCTACATCTGATATATCATATAACCCTTTCTGTTTTAATGGAACATGGTATAACATTCATATTGTCCTCTAATCAATCGAACTTCAAAAAAGTAATTATTTTGATTCAACCATTTCTTTCTCAATTCATCTATGTTCATTCATGAATTTAAGGTTTCAATGTATATTTTGGATCGAGAAATCACATAAAAAAATACCAATCATTTTCTCTTTTCAATATTATTTGATAGTCAAAACCTAGTTCAAACTTCAAAAGATGCAAACCAAAATAGTAACAATCAAAGAGAGTTCACCAAAAACAAACTAATCTTCTTCTTTATCCTTCTTAATGATAAGAGTAATGATAAGATAATCAACCATTTTTTTATATAACCTCACAAATTGCGATACTCATTTGGTAAGAATCATTCAATCGAGCTTTAGCATCATCGTTGGCCAGAATAGAAATATCGCAAGATCTGGGTCACAATTTGTATCAATTAAACAAATCATCAGAATACCCAAAATGGAACATTCTTGAAGAACCGTATATTCTTCTTGCTGATTAACGATAATTACAATATTGTGCAATCCCATCATATATTTGATCCCACCTAGATATGCTTGCAAGGTAGATAACTTTCTCTTCAACATTGCTACATCTCCTTTGGGGAGACGATTGAATTTCCCCATCTTTTGTTATGTTCTTAAGTCCCTAAACTTCTGAAGTCTTCTTTCTATAGTATACCAATTCATTAACATACCACCAAGCCATTTTTTATTAACATAATGACATTCAGCCCTTATTGCTGCTGATGCTACTAAATCTACTGCTTTCTTTTTAGTGCCAACGATTAAGAATTTTTTCCCTTACTTGCTGCATCAAAAACTAAATCACAAGTTTCTGATAAAAAAATGAGAAATTATAGTAAGATTTGTAATATGAATACCCTTATGTTTTGCAAACATGTACGGAGCCATTCTAAGATTCCATTTATTAGTACCATGAACAAAATGAACTCCTGCTTCCGTCATTTCTTTCAAATTGATGTTCCAATATCATCTTCCTATTTTTCCACACTTTCACTTTTTCTTTTTTTTCAAAGAGATCCAGTACCCTATGAAATAAATAATTGTTCTGACGGAACCTTCTACCATGATTGATCATTGATCTACGACCCAAACCATGAATTTCATTCTTTATTTTTTATTTCATTGATTACGAAATCCATAATTGGACCGGAGAGTTAAAGTAAAAAAGAATGAACCTCTTGTTAAGAATTAGTAAATTACATTATGTAAATGATTGGTCTTATGTCTCATGGAAAGTGTTTGGGGTACAAGAACAAAATAATTCTCTATGGTATATCGGGTCGAGTTAACGCTTGCATCCTCTGTCTAATTGATTTCACAATGTACAATTACCCACAATCGAACCCAACCAGAGTTTTTCTATTTGGACTTGCTCCCTCGTCATGATCAAACGAGAATGGATAAGAGGCTTGTGGGATTTACGTGATAGGGTAGGGATGGCTATATTGCTGGGAGCGAACTCCAGGCTAATATGAAGCGCATGGATGGAACAAGCCTTCAGCCATGGAATGAAAGATAATCATCTTTTCAAGGAAGCTATAAGTAATGCAACTATGAATCTCATGGAGAGTTTGATCCTGGCTCAGGATGAATGCTGATGGCATGCTTAACACATGCAAGTCAGACCAGAAGTGGTGTTTCCAATGGTGGATGGGTGAGTAACGCATAAGAACCTTCCCTTGGGAGGGGAACAACAACTGGAAACGGTTGCTAATACCCCGTAGGCTAAGGAGCAAAAGGAGGAATCCACCCGAGAAGGGGCTTGCGTCTAATTAGCTAGTTGGTGAGGCAATAGCTTACCAAGGCAATGATCAGAAGCTAGTTTGAGAAGATGATTAGCCACACTGGGACTGAGACACGGCCCAGACTCCTATGGGAGAATCTTGGCAATCACTTGTTCTGATTCTACATATTGATCATTTTGAACTAAAATCAAACTTTTTGTTGGAATATTCACATTATGTATAATATCTTGACTCTCAATAGTTACATACAAGTCTATAAAACATAGAAAAGTAGGATGCCTGTGATGGGTATGTGTGGGATGAACCAAATCCTCATCAAATTTTATTTTTCCATTAGAGGGAGCTTGTACATATTGGCGATGCCTTTGTATACTGGTGTATGAAAAGTTCTTAATGTTAGTTGAGTCCCCGGTTCTGATTGATGATTGACCAGGTCACCATGAGTAGGACTCAAGCCATAACATAATTGATAGATCCAAGATGTACTCCTACAAGTAAAAGGGGTTTGAATATATATTGGGTGTGCTCGAAAGGTTATGAATTGATTAACAAGTCCAATTCCAATATCTTTATTTTGAGTGGAAATGCATCGTAGACCAATATATATATCATCTACTAATACACGACCAATTAATGTTTGGACAAAATATTTTTTGTCATCCAATTTTGAGGACTCACGAAAATACCTCGGATAGTACCATAATCCATTCTACATATAAGAATGGGTTGAACTACTTCAACAAGTCTATGTGTGATGTATCTAGCATCTGATGTTCATACAATAGTATTTACAACCCCTTTGCGGGCTCCACAACAAGAAATTATATATTCTGTCAAAGAAAGCCCTTCCTGTAAATTGCTTTGAATGGGTAAATCAATCATTTGTCCTTGAGGATCCTTAATCCTCTCTCATACCTACTAATTGGTGTACTTGAGATGCATTTCCTCTAGCCCCCGAAAAGGACATTAGATGGACTAAATTAGAGGGATCAATCATCCAAAATTTAGGATTCATTTATTGTCTCAAATATTCACTTGTAGCATACCATATCTTAATGAATTGATGTAACTTTTCTACCACATGTACATTCCCATAATGATGGTTTTTCTCTAAAAGGAAACTTTGTTGTTCAGCGTCTTGAACTAACCATCCCTTAGAAGGTATTGTTAAAAGATCATCAATTTCTAATGAAATAGATGTAGCAACTCGCTAGAAACCCAAAGCCTTCATTTGATCCGTGATATGTGATGTATATGCCATTCAAATGATCTATTAATTTACTAATAAGTCATTTTATAGAAATTCCATCTATCACTTTATTGTGAAAGACCGGATCGGTCATTACTCATAAGGACCTCCATATTTTGATGAGTAAGATTCCACAATGGCCTAGTCGTGATTCAAGACTTCCTTTCCCCAATCTTGATTCACAGAAATTAAGAATTATATGGATAAAATTGGAGACCCAAATTTCCACAGTATGGGCATCACTAATAGAATTTCTTAGTTTATATATAGAATGAGTTAGATAGCCTATGAGTAGGCCCGCCAAAACCCTTGTATGGCTTCTTCTATTTCTCAATAAAAAGAAAGATGACCAACAGTAGTTCGAATGTATATACAATGAATTTCTCTTTATACACTTCATATTATTCGATAGTGCTTATAAATCTCATTATAATTACCAAAAGATTCATATTTAACTTTGATGGAAACTTCTCTTGAGCCAACAACATGTTGATCTAGTCTCCACCAGAGCCACAAAGGACTATCTAAATGAATTCATTTCTACCGATAAGCTCCGAGTGCATCATAAGAACAGCAAAAATATAACTCTTTTGTATACTTAAAGTTATTCTTGTAAACTGTTTCTTTTTTTCTGCAATTAGGATTATATTGATTATACATATTTGCACAAATACCTCATAGATTCTTGATTGTTAATACATAGAGTCCAATAAGCATATCTTGAGGTACGAACGGGATCCCCAATAGAGATAAGAGATTCATATGAGAAATATATAAAGTAAATGAGCTTACTTGAGCTTCCAAAGATAAAGGTATGTGAATAGCCATTTGATCCCCATCAAAGTCTGCGTTGAAGCCCTTACAAACTAATGGGTGTAAACAAATAGCATGCCCCTCCACTAAAATGGGTTGGAATGCCTGTATACCTAATCTATGAAGGGTGGGTGCTCTATTCAACAATACAGGATGCCCCTGAATTACTTCTTGAAGGATTTCCCATACAATGAGTTCTTTTTCCCTAATTTTGCTTTTAGCAATCCCTGTGTTAGAAGCAAAATCTTGTCTGATTAGACCACGAATTATAAATGTTTGGAAGAGCTCTATTGCTATTTCTCGAGGTAATCCACATTGATGTAATGAAAGCAAAGGACCCATGACAATGACGGAACTCCCCGAATAATTGACCCATTTACCAAGCAGAGTCTCATGAAATCTTCCTTCTTTGCCTTCAATTATATCAGAAAATGACTTGTAAACTTTATTATGACCATCTCTCATGGGTTGTCCGTAGATCCCATTATCAAAAAGTGTATCCACAGCTTATTGTACCAATTTCTCTTGACACATTACTAATTCCCCTGATGTAGATCTACTTATTCCTAATAGATCAGTAAGAGTATTGTTCCGATAAATGACTCTTCTATAAAGTTCATTAATATCTGAACTCATTAGTTTACCACCGTCTATCTGAATGATTCATCTCAACTCAAGAGGAAGAACTGGTAATAGGCACAAAACCATCCATTATGGGTCTACATTTGTTCAAAGAAAATATTTAGCTAATTATGCAACCAAAAAATCCTTTCTTCTTCTAATTTTTTGATCTTCCCATTCATTTTACGGACTCTTCTCTTAATTCTTCATTCTACCAAAGAATTCTCTGTAATAATTCACAAATTTGAATCAACTAATTGTTCTCACACACCGCCCTAGATATTTCTCAGTTTCGAAATGTCTCGAAACCTTGAGTAGTAAAAAAGAGTGGATGTTGTATTTCCATGATTGGATTTCATATTTGAATGAACCTCATAATCATAAGGAAGTAGGTTTTTTAGCTATAGGCCTAGCAAAAGAAAATTCGAGATAGGTTCCCCCCCCCCCCCCCCCCCCCCCCCCCCCCCACACCCAATTGGACGGAAGGTTTCCTCTCATCTGGCTAAAGTAGTTAAACCAAATAAAGAAAAGGGTTCTTCTCAAAAAGAGTATATTGATTATACTATCTATTAGCTCAGCGGTAGAGCTCCTCGTATAAGGAGTGATATAACTGCACTCGCCATACAAAAAAGAAACCTCGTGTGGTGCTCGATCAGTATAAACATCAACAACTTCAAATTGGACCAATTTCCCATCAACAAATCATGGCTTGGGCAAAAAATTTTACCCAATGGAGAGATAGTCGATGAGGTGACAAAACCCTATACTTTTCATTATAAAACTAATAAATTGGAGAAAGATGGATTATTTTGTGAAAGAATTTTCGGACCCATAAATGTATTATGGGCGAAGGAATGATGATCCGGCTTCGACCTGCATTGAATGCAGGTCTATTCATTGAAGATAAGAGTACATCAAAACCATACAAAGTTTTCCATGAGCAGATTTATCCATTGTGCAAATATAGGTTCAATTAATATTTGTTTTTCTGGAGCACCAAAAGCAAGCATGGCATCATTATGAACATAAAGGCCCAAGGTATGGAACCCCAAAAATAGGCTAGACCAACTTAAATGAGAGAGTATAGATTCTTTATGATATAACATTCTTGCCAATACATTATCCTCATTTTGTTCTGGATTATAATCCCTAATGAAGAATATAGCCCCATGAGCAAAGGCTCCTATCATGATGAACCCTGTGATGTATTAGTGATGAGTATATAACACAACTTGAGTAGTAAAATCTTGTGATATGAATGCATAAGCAAGTAAAGAGTACATGTGTTGAGCTAATAAGGAAGTAATAACCCCTAAAGAGGCTAGAGCAAGGCCCAATTGAAAATGAAGCGAATTATTTATTATGTCATAAAGACCCTTATGACCACGTCCTAATCAACCCCCCAGAGGAATATGTGCTTCTAAAAGATCTTTGATACTGTGTTCAATCCTAAAGTTAGTTCTATACATATGACCAGCAATGAAAAAAAATGAATGCAATAGCTAAATGATGATGAACAATATCGGTTAGCCATAAACTTTGCATTTGGGGATTGAATCCCCCAAGAAGGGTTAGAATGGCGCTCGCCTGGGAGGTACCAAATAAATGACCTAGAATCAGGGTTTTGAGCATAAAGATTCCATTGACCCATAAAAAGTGAGCCCAACCCTTGAGGATACGGCAATACGTCTAAGAAATTATTCCATCTGACGTACTCTCCCCTCAATTCGGGAATAGCGACATGAACTAAATTTCCTATCCAAGCCAAGAAACTTACTCTAAAAAGTCTTGACAAATGATGATTGAGACGAGATTCGGCATTTTTGAACCAAGAAATGCTTAGTATCCATTTTGGTTGTAGGTGTAACCAACTCGCTATTAAGGATATAGCATAAAGAAGTAATAGAAAAAGAGCTCCGATAAAAGATCCTCATTGGTGCGTAATCCATTGTATACCACCACCGATAAACACCGAATAAGTTATAGATCGATAGCACCTCCTCTAGTAAAGGCTTCTACAGCATGTTGGCCAAAATGAGGATACCAAATTGCATGAGCAATAGGTCTTACATGTAAAGGGTCCTGTATCCATGACTCAAAATTTCCTTGCCAAGCTACATGAAACAGATTTCTGGACATCCATAGAAAGATTATTGCTAACTATCCAAAGTACAAAGCAAAAATATTCTGATAAAGACGTTCTTCAGTAATATCATCATGACTTTCGAAGTCATGTGTGGTAGAAAAACCAAATCAAATGTGAGTGGGGTCCTGAGCTAAGCCTTGGCTAAACCTTGGAAATCTTAATGGCATAATGCCTTTCAAATCCTCCTAGCCATTATCCTACTGCAACAATTCTTGCTAAGAAGAATGCCCATGTTGTGGCAATTCCACCCATAAGGTAATGGGTTACTCCTACGCCCCTGTACAATACTCAAGGCTCTAGGGTAGAGCAACTTTTAATTTTTATGAGCCCAAATGATGGATTCAATGAGTTCTTGCCAATAACCACTACCACCGAATAGAAACATTAAACTCAAAGCCCGGACAAAATGAGCACTTAAGAAAAAATACCATATGTAGATAATGAAGAACCATAAGAATTACTTAAGATGCCTGCCCATAAGAAATCCGAGCCATCCATTAATAGTAATGGAACTCTGCAAAAGTTCCTCTCTGATATGAGTGACTACTCCTTGATCACTTATAATACCACAAACATTCGATTGCATTTTCCAACTGAAATGGAAAATTACTACCAAAATTGCATTGTACATCCAGAATAGACCTAAGAATTCATGACCCAAGCGGATACTTGACATGTTCCCCTACCAGGGCCCATTACAAGGGAAATGAAACCAATATTTTCTTTATCGTATCAAACAGAACCGTGAGAAAATAGAACACCTTCAGGATCAATACACGTGAATTATAAATGCATGAATGTGATGAACCAAAAATCCAGTTCTAATGGGATAGGTAAAGCAACTTTGCCACCCAATGCTACTAACTCACCACCTCCTAAGTTAAGTTGGTACTTATTGTTGCACCGAACTTACTAGCTAAAGTATGGGTGTTTTGTACCCATTGAGCAAAGATGGGTTGTAATTGTATGGATCTAAAAAACATATCTTGGGGATGCCCTAAAGAGCTCATAGTATCATTATGAATATACAAGCCAAAACTGTGAAACCCTAAAAATATGCATGCCTAGTTCAAATGTGATATGATTGCATCACGGTGTCTAAGGACATGATCTAATAGATTGTTGTATCGAGTAGTTGGATCGTAGTCTCTTACCATAAATACGGTTGTATTTAGTAGTGCCGACTATAAGAAATCCCCCGATCCACATGTGATGTGTGAACAATGAAAGTTGTGTACCATAGTCAATAGCTAGGTATGGATAGGGGGCATGGATCTTATACTCTGGCACTAATATTCTTGAAAAATCTCCCTCCAAGACGTGCATATGACTTTCATCGAATATGAATTTCTACAGAATTCTATATGTATCTATGAGATCGAGTATGGAATTCTGTTTACTCACTTTCACTTTAAATTGAGTATATGTTTCCCTTCTTTTCTACTAGGATTGGAAATCCTGTATTTTACATATCCATACGATCAAGTCCTTGGGTTTTCAAAATAGTGTAATGGAAAAATAAGTGCTTCAAATCATTACTATTGGACTCGGACCTGTTCTAAAAAAGTCAAGGTATTTCGAATTGTTTGTTAACACTGACAAAGGAAGGGAAAACCTCTAAAATTATTCCAATATTGGATCTTGGACATATAGTAGTTCTGAATCGAATCTCTTTAGAAAGAAGATCTTTTGTCTCATGGTAGCCTGCTCTAGTACCCTTTTGAAACTTTTGTTATTGGGTTAGCCATACACTTCACATGTTTCTAGCAATTCACACGGCATCATCAAATCATACAAGTCTTGGATAATAATCTACAACACACTAGAATGCCCTTGTTGGTGATCTTTTACTCCGATGGCATCTAGGGTTCCTCAAACAATGTGATATCTCACACCGGTAAATCCTTAATCCTTCCTCCTCTTACTAATACTACAGAATGTTCTTGTGAATTATGGCCAATACGTATATAAGCGGATTTCAAATCCAGAGATTAATCACTGCAACTTTACGTAAGGCAGAGTTTGGCTTTTTGGGGGTGATAGTGGAAAAGTTGATAGATAAGTCACCCTTACTATCACTCTACAGAACAGTACATGATATTTTCACTTCATACGACTCCTCGTTCAATTATTTTAAAGTAATTAGATCCTTTTCTTCATTTGAGAATCTCCTCCCTTCTTCTACTCCATCCCGAAGAGTAACTCAGACCAATTCATTCACGTTTTCATGTTCCAATTGAATACTTTCCATTTATGATCAAAGGAGAAGATTCTTCTTTTTAGCAAACCTATGTGGATCAAATCACAATCTTCTAATTATGAGAAGAATAAAAGATCTTTCTCGATCAATCCCTTTGCCCCTCATTCTTCGAGAACCAGAAAGATCCTTTTCAAGTTTGAATTTGTTCATTTGGAATCTGGGCTCTTCTATCTTCTACTTTTTTTATATATTTCTTTTTAGATCAAAAGCACTATGTGAAATCTTTGGGTTTTCCTCCTCCTCTATCCCTATATCCCATAGGTATAGCATTTGAATCAATAGAGAACCTTTTGTTTTGTATGAATTGATATTCTTAATTCTTACATTCCAATTCCTTCTCGATATCTCCTAAAAAAAATCCTGACGAATTGGATCCAAAAAGGATGGGTTAGTGTGAGCTTATCCATGCGGTTATGCACTCTTCAAATAAGAATCCATTTTTTGAAGGATCCGGCTTTCATGCTTTGGTAAGTCATCCGAGATCTTTTCAATGACCTATGTTGTGTTGAAATCTATATGATCCGATCGATTGCATAAGGGCCACGATAGTAACAGAACCGAGGAAAGAAAAGACAGTTCTTTTCTATTATATCATCTCTATTATATCGTTTCTATTATGTATTAATATTTTATTATATTCTATATATTATAATTATCTAATCATTTGATTCGAATTATTTCTAATTAGATTAGTTAGATTAGTTTTATAGTCTTAGTTTTAATATTAGTTAGTGATCCCGGCTCGGCAAGTCCTTTCTTCCATGATGAACTGTTGGCACCAGTCCTACATTTTGTCTCTGTGGACCGAGGAGAAAGGAGGCACCATAGTAAGAGGGTTGTACCATGAGAGAAGCAAGGAGGTCAACTGCTTCAAATATACAACATGGATTCTGACAACGTAATGGAGTTGGGCCCTCATGTTGATCTAAATGAATCAGTCTTTTCACGAGGGTCCATCTTTGCTTGCTAGGCAAAAAGATAGCAAGTTATAAATTCTATCTCTATCTCGGTAGGACATGTATTTCTATTACTATTCAATTCATATAGGTGGTGGATGAATCTCATCCATAATAGAATCTTAGATCACTATGTGTGGATGATATGAACTGCCTAAACAAGAATTCTTGAACTATAAAAGAGCTTATTACTCGCTACATCAAATAATTTCTACTAATGAAACCATGTAAATACATCAAAAGATACACATGTCTGCTGAAATGATTGTTGCTATCTGCTCCAATAATGAATCATTGGTTTCATTGAATAACTAAAGAAGATAGATAGACCTTTCTCTTCATCTCAGGTCGATGGATCTCCTTAATTGGAAGATCTCCCATATGGATAATACACATTCCAGTTGACCGAGCCTAATTCTAATTGATTTGTCCTAAAGCAAAGATATCCACGTATGGTTCTTCCTATTCGATATTCATGACCAAGAGGTAATCCTCTTTCGATAGGCCCGAAAGAAGAAGGAAGGTCGGAATGCCAACAGACGCTGCCTATTCTCTAATTAACTCAACCGATAGTACCCATTTTGAGAACGCCCAAAGGCCAAAGTCACGAATGGGTAAGTCGCCAATCCCTAATGTAATGTACTTTATTTGTCGAAGTTACTGCATCGGTGGATATTTTACCATAGGTTTCTATTAATCTACCTTGTGTGATTCCTGTTGAATCTTATACACGGGGGTGCGCGCAGGGTGGACGATTTCTAAAACTTCTATAAAGAAGATCCCCTAGATTTTGTGATCCGCTGTCGATTCCAATAGTTCAAACTCAGATTGTGTGGATCACCAGAATACTTCATATCAATTGATAAGATACTCATCAATATTTATTAGATCCAAAATCTGTTATAGAATTGCTCATTAAATGAGCATTCTTAATATTTTTCCTTGAAGAGAACTCGAACCTCCACACTCTTTAGCACGAGATTTTGAGTCTCGCATGTCTACCATTTTACCATCAAGGCATCTTTAAGGTGAATCATATTCCATGAATATGATATCTATCTAGTGTGATATATGGAATACTTCATATCAACATATAAGATACTCATCAATATTGATTAGATCTAAAATTTGTTATGGAATTGCTCATTAATGAGCATTCTCAATATTATGCCTTGAAGAGGACTCGAACCTCCTCTCTACTTGTAAAAATAACACAAGAAAGTTTCTTTATGGGCGAAGAAATAAAATATATAGGCAGTGGACGAATCTCATCTTATTTATTCTTGTATTTTTCTTATGTCTCAATTTTTTAATTCATTATTTACTTTTTCTCTTCTTTCAGTCTTCCCAATTCCCAATTCTCTTGATGGGTCTCCAGATCAAAATCTTCGTAAACTAGGCTATCTTGATATCATGCCTCTTGAAAGTGAAATTCATCCTTTGTTTTTTCCTTTCCATTCACTCAAATCTCTTCCGTTTCATCTGTTTTGTCCAGATCCTCCTTTTCTTCCGAACAAAGGGAAGGGTTTTCTTTGGTGGATCCCTCTTGTTCCTGTTGAATCTCCTTCATTTCATAAGTTCTTTCTATATTGCTTTCTTTCTTTCTCCCCCTTCTTCCGTTTGTGAGGTTTCTTTCTCTTTCAATTTCTTAGTGAAAATAAACAAAGATTCCTAAATAGTAAACACAGTGATAAATAAGAGAATACTAAAGATTCGAGCCATAGAATTTCTCAATTCTGACACAAGATACTTATTAGATTAAATAGAATGATTTTTCCATATCTAGAATAACACAAATCCAACCCATTTCATGAATAAAATGTGACCAATTAACCAACCAACAAAACTACTTGTTAAAAATAAAATCTTGTCGTTGCATTGAAACATATAAATGTTGACTAATCCGCTAACGTGAAACTTGGTAAAATGAAATGGTTGAATAATTGAAAAATAGATTATTCAGAATACACATTGAATGATGAGATTATGCATTGAATTTCTGGTGGTAGATCCATAATCAAAAAAAATTTTATGATTGTTCCAGAATAAATGAAACAAAAGATAGGGTAGAATTAGGGAAGTTATTGTATGAGGTCTACCCAATGCTAGATGCAGAGGTGCATAATAGATCGATATGAACATCATTAGCCCGCAATAAAACCGCCATTACGATACCTTCTTTCAATTCCCTTCCATAACCCGAGCTGGAGAAGGAAGAGATAGGGGTCTCTATGGAGAATGTGGTCGAAATCCATAATAGAGCGACCACAACCAACCAAATTTATTATCTTCATGCATAAGGATAATGGATTACCTAGTAGAAAAGATTTCAAAATCATAACAAACCTCCTCTTTTTCTTTTCTATTTTAATTTATCGATTATTATATGATGATTCCTTAACTTTCCATATCTATTCCATATATATATAGATAGAAACAGATATACTATAAATGACATCTCTTATGTCAATGACCCAAAAGGGAGATGAAATGAATGGAATTAGGATATAGATGGAATATAATGAAATAGATCCACATTGAGGTTCCCTATGAAATGAGGCATGGAACGGAGCCACTACGAAGAAGTTCCTGGAGTTACGAAGGAAGCTTCAGACTCATATTGTTCATTGGTTGAGAATGAGTTGAACTCATGTCCCCGCTGTTCCTCGCTTCGCAGAGCGCTTGGTTGTTAACTGACTGGTCGTAGGTTTGAATCCTACTTGGGGAGATTAGATTCATTCTTCATTCTTCCATGAAGAATTGAATGAAAGGGATTGCTTTGACCGTTAAGAGTAGGTAACTCGTTCTCTGTCTTTGTTTCTATTGCATTATATCTCATCGTATCACATTTTGTTCTATAATATTTGAGAATCACCCTCAATACCTCGGCATAGATCCAACCCTTGTAAATAACCAATTCAAAATTCTCAACAGTGCATCAAAGATGTAGTCATCGATTCTCCCGATAGGCCACAATTGCCGTGAGCAAATATATTAATGATGAGGAACACATTTTTGCTATGCTACTAATACTTGTACTTGCTCTACTATTCTGCCCAAGCCTAGCTGATGAAGAGTTACAGGAGTCAAACACAAAGTCGATCCCAGCCCAGTTTACTAAAAGGACCATACCCAAGTTCAATAGCTTTGCGACTGATATCCCGATCATGATTTTACTACCCCCAGAGGGAAAGGCCCTTCCCTTTTGGGCCATTGTGGGCAAGGAGGGATTTGAACCCCCGACACTGTGGTTCATAGTCACGTCCTCTAATCCTCTAAGCTACAGGCCCCACCCCTTCTACACTGGATTTGTTCCTAAGAGTACTTTCAAAAAGGAACATTTTCTATGTGAAAGCGCCTTTCTCTCTAAAATAATAATGCATTCTAAGGCATGAAGTGGGAGATAAGGGATGTTATTGAATAAGATGATCTTTGTTTTTTTTATTTTGATCTTTTGAAATATGAAAAAGTCAAATAACAGGTGTTAAGCTTTTTATCATTCTAGCATCGAGCTATTTTTTTGCAGGACCCCCCTAAAGTATTGTCACCGCAATAGAGTTTAACCACCAAGTTTGAGATGGATTGGTGTGGTTCCTCTATGCCTAAGACACCAAAATATCAAACCATGAATGAAGAAAGCAATGAAACCTGATTCTTGACTGGAAGGGATGCCAAAGGCCTCTACTCTCCCTCTCTATCGGATGGAAGGGAAAAGCTTTTGGGTTTTTCATGTTGCAAACAGTTGAACAATGAAAATAGATGGCGAGTGTTTGATCGAATTGATCAAGTCATGTAGGAACAAGGTTCAAATCTCTCAGTCTGTTAAGATGCCTTAGTTGCATACATCACTGCACAACCACTTGACACCTATCATAATGATAAACGGGTCGTCTCGCCATGACCTTATCTTGGATTCTCAATACTTATGTCACTCCATCCTCAGGCGAGAACCCATGCCTCAAATGTGCTACCGGGGCTCGGGAAGTTGGAATAGGAGAGCACTCATCTTGGGGTGGACTTACTACTTAGATGCTTTTAGCAGTTATCCGCTCTGCACTTGGCTACCCAGCATTTACCGTAGGCACGATAATTGGTATACCAGAGGTGTGTCCTTCCCAATCCTCTTGTATTAGGGAAAAGTCCTCTCAATGCTCTAATGCGCACGGATATGGACCGAACTATCTCATAACATTCTGAACCTAGCTCACGTACACTTTAATGGGCTACACCAACCTTGGAACATACTAGCTGTGTGAAGAGTCGACATTGAGGTGCCAAACCTTCCTCGATGTGAACTCTTGGGAAGATCATTATCCCTAGTAACTTTTATCCATTGAGTGACCCTTCCACTGCACGATCACTCCAACTTTATCCCCGCAACGGTCCCAAGCCTCATGCTTGCATATCTCCGTCCGCCCAAGGAAACCTTTTACCTTTTGGGAGGGCTACACCCCATAGAAACTATCTACCTTAGACTGTCCCTTAGCCCATAGGTTCTGACATAAGGTTAAAAATCTAGCTCTTCCAGAGTGGTATGTCATTGGTGGCTCAGCCCCATGGGGCCTTCACCCTCCACCTAAGTCGCACTGGCCCAAAGCCAATGGGGAACAAGAAAAGCTTCATGGTTTTTTCTGCCTAGTGTGTAGTGATCTTCACAGACATGTCTATTTCACTGAGCCTCCCTCTAAGACAGTGCCCAGATCATTACGCCTTTTGTGTGGGTCAAAACTTACCCGATAAGAAATTTTGCTACCTTAGGACCGTTATAGTTACGACCACTATTCACCGGGGCTTTGGTTACCGACTCCCCTGTCATCAGGTCACCAACTTCCTTGACCTTCCTGCACTAGGCAGGCATCAGCCTCCATACATGGTCTTATGACTTTATGGAGACCTGTGTTTTTGGTAAATAGTCACCGGGGCCTGGTCACTGCGACCCCTTTTTTGAGGAGGCACCCCTTCTCCTGAAGTTACGGGGCTATTTTGCTGAGTTCCTTAGAGAGAGTTGTCTCACACCCCTAGGTATTCTATACCTACCCACCCGTGTCAATTTCGAATATAAGTACCCTCTTGTTGAAGGTCATTTGAGCATTTCTTAGGAGTATGGCATGGGTTACTTCAACACCATAGCGCCTGGTACTCAAACATTGGCTCAAGTCATTTCCTCTACCTTTTCTTACCCTGAAAAATCAAGGTCACCTTGCATCCTTGAACCGATAACCATCTTTTGACTAACCTAGCCTCCTCCATCCCTCGGGACCAACAAGGGATAGTACAGGAATATCACATGTTATCCATCGACTATGCCTTTTGGTCTGATCTTAGGCCCTGACTCACCCTCCGTGGATGAACCTTGCGGAGGAACCCTTAGGTTTTTAGGGCATTGGATTCTCACCAATGTTTGCATTATTCAAGCTGACATTCTTACTTCCACTTCATCCACACCTGCTTGCACGGGTGCTTCCCTCAAAGGCGAAACGCTCCCCTACCTATGCATTTTTACATCCCACAGTAGATCAGTTCCCCATTCATCTTCGACGAAGAGCGCCGATCGTGAGCTATTATGCACTCTTTTTGGTGATTGCTTAGGAAAACCTCCTAGCTATCTCGCACTCTACCTCCTTTATCACTAAGCGATCATTTAGGGGCCTTAGCTGGTGATCCGGGCTATTTCTCTCTCGACGATAAAGCTTATCCCCCATCGTCTCACTGGCCGACCTTAACCCCTGTTTGGGGTCATATCTAGTATTCATAGTTTTTCTCGATTTGGTACTGCTCTCGTGGCCCGCACTGAAATAGTGTTTTACCCCTATATGTCCAATCAACTGCTACACCTCAATGCATTTTGGGGAGAACCAACTAGCTCTAGGTTCGAGTGGCATTTCACCCCTAACCATAACTCATCCACTAATTCTTCAACATCAGTCGGTTTGGACCTCCACTTAGTTTCACCCAAGCTTTATCTTGGTCATGGATAGATCACCCAAGTTCAAGTCCATAAGCAGAGACAATTGCTCTATGAAGACTAGCTTTCACTACGGCTATGGTGGATTCTCTTAACCAAGCCACTACCTATGAGTCGCCGACTCATTTTTCAACAGGCACAATGTCAAAGATCACATTCTCTTCTCACTGCTTAGGAGCTCACAGTTTTATGTTCTATTTCACTCCCCGATGGGGGTTCTTTTCACCTTCCCTCATGGTACTACTTCGCTATCGATCACCCAGGAGTAGCCTTGCAAGGTGGTCCTTACTGATTCGCATGGGATTCTACGTGCCCCATGCTACTCGGGTCAGAGCATAAGCTAGTGATTCTTTCGGCTACCGGACTCTCACCATCTATGGTGCAGCACTCCACCGCTTTGCCTAGCAGCATCACGCTTGTATCGCTCTCCCACAATCCCATTTTCATGGATTATGCTAAGGGTTATAAGCACCTACAAGCAAGAAGCATTTATATTTTTATTTATCATAGCCCCCCTTAAGCACAATCCCCTACAGAAATGAATAGTTAGACTAAGCACGTCTTACCATTCATTCTACGAGCATACACCCTAACATTCAATCTAAAATATATATCATAAAATAAAACATGACATCAAACCATGCACCGACCTAACCTAAAGCTAGAAGTGGTGATTTAGCCTAATGTGTGTGCTTTGAAGGTTTATGCGGTATGCTTAACTTAAGACTTTCGGTTCAAGTTTTCTAAGTGTGAAGGACATGTTCAACTTAGAGGAGGGTTTCATTTAAGTTTTTTAAGTATTTTGGGTTTGTTTTATTTCATATTTTAATTTGTTTTAAGTGAAACCTACAATTAATTACTAAGTTATAAAGAGAGGGAAAGAGAAGGAAACTCCTCTTTCCTTCCCTAATCCTTAAATAATTTCTAAGATAAGTTCACATTTTAATTTTATTTAGATGAATATTTTGATGACATCTTCTAATCAATCTTAAGTTTAGATAAACCATAAACAAACTTATTGAAGAAAAAAGGCATTTTAAGATTAAATAAAATGAATCAAAATTCGCATAACACACATTACTTCATTTCAATCCCAACATATATAACATACATATGGATGGACCGTAAGCATATCTATACATGCAAATGAGAGTAATTAATATACTTTATGATGCATGCTAAGTAATCTATTTAAGAAAATTTAGAAGTTGAATATGCATGATTTTTCTTAAGTAGAAAATGTTTTCCTTATCCAAAATTTCACATACATACATGAAAGTAAAAAAGGCATAAGTGAGTACAGCGTCATTATTAATCAGAGGTGTAAGGTACAAGACCTACTTAGGTCTACTTAAAGCCTCACAACCTCAGGTTGTCCAGACTAATATATCACTTTCCTTAAATACAAACATGCATATAAAGAAATGAAATAAAAAAGGAAAATGCAAAAGTTGTTTAATGGATTCATTTTTATTTATGCAATTTATGCATGCAAGTATAGGCAAACTTTCTTAAGTGAGAGCATAGGGGTGAATAGGGTTTGGACTTAAGTAAGTGTTGGGTTCTTTTCAAATGAACCCTATATCTTACTAACTCCTATTCAAAACTATGCTAACATGAGGAAGAAAGAGAGCCTATGCTAAACATGTTTTTATAATCCATCACATGCAAGCTTATAATTAAGATATGAATAGCACACTTTCAGATTAGATATTTGATTTATGTATTTTGAAAATATTTTGGATTTAGTAGTGATAATAGCCACTCATATTTTACTTTAGCCAACACATGCACATTTGACATAAAATAAATAATTTTCATTTTAAAATTTGAAACATGAAATTATGAATGCATGAATCACATGACATACAACTTAACATGTTGGAAAATATCTAAAGCAATGAAAGCATGTAAACAAACTCACTTTACTTAAATCCTAAAGAAATTCTTAAAGAATAAGAAAATTTAGAATAAATCAAAGTGAATTTCAAAATGATTTTTGTTTAGTTTGAAGTTTGATTTAACTTTTAAAAGGTGAGATGAGTTTGTTGTTCCTAACCCATTCCCACATGTGTTTTATATTTTTGTTTAATTTTCAGATAATTAAATCCATTTTAAGCATTGATTAAGTTAAGGTATAAATTAAGTGGCTTAATTAACCCTTGCCTACACACCACCTTAGAAAAATTAACTAAGTAATTATGAGCCAATGAGATGATATAAAACCCACAAGGTATTTAAATTTGCAATGCACCTAACAATGAAAATTCCTAATGTAATTTGGCTCACAATTAAAAGTTGATTAAGCTAAGGAGTTTAGCTTAAGTACTTTTAAAACACCCTTTCATACTTATGAAGGGGTTTTAATTTCCTTAATTAAACTTAGGCTATTAAACACCTAAGCATCTACCCAAGGTAGATTAATTAAGTTCTGGAATTTTTTAAAATTTTTGAAAATTTGTTTAAGGGATAATGAGTTAACCCTTAATTAAGAGGGGATTAAGAAAATAAATGGGGGTTTAGGGAATAACTTAGGGGAAATGCCCCAAAATTATTCCATAAAATTCCTACTCACTAGATCTGACCTTAATCAAACTTAATCAAATGGTAAATTCACTAATCATACCTTAATTACCCTTAATTACATGAAAGAGATAATTAGGGAATGAGCTAGCAATTTTCCCAATTAAGCCTCAATAAATCTCAAGAAAATTAGGGGAGGCAGAGGTCATCCCCTAAAATGAAGTCTAGAATTTTGAGATTAATTGATGACCTATTAAAGAATAATTAGCTAATTCAAATTCTCAAAGAAACCCAAATTTAGAGAAAAGGGTGACTTCAAAATATCTTGAAATCATTTTTAAAATATTCTAAATAAAATTATCTTTCCATAGCATTTTTCCTTTAATTTTTCTGATTTTTCTATGAAGAGTTATAAATTTTAGAAGATCTATAGATTAATTAGGAATTAATTAGGTAAATAACTAATCTCTGATTAATCTCAGCCCACAGCACGACGCATGTTGGCAGCATCAACACGCTTTACACACGTCACACCGTGAGCCACTCACTTAAATGTCACATCGAAAAGGCAGCTAACGACGCACACGCTTTGATGTCTACCATCCGATCAAAGATTGGACGGCCAGAGATCTCCCTATGGTTTATAAAATGGATAATGGATATATAAACGTGAGAATAATCTCGGCCGTCCATCCAAATCGCATGGATGGATGGCCAGAGATTCATCCCTACCAAAACTCAAGAAGAATGAGATACATCCACCTTCTAGGCTTTGATCGAGCTCAATTGAGCTCGGATTAGGCTAAAATTTAGCCCACACCTTCATCATACAATTACCAATACATTTAATGGCTAAGATCTTATGAAATTAAAGTTCATTTCACAAAGGACCAACACATATGAGAATTAAGCTCAGAAAGTCACTAACCTCATTGGAGGTGATCACCATCACTCAATTCCCTTAGAGGAGCTTCGTCTAGTTGAGACAAAGCCTTGCTGAAGTTTTGAGCACTTGAAGTTGAGTGTAGAGCTCTATGGACCAACACCTCCTCAATTCCTTTGCGGCTTTGATCAATCTAGGTCTCTCCTTTCCTTTAGAACTTCAGAGAGAGCTTAGGCAAACTCAACTTGACCCTCTAATGGAGTGTGCAAAAGCAATTGGATTAATTTGGAGTGGGGAGGAAATTGGCTCTTCAATGGACCTCCCCTATTTTCAAGTGGAGAAAACTGAGAAGATGGAAATTGAAATCTCCCTCTAGTGAGCTTAGGATCACTTGCAAATGGCTCCTCCTCTCTCTCTCTCAATCGACCTTTAGTAAATGAAAACTGAAGTGAATTAGGGGGAGTATATCTCCCCCTTGAAGGATCAGACGGCTGGCAATGTCCATGTCATTTTGATCCAATTAAGCTTATGGAGTGAGCTATTTTGGTTATTTTGAGTGTGCACATAGTCGGTTAGGCCAGAGGAGTGGAATGCCAACTTCTCATTTGTTTGAATTGAGCTTGAGAGGGAATTTGAAATTTCAATTTTGCTCTAAGTGGTCGGGTTTGGTCCATGGGTCAAATGGGTTAACCCAAACCCATTGGGTTGAATGCACCACTCATCACTAAGTCCCCTTGAGCTTTTAGGAAAGTCTCAAGTGATTGTGAAGAGGGTATGACCAAAATACTCATGGGCTAAGCCAAATTTCACTTTGGGTATGTTTGGTATGTTGAGAAAATAGGTTTGGCCAAGTTTCATTGGATTTGGGACCCCTTTGATAGGGTTTGGCTCATGTTGACCCATTTAGGTCAAAAATTGGTCAACTTGGGTCAAGTTGACCAATAGGTCAATTGGGTCAAACTAAGGGTTAGGTCAAATTCATATGATCATTTGAAATATTTTGGTGTCTTTGGTTTGGTTCAATTTGGTATAGATTTGATTTTAGCTCATATGACTCATTTAGGTCAAATGGGTCAAGTTGAACTATTTGACCCATTTGACCTATTTGGGGTAGGTCAAGGGTAGGTTTAGGTTAGGTTAGTCATATGGAGTGGATTAGTATCTTTGTTTCCATTCAATTTGGTTTGAGTTCAATTTTGGCTCAACATGACCCCTTTAAGTCATGTTGGGTCTAAGGTCAATTGGGCTAGGTTGGGTCTAGTTGGCCAATTAAGGCTTTGGTCAAGTTCCACAGGTGATTTGGAATGGACTTGACCCATTGGTTTCAATCAATTTGGCTTAGATCAAGTTTTGACACATTTTGGCCCTTAGGTCAAAATGGGTCAACTTGGGTCAAGTGGGCCAATTGGACTAGGTTAGGCTCAAATGTTGGCTTGGTCAAGTTCAACCATAGGTCATGAGTGAACTTAGATCAATGGTTTCAATCAATTTAGCCTATGGTGGATTTTGCTATGGTTTCAAAGTTGTTTAATTGGTCAACCCTTAGGTTTGATTTGGTTTGACCCAATTTGATTGATTGATCATCCCATGATGATTATTGATCATGATGAGAGAGATATATGAGTTTGGTTCAATCCAATTTGGTTAGGATCAAAAGCTAGCTCATAAGGATAATTTAGGTCACTTTGGGTCAAGTGAGCCTAAGTGGGCTAAATGGCTTGGTCAAAGCTTGATTTGAAGTTGATTGATCTTGTATATAAACCTATGATTGAAATATAAATCCATTTATAAGTGGTTTGAAGTCAAATGGATTTTGATCCATTTGAAAATTTCATATTCAAAGGAAGATATTAAGGGGACTTGGGTTTGATTTTTGATTTGGGTTTTGATTATTTGATTGAGGTTTGGATTTATATATGAGCTCATGATTGTAGGATTGATTGAACCATGAGAGAAAATCAATAGTTTGGCTTGATTTGAAAGTGATTTGGCTAAGTTCAAGATTTTGGCTTAAAAGACTTAGATTTGATTTTGAGTGGATTTGAGTTTGATTTTTGGAGTTGGTTTTCATTGTTTAATTTTATATTTCATTTATATATGTGAATATAAATGAGAATATAAATTGATCATAAGAAAATTTTAAAAATTTGGAAGAGTTTAATCATGATTTAGGTTAAATCCATTTAAAGGGAATTTAAAGGATTTAAAGCAATTTTTTAATTTAAAATTTAATTTTTGAATTGGATTTGATTGATTTATATTTATATTTCATTTATATATGAGAATATAAATAAACTTTGAGAAAATCCCAAGAATTTGAATAGGTTTGATCAAAGCTTAGGTTAAATCCATTAATGAAAAATTAAGGGATTTAAAGGAATTTCAAGAATTTTAAATTTGGAATTTAATTTGACGGTTTGATTTGATTGAGTTATATTTATATTTCATTTATATATGAGAATATAAATGAGAATATAAATAAGTTTTGAGAAAATCCCATGAATTTGAATAGATTTGATCAAGGATATGGTTGATTTTGGCTAAGTCCTTTAATGGAAAATTAAAGGGAGTTAAGAAAATTTTAATGAATTGATTTGGAATTTTGAATTTTATTTGATGGGTTTAAATTTATATTTCATTTATAAATGTGAATATAAATGAAAATATAAATTGATCATGAGAAAATCTCATAGATTTGAGTAGGTTTAGATCATGATTTTGGCTAAGTCCTTAAGAAAGGGTTAAGGACTTAGGAAATTTAAACTTAGGCATTTTTTATGAATTTTGATCATGAGTTTCAATCATAGATTTCAATTATGGATTTTAATCATGGAATTGATTTGAGTTTGAGAAAATCAAACATAATTGATTTGGAGTTTGACTTGAAAGAAGGAAAGTGGGGAATGGTTTAAGCAGCAGATATTTTCCTAACATGTATGACTATTCTTACTAACTTTCTAAGTCTTCTTGGCTAGGTGAGAGTGTCCACCTAATCACTATCTTAAGACCAAAAAAACTCTTAAAGTTCATGAGAGATCCTCAAAGATAGAGAGAGCTCATTCTAAAAAAAATAACAATAAAAGAGAAATGAAAGCATTTAATCATTTTAAGGTTAAAGGTTTAAATGCTATTTGAATCATCTCAATATGAATATACTTATAGTCTTGCATATATCTATGCAAATCTTCTTGTGTTAATAGATAAATAGTTTAATCTATTTGATCTATCGTGATTGATTGCTATACCGTCTTAACGGAGATTTTTCTTTTGAAATAAAAGGTAACAACTCGAGAAATTAGAGGTTTATCAACTTTGAGTAAAGATCATTTATTTAGGTCTTCTTCATTTAGAGAAAACTCTGTTAATTCAATATTTTTAATTAAATTATTATTTTTTAAATTTCTAATCATAATATTATAATTCGAGTCAGAAGAGGAAGTCAGAAGAAGAGTAGGAGAAGAATTCAACCGATAAAGAAGCTTAATAAATAAATCAAATAATTTTGAGTTATAATAAAATAGATTCATAATTTTCAATAAATTCAAGACAGTCAATATAAATAGGACTTACAACCCATAACATAATAGGAAATTATTGTCATATGCGATGAAGTAAGGATTATACTGAAAGATTGTGAAAATATTTTGATTATAAATCGTAAAAAGATTTATCATGATATTTTAAATATTTTAAAAATAATAATTATAATCAAATATATTTTACTTTAAAATAAAATAAAATTATAAACTATAAAATATAAAATAAAAATGATTCCCATCAACATCTTATAAATATAAGATTCAATATCAGTAATAAAATAATTATCATTCCAACGTTGATAAAGTTTCATCTGGATATTTTGAATTGCTGATAGATCTTTAATTAATAAATATTATCATATTTATTTTTTATATCATATATCTTATTTCAAATATATAATTTATTCGACTTGGTTGATCTTGATTTGTCAAATACTATATAAAAATAACAAGAAATTATAATAAATCTTAGAAACTAGCCACCAAGGGGCATATAATTTTTATTTTTTATTTTTCCTTTTTTTAATGGGAAAATTGGAACAATCTAGCGCGAAATTCCTAGGCTGCAACAGCCAGCCATAGATTCAATTAATTATTTTAAATAAAATGTTTTTTTATTTAAATAAAAAGTGATTTTACAAGTACCATTGATGCAACCAGAAAGTGCAGGTAATAGCTGGCATATGTTTTTTTTTTTTTTTTAGTTTTACATACGATCCACTTAATTTTATTTATACTTTAAATTTTTTTTTATTTATAAGTGAAAAGATATATTAATTTTAAATTATAATAATAATATTTTTAATATTAAAATTTTAAAATTAAATAGATAAATATATAAGAATTATATTATATTTATAAAAACACTTTTTTAATTAAATGATGAACGCTAAGACCTAAATTTATCATGAAGTTGAGCTAAAAATAAATCACTTAACTTTAAATATAATTAAAAATAGAATAGCTCGTACATTAAAAAAATATTAAATAAACTAGAAACAAATTATCGCACTTAATAACAAAAAATATACAAAAGAAAATAAGAGAATAAAATTTTAGAAGATAAGAGACTGCAATAAATGAAAAAAATCTTGAATCCGTTTATTTTTTTATTTAATGTTATTTTAAAATAAATATAAAATTAAAAATAATTAATTATGTATATATTACATTTATAAAATAAAAAAAGCTTTATTTATACACTAATAAAATGACAACACAGTAAATATCAGACAACCGCCTTTTCGAAAAAAAACGACCAAAACTTCTGACCAGATCTTTCCATGGCGAGCCTCATACGTAAAAAAAGAAATGGATTCGATATATGTAATACGAATGTGAAAACTTTAATGAAATTAATTATAATGATATTCTCATCTATAAAATAGATGAGATATTAAATGAATATTCATCAAAAAAAAAAAAAAAAATTGTCATCAGACAAAGGGTCAAAAGCTAAAACACTTTTTCGATCAATTCGTTGCTTCACCATGCGAGCCGTGCGGTGGGTTAATGGCAGCAGATCTCGAAGGGTTATGATGAAGCTCTGTCTCGGTCCGAGCCGGACCGCGCCAAGCCGGACCGAATCCCCGTGGTCGAGTTCGTACGAATCCAATTAAGCGGCAGCGATACAAAACGACAAAAAAGGCCGTACAGATCATAAATTAACCGCGGCGTGTCCTCATCTCTCACCCTGGTTAAGATTGAGTTTATTCACCGTCGGTTATCACTATTTTCTTCACATCGACCTCAAAACACCCAAAATCTTAGGCCAAAAGCGAAATTTTTGAAACAGTCATTAAACTTAAAATGAAATTTATTTGTTAATTAAGTTTTAATTAACTATTATATTTATTTTAATATAATTATATTTTGATATAATTTTCTGATTTAAAATTTCTGATCCTTTATATGGCGGTAACCGTACTCAAATGATCCTATGTGCCTGCTGAGATCGAAGGAATAAAACGGAGAAAAAATATAGAAAATAATGACGCTGATAAAAATTTTTTGGAAAAGAATGGCCGATCTCTAACATGATCCGATTTCCTGTGCTAAGAAACCGCTCTTTATAAACTGCATTGTTATCAGAGGGAATAGCGGTTTTTGGGGAAAGGAACAAATACAACACCCCACCTCTCTCTCTCTCTCTCTGCTCTCTTTAAAATCACCTTCGCTTTGTGGCTGCCTCAGCTGCTTTCGGCTCTTTTGAGTAATTTGGGAGATCCAGCGAGTGGAAAGTGATTTCATTTTTCTTGTTTAGAGAGGGAAGATAGAGAAAAGGAGCGATTTTAATCACTGCGGTGTTTCAGGAGGATTTGTGTGTGCGTGTATTTTGGCCCTTTTTTGTGAGTTTTTGTTTGAAGTTATGAGTGGAGTAGGTGAAAGATGAAGCTTTTTTTGTCTTAATAATCCTCATTCTTCACTCTTAAAAAAAACTCGGACCAAAGGAAGATTACTGGTTTTTGTATCATAGTTTCAGTTTAATGATCTTTTGCCATTCGGGTTCTCTTTTCTGAAGTTCTGAAAGGATTTCGTGGGATTTTCTCCTTTGAGCTGTCATCTTGTTTGCCAGAAAGAGATAAAAGAGATACCTTGGAGCTTTACAGTTATCTGTGATCCTCTACCTACCACTCCAAACTGATCTCCTGGAATACACATAATATATCATGAGAGAGTTCATAACATTTCATTGTTTCATAGGATTTAAATTCCTTGAGTTTGATGTGGCCTTTTAAAGTTTTTATAAAGAGAAAAATCATAGAGGATAGGAAGAAAATCACAATTTTTTTTGTTCTTCATTTTCAAACATATTTTTCTCTTCTGAACTCCCCATTGTTTTGGCGATTCTTATACTGAGGAGCCTAAGTAGCCGTTAGAAAAAAAAAATCACTTTCGAATGTCTGATAACTCCATCCTCCCATCTTCTTCCGGGAAGCACCCAAATCCTCTATCTTCTCTCTTTAGCTCTCCAAAGCTCTTCATGGGCCTCTCTTCAAAGATCTTCCTAGACACCGAGGCTTCCATCAGCCCAACTTCTATTCTCGAGACCAAGCCCTTCTCTGTCGTTGGCAATCCGAACAGAAAATCTTATTGGGGCAATGAAGACTCAAGAGCCATAGGCCTAGGCATAGTGGATGCTCTCACCAAAGAAAAGTCCGAGAAGAAAATCTTCAACCAAAGTAGTAGGATGGTGCTATTTGGATCGCAGCTTAAGATTCAGATACCCTCAGCACAATCCAGCTCCATTTCACCAGCTGGTTCTGTTGAGTCTCCTCATACTCCAGTTGAGTTCGGTGTCAAGAACAAGAATTCTCAGCTAGCTCTGTATTCCCCTGTGATCTCGATCGGTGACGTAAGGCCTTCTTCACAGAGGCTCTTTACAGGGTTTCTTTCTCCAAGGGAGATGGAGGTTTCTGAGGACTACACCTGTGTGATCTCTTATGGACCGAATCCGAAGAAGACTCATATCTTTGACAATTTTATCTTGGAGAGCCGCGACGACCGCTTCACGGTACCAAAGGAGAATAGATTCTCAACTGAACAGAGCTCAGGGTATTCTTCAGAAGATTTCTTAAGCTTCTGCCATGCTTGCAGGAAGAGCCTTGCACAGGGAAAGGATATTTTCATGTACAGGTAGGGTTTGTTTGATGTTTGATTTTTTTTTAAAAAAAAATATCATGTTATTGAATGCTGTTCTTGTTTATGATTGATTGTTCGTTGCTCGCTGTTTTGTTGCTGAAAATGATGCATGAGTTCTAGTCTTTTTTGTTTTCATTTGTTAAAAAGTAGTTTTTCCTTGGATAATACTTTATTCCACTTTATGTGATTATAATCTGACCTTGTCTTTTGTATTTGATCAATGATTTATGTAATCTTCCACTGTGTTTATCCAGATTTCATATATTATGCAGATTTTACACATCTAATAAGAAAAAAAAAAGTACCTGGTTCAGTATATCTTTAGCTGAATTTGGCTTAAGAAACATGACACTTTCTCTTGAATTAGTTCAATTTTTCATAAGTTATAAGTCATTCTTTTCTTATGAAATGACAATCAAGACAGTTGTAGATAGTTATGCAAGATCCCTCCTCCCCCCCTGGTAGAAGCTTTTTCTATTTCTTTATCCTTGTTATATTAGATCATTTTCCACTTCACTCTAAAATTGTTCAAGCTCGTACCTTTTTATCATTAGTATAAACATCAAATTACTAGCTTGATTATAACTTTTTTTTTATTTCTTCGATAAACTACAGAGTCTTGAGTTATATAGTTCACAGACTAGAAGAAATCTAGGCAAGAAGTCAGTTTCTATCAGCCTTTGACCGGGATGGAAACATTATAAATAATATTATCTCCTGAAAACTGATGAATCTATCTCTTGATTGTGGAACTGAACTAATTAACATAAATTTTAAATTAATCTTCTCCACAATTTGATTCTCGAAATCTTGGAAGATGAAATATTTAATATTAGAACTGTTGGTTTTATTTGCAGAGGTGAGAGAGCATTCTGCAGCCATGAATGCCGTCAGCAAGAGATGATCTCGGATGCAGAAGAAACTGAGAGTTGCTCTGAAGACCATTCAGATCTTTTCTAGAGGCCAGCCTTCATGTAGGAGACGAATAGTTAGTTCCTTGTATTTTTTTTCCCCCTTCATTATTGTATCTCTTTGTGGGTGTCTTCCACTATTTTCGTCTTCAATTAAATGGTTTCTGCTGCTGAACTTTCTTCACAGTATTCTCTCTCTCTCTCTCTCTCTCTCTCTCTCTCTCTCTGGCTGGAAAAAAATGCAGAACTGTGTGCTTTTGGTCGATATTTACTTGCTCATGTTAGCTTCCAATGTGATAATGTGAGAAACAATTTAAAAAAAATTCTGGGGAGATTACGAGCTGCCATTAAACCATATTTTATTTATTGGAAGTCAAGTAGAAGGTATAATTACACAGTATTCATTTCAAACATTGGGAAAATGGGAAACGAAGACTTCAAAGAAGAGGAGACGGGGATTTTAAAAAGGGATTACTACAAACGTTATTCAGATCCATTCGGATTTATTGTATATTGAGGTATAGTGAATGTATTGAGATTTTTTTAAAGTTTAAGAGGTAGTATTAACAATGTGTATATTAAAATATAATGACTGAATAAGAATTTTGAGCATAATTTAAAATTTAAATAAAATAAATTATAGTGTATTATTATTTTTCAATTATGCTTAAAATATTTTGTACACACTGTATATTAATGTATATAGTGTTAAAATTATTTTTTACTTTTTTTTTAAATTAATATATTCACTATGTATTTCAATACATTGTAAATCATAATGTATTCGAATAATATATATAATAATTTTTCTTTTAAGAAAAGAGGAGGCAGGGATAAATTGAGTGGAGTGGTATAATTTAAGTATTAGATATGTAAATATGAGGTTATTGAGTGGTATATATGATTATTTTTATGCTTCAAAATGTCTCTATTTTCAATATTTATCACCATATTTTGTTAATACATTTAAACTTTTTGGGATTGTAAAAATACATATTTGATCAATCATAAATTTTTTATGCAAAGGTTGATAAACTTAAAATAGCTTAGGTGAGTAAGTAAAGACTGAATTTGTAAATTATATTTAACTTAGGTTATTTGGTTGAGATTTTATAAATTCAGTTTATTTTTTTCTGTTTGATAAAATAAATATAATATAAAATATTTTGAAAATTTTTTTTGTAATAATGGTGTGTGAGAAGCTATTTGTCGGCGTCGGCGGCATGATATTTACATTAGTTGGTGTATTTGAAATTCGTCCAGGATAAATTTCAAATTCACTAAAATATAACTATCTAATGAATTTCAAATGCATTACATCAATTTTAAATTTTATTTTACAAATATTAAAAAATATAAAACTTTTGCATTTATTTTACTTTATTTTATTTTTGATTCTAATCAAATAATCCCTTAGAGTGTTCGATTTATCTAGAACTTAAAGTTAATATCAAGTTTGGAGCTTGCCATTAAAACTCAAGCATATGGCTATAATTATTTATATTTGATATCTCACAATCATTAGCTCCCGATTTAACAAAAATAAATACAAATTATATTCCTCACACTTTTAGTGATCAAATCATAAGTGATTATTTTGTTTAAGGGGAGTGAGAGCAAGTGTGCTCGAACGTGAGAGTGATACTCAAATGAATACTATAGTTGATGTGATTATCTAATTTATTAGCTACATAATATACTCCTTCAATTATTTTAGACAAGCAAAATCTAATTATAAAAAAAGAAATTAAATAAGTACAAATATATATGTGAGAATTTGAATGAGTTCGAGCTAAATATAAATAACTTCTAGTATGTTCAAACAAAATTTAATTCAAGAAATACTTGAGAGATTTTTTAATGTAACATAAGAGCACACCTAATATGAGAAACAAGAAAGAAGTAAAATTTATAAAAAAAAAAAAAAAAAAGAACACCCTAATACTCAATCAAAATGACTTTACTTTTGATTATATTAATAGTTAAAAAAATTATGTAAGGCACTTTAAACTGGTGATTGAAAATTTTCGCTTTCAATTAAGAGGTTTTAAGTTCAAGTCTTTATATATATATTATGTGTATGAATTTACGATTATATTCGCTCAATATTCCAAAAAAATAAAAAAATAAAAAAAAGTAAGAAAAACTAGCCATCAGTTGTCATAACAAGTTAACATGTAGATATTGATTTACGATGAGCCAAAAATTAACATATTGTTGACTTACTAAAAGGTCACGGTGGGACTCTAAAAAATCAAAAAATTTCTAAAGCTTTTGCCTGTTTTTAAATTCAACATAAAGATTTTCTATCAGTAAAGAATTTTTTCTATGAGATGTAAAGATTATGAGGGATTCTAAACTATTAGCCACAACTTTTGCAGTAATGCAAATTTTTTAGATTTATTTTTTATTTTTTAGATTTTTTTAATTTAATTATTGTCTTTAAAGGTGTTTTACAGTGATTTAAAAATGTACAAGTAATTTTAAAAATATTTTTTGATTTAAAAATGAAAAAATATTAACATTTAAGAGCTTGAATTTGAACAATTTAAAAACTCATTTCAACATCTTTTGCATATGGAGAATATATATATATATATATATATATATATATGTATATATATATATATATATATATATATATATATATATATATATATATATATATATATATATATATATATTGAGTCTAGATATATGCAATTTCGATCATGCTGGTTTAAACATAAATGCTTGTATTAATACTTGCATTAAATTCAAATAAAGCATCAGATCTTTTTCAATGGATGCAATTATCCAAATTGAGTTCGCTCAATCCCAACTCATAGGATCAACAATCTCTTAAATTTTATAGGGATAAAGAAAGCGTATTTAAGACAGAAAACATCCCTATAAAATATTGCATATAATATTAAAAATTAAATTATTTTGCTAATTAAATGTGAAGTAAAAAAAAATTAATATCTCCTACTCACTTAACTACTATAATTGAATGTGGGATATTGAACTCAACTAACGTGACCAAATTCACTAACTAGCTCTTATTTGTGGACATTTATGACTAACTAGCTCTTATTTGTCCTCAATTGAAACATGATTCATTACACCAATTACATCATAGAAATAAGTCATGACTCCCAACAAGGAGCTAGTCAAGATTATGAGGCAACATGGCTACAACTTAAAAGGTATTTGCATCAATATTTGAATGAGGGGATTTATATATATATATACTACACAATTTTTATGTATATACATATTCAACACCTAAACTTCAATTTTTACATATATATAGCACCTCAATCTTAATATAACATCAAAAATATCATTATTACTTACTTTTTAAAAATGAAATGCACATTTTCAAGCATAGAAAATTAGTATTTAAGTAAATATTTGACTTTAAGTATTAAATATATAAATGCATAAGAATTGTGTGGTATGTATGCAAATCTTCCTATTTGAATATGATTGTTAACAAGTTCACTATTGATTATTGTATCCCAAATTGATTGGCACATCATTGTGCAATGAATTAGTGACTTTACCAAGGTTCATAAAAAGCAATCTTTAGCTTCTTTAAGAGGTTCAACTCTGTGCATCTTTTAATAATCATAAGATATTTATACATCTTTATCAAATAGTAGTGTAATCAAAGAGTCTTAACTTTTTACAAGACATCTAATCATGATCATTCGAAGAGATAATGATATTAACATTAAAAAGATATACGCCAACTTTAAGATAAGGATAATAGTTGCATAATTGCATATTCATCATCAATCTTAAAAAAACGTCAAAGATATAAATTTATTATTCATTCATCTTCACACAACTTCAATACTCTACCCCCAACAAACATTATTGGATGCTCTTTTTTATAAAGTATCATCGCTTTTTACTGACTAATTTCATCACATAAATTAGATTCTCATTAGAACTCATCAAGAGTATCTCCAAATAATAAGCTCAAATAGAGCATAAAAACATATATAGTATTTCCTATTAAAATAAAAGATCCTAAGAGCAATCCCCTATATTGATTAAAAGAAAGCATACAAGATCTTTTTGAAGTCATGCATAATAACCCACCATAGTAATACAAATAATAGCTTATTTTGAATAAAAAAATTGTATTTCCTTTGCACTAATTTTATATGTATGAATATTTAATAATACGATACTAAGGTTGGCATACTATAATATAATATAATTAATCAATGCATACAACTATCACAAAGCAATAATAAAATTCAATGAACAAAAGTACGGTCTAATTAAATAATGCATGATTGACAAAAAAATTTAGATTTATTGTGTTTTTATGAATCATTTATTTTTTTCTAACTAAAATTTTATTTTGGATCGTGAATCACCTATAGCATATGATTGCTCTCAAGGGGTTATTGATACAAAAATTATCGTTTATCATTACTATTTTTTTGGTGAACGAAATATTGATCTCTAAACAATTTTAAGGTTTTGCCATTTATTTAATGGGTTCATTGCATCAAAGTCTAAAATATGATATATTTTATTTTATGATCTTAAATTTTGCCAGTAACAATAATCATTGAACCACCATTATCAACTATTGATTGGTTGTCAAACTCAACCCTAATCCGATTAGATCAATTGACATGCATAATAAGATAGAATTATCCAATCACTTTCTAATCAAGAGAAGAGACAATTTAGTATATTTTTCGTTGATAAGAATAAACAATCTCTTGATATATTACTGGATAATAAGAAAAAGAATATCTTAATAACCTGTAACAACTCTTCAACTTCTGATCATTCCATCTCCTCTCTATGAAGAGAAAAATTATCCCCATCATCTTCTCCACCAACTAACTTTAGTCCATTTGGTTCTCCTATCTTTTAACAGCAAGGTTGCCTTGATTTCCTTTATTTGCTTGAAAAGTGGGATAGGTCCCAAAGACCATCTCTGCCCACTATCTTATGTCATTCATACTCTATTTCTACGAGGACAGAGACTGCCTTGCTCATTAATATGTGACTAATTATCATACATACTATTCAATTTTATTATTTTTCTCAAAAATTATCATCACTGATAATAGAGAGAGAGAGAGAGAGAGAGAGAGAGAGAGAGAGACGCTGTCCTTTTTTTTTGGAGAAACAGATACTACACTTGATCTTAGCCAAAAGGCCGAGAAAGGTATAGAGATGCTGTCCTGCTTGACTTGCAGCTTTACCTGCCCGATACTGGCTACTTCTACAGTTCTACCTTATTTAATAAATAGATGGTGTGACTTAAACAATGAAATTACCACCATCTGTTATCCTTTCTCTAATCAACCATAAATTTAAATTATTATAATCTAAACACACAAAAAAAAAAAAAAAAAAAAAATGGCAGAAGCTCTTGGCAGGGATTCCCCACTAATTACTCACCCCCCGCGCCGCTCCTGTGTATCTAAAAACATTTAATTAAAATAATAAACCATTGACTATTACTTCTGCATTAAAGGTAACTTTATAGGCTTCATTTATACTAGCATGCGCCCCACTAAAATAAAAATTTTGTTGGAAATAAAGCACTTCTCATCTAAACTAAAGTGTAATATTAAACTAGTGAAACACTTGGAAAGGAGAAAAGAGAAGCCTTAAACCACGCCAGCATAACTCATATTTTTGGAACATTGTAAATTGGATCTTTAGAGCTAATAAAGAAGTTTCAATATTCTTTCCTTCTTTGGTGAATAGAAAACCATCATCGATGTTAGTACTCAGTAGGAAATTGTGTAACGAGAAGAGGAAGTTCTTAAATGTGGGTGTCAGATGATCAGTAATTGAGTTTGGACAGACTAGCATTACTCCTAAGCAGAGTAGCTGAGGTGGGGATTGGACCAGTTGGGTGATGGTGGGCCAGGTTTAAGAGTTTAGATCTATGCCTGAACAAAAAAACAAAGAAAAAAAAATTTATATCAACGAATATTGAGTTATTTTGGTTTCTACATTAGCTCAATTTCTCAACTCCAGAAAAATCTTAAGTAGTAGCACTCCAAAGCCTAATCATCCCACCCTGTGGACGTGCAGGTTATACCATCCCATTCAATTTCCTTCATAAAGGAATGGAGTTTTCATAGCCAGCGCCACTAAAATTGTTTGTTTCATTCTTCATTTCTGCTTCAGTAGATACGTAAATATCAATGGAAGAGTCGTTCAAAGCAGAACTATCAGCAGTATCATTTTTATCAGAACTAACATTGGAGCCATTTTCCGACCATTCTCTCTTCTCGTTGGTGTATTGCTTTGAAGCTTTTGTGTTATAGTCGTCGTCTTCGTTGTTATATTGTTCTGAGGCTTCATCTACCCGTTCAACTTGTTTGGAACTTTTTAATGGGTTTTCTCCCCTTTGTACTACTTCAGAGTTTGGTTTTTCAATGTCGTAAGGAAGAAAATGAGATGAATACTGACATGGAAAATCTTGCCTCTCCAGAGGAGAAAGAGGGCAGCCTTGATAGGAACCGTTATCTACACAATGCATCAATAGCTTCTCCCAGTAAGGATCCTGTAAAATTTTAAAATAAAAAATTGAGAGAAAGACAACCAAGGGAAGAACATTTAAATAAATTTGTTTTATAAATATATATATATAGAACAGTTTGAGTTTCAAATTTTGGATTACTTTGGCGCAAGAGCAATATAAGTTTTGTTTTTGATTGATTATTCGTATGCTCATCTCTCCAATAGTTTCGACTTATCTATGGTCAGGACATCCTCATATAAATTTTTTTCTATTTTCCGAAATGTTTCCATCGAAATAACAGTGGAACATGAAATTTATTTCAGTTTTACCAAAAAGAAAATCTGCTCAATGTTACCATTAGCCCTTTGGCTGAGTAGTATTGCCTTTCATTTTAAAAGAGGATAGAGATGATATTATCCCTAGCACTCCTAGAGAACAAAAAAAGTTAATGAATTTTAGTAACTTGCGCTCCTCTCAAAAATCCTCACTGATGAGATCTCTACTGAAGAAAGCACAAAGAGATGCCATACGTTCCAAACAGAAAATCAAACCAACAATTCCAATCCATTTTTGTTGCTTATGATACAGAAATTTTATCCATTAAAATAATCAAAACCAAGCCTTCCACAAAATTTATTACAGATGGGAAAGCAAGAACCCACATTTTTGGATGACGAATAAAGATTTTGCTTCCCAGCCTTAAGAAAACAGAAGCGTAGCCTAATAACGCATGGCTTCAAACTGATGAGATTTTCAAACAGCTTCGTTCCTATCTCTTACCTCCTTTTTTTTCTCTTGATGGGCGGTGGGGGGATCTTTCCAAATTTCTTTGTTTTATTTGTTGTCACCTCAAATCTTTGTGACAGTTTCAAATTAGACAAGACAAAAACTTGTTTCTAACACGCCACATCAAAATATCAATTGAAGGAAATCTTTCATCAAAATATCAAGAATGAAGATGATTTATGCTTTGCTTATGTATTAAGCTTGTAGTAGAAGCTCGTCAAGATTATCCAACTCTTCTAGCTAAAGTTGAATGTTTTGATGATCATTAATTTTAGTGTTGATATTTATTTGCAAGGATGATAATTCAACTTCTAATAGAAGAACTTCCTCCAACCCAAAGGTACATGTTTAAGGAGTTGGGAGACCTTTGTGTAAGGAGTTGCTTTACTAGTCTTATGAAAAGACTGCCAGACCATTAGCATTGGGGTAATAGATAGTTGAGTAATGCTAATCGATATTATGACGCTAAACAAATGTGAGCTGAAAATTCAAACCTCGATGATTGCGGTGATTTAAATTGTGTAATTTTGAAGACATAGATAATAGATAAGATATTACCTGAGATTTTCCTCATTTTGTAGGACTTTAGATCCGTTAGGTTTCCTATGAGCAGCTCCATAGTTAATTACCCTCCCTCGGTGAGAACTTTCGATTAAGGCTAGTTGTTAAATCGCTAAATGTGTAGCGTATAGTAGCAGCATGTGGAGTTCTGGAATTTAGAATTTATGAAATTCATCATTTTTAACTTAAAGCGGATGGATGGTTGGGGGAATGATGACATGCGTCCCCATCTGTTTAGTATCATTTGTCCGATCTACCTTAGTCGAGAATCGGCCCGACAGAAAGATCCTTATCGAACACATAGGTTGCGTCGTCAAGAAATCCTGTAGAACGGATGGTGTTTGTCAGGAGACAGTTTAAGTCTACCCCGACAAAGCTTTTTGTCTGTCAAATCTACTATGATTCACAACTCAAAGGCTATTGAAGCATCGGCTAATTGGCCGTAATATAATGGTCTTCTTGGCCACGTCATGAGGACTCTAATCATACTATCATTGAGCCTCACAATCACGCATGAGGACACATCCTTATTAGCGTGAGATTGATTGAGAGTGACATGTAACACTTGATTTGGCGTTGGCTCCTGTGGTAGAGTTTTCTTAATTTGTCATCTCTGACAAATAATTACGAAAGGTGAATAGATTAAATTTTGCTTTAAAGTTTTAATGATTGAGTTTCATTTAAGCTTTTAGATTGATACTTGATTTAAGTTAATTTGATTTGAAGTTAGAATCACATTTTGATGAAAGTATCCCCTCCGGTTGAAATCACCATTCAACACAGCCATCATCGAGATAGTTAATTGATTGAATCAAATATAATTGAGAACTTTAGATCCTGTCTACTCTGTTTAGCTCTTAAAAGAGGATCGATCTACGTCATATGGAATTAACTTCAAATATTTTACTAAGTTGAAATTCTTATAATAGATTTTAGGTTTTGTTAGCACCGCCCAAAAAGCAGAAGCAACCCGTAGCCTCCCGACATTAAGTTTAAGCATTCAGCATAGTGTCGGGGCCCATGGAGGTGTATTTAAGAATGCTTGCATAATTTTAAGGTATTTAATTTGAGTTTTAGTCATACTTCATAATATATGTAATAGTTTAATTTAAGCCTTAATTAACGTCTTATGTTCGCTTGTACGGTGTGTTGCGAATCCAGTGGCATTAGAAGGCGGAAGCAGAAGCGTAGTCAAAAGTTAAAGACGAAGTGAGGTGTGAGCGGCTCGATCCACCACTATATTCACATCCTAATTTTATAACTAAGTGTTGCGAAGGTTGCATTTGAGTTCTACTCTTATTTGAAAGTAGACATTCAGACATATTGTAGATCCCATATGCTACAGCCTTAAATTCAATTGAAGCCTTCTTCAATTCATTCGAATCGAGATACTACAATATATGCATTCAATAAGATAGCTTATTGGCGAGCTTCCCAATTTGTTGTGAGTCTTATTTATATTTCTCTAATTTGATTTCAAATTTATTCAATATGAATTAGAGCTAATTGGAAAGCCACTTTATAAGTCATTTTGTGGATTTCATTTGGATTTCATTAATTTTGAATATAAACAATAGATATATCACAAATGCTTTAAATTCAACTTTAAATGCAAGCTCCAAATGATCTTTTAAAGGCTACATTCATGGTTGCTTATGAGTTGCCTCTGAACAATTTTAATGTGGTATAGAGCTCAACCCAATTGTTCAGTAAGAATCGTAACATAATTTGATCATTCAATAAGCTTTCAAGCTTTATTAGATCAATATTTTTATGCTTATTCTTATTTGTATAATAGTCATTATAACCTCAATTGAAAGACAAACTTAAAAAAATAATATAAGTTTTGTTTATGTTAAGTAACTATCAAGATCACTAGAAGCTTTTACTTGAATTTTGAGCACAAAACCCTCAAGTTCATTAAAAGTCCTATTTATGATCATCAACATCATCCAGCCCTATCACTTTGATGAAGTTCTCAATCTCCTCATGCATCTGTATCTTATATGCAGACGAGTTTATTTTAAGACACTTATAATGATTAAAAGGTGAACACTTAACCTGCCTGTAGACTTGTATTTGGGGTTTGGTTGCCTTTAGTGACGTAAGGAGATCTTCCTCTCTTATTAAACCCAATCGATGTTCCTCAAACCAAACCCCAAATTCAAATTCAAAATCAAATTTCTAAAATCTATAATTAATCAACCTCAAATCCAAGCTCAAAACTCCTTCCTAAGTTTTATGATTGAATTCCATGGACTTACCAGCTTCTAACTCAATTATTCACTGATTTTCCAAGATCATTCACCTCTCAATCATTTATCACCCAAATCCAATTTCAATCTCCAAATGATTGAAACCAAGATCAAATCCAAGCTCCAAATCCTTCTAAGCTACAGTGATCCTACTTTCATGCTAGCCAAAATCCTATTCAAGTCAAAGTCACCCATCATTTTCCATAAATCAATTATTCTCCTAAATATAAATTAATCCACATTCAAATGATCAAAACTAAATCAAGTAAGAAAACCCTCACAAGCCATAGGACCAACCTTCATGAGTTTAGCCAAATCTTAAAAATCAAATCAATACAATTAATTTTTCATATAATCAATATATTCAATCATCTTTACAAATATAAATGAAATCTATACTCAAATCATCAAAAAAAACTAAATAAAATTCTCTTATAGTCTTTGACCTACCTTCTTGTTAACCTAGCCCTCAAATCATTTCAAACTCAATTGATTTTCTTATAAATCAATTATCTTCCCAAATATAAATGAAATATACATTCAAATGACCAAAATTAAATCCAAAATCAAATCAAAGCCCAATCTAAATCATTTAAGCCAATTCCTTGAACTTAAGCAAAACTCATCTAAATCACTATATATTCAATCATCTTTACAAATATAAATGAAATCTACACTCAAATCATCAAACTAAATCAAACTAAAATTCTCTTATAGGCCCTTTGGACCTACCTTCATGAGCTTAACCAAATTTGCCCTCAAATCATTTCAAACTCAATTGATTTTCTTATAAATCAATTATCTTCCCAAATATAAATAAAATATACATTCAAATGACCAAAATTAAATCCAAAATCAAATCAAAGCTCAATCTAAATCATTTAAGCCAATTCCTTGAACTTAAGCAAAACTCATCTAAATCAATTATATATTCAATCATCTTTACAAATATAAATGAAATCTACACTCAAATCATCAAAACTAAATCAAACTAAATAAAATTCTCTTATAGGCCCTTTGGACCTACCTTCATGAGCTTAACCAAATTTGCCCTCAAATCATTTCAAACTCAATTGATTTTCTTATAAATCAATTATCTTCCCAAATATAAATGAAATATACATTCAAATGACCAAAATTAAATCCAAAATCAAATCAAAGCCCAATCTAAATCATTTAAGCCAATTCCTTGAACTTAAGCAAAACTCATCTAAATCAAACCAAAATCAATAGATTTTCTCTTGAATCAATCATTCCTTCAATCATCTATCCAAATATAAATGAAATCTATAATCCAAATTAAAATCAACTCCAGTCAAACTCAACTTACCTTTTTACTTGAAATTTCCAAATGAACTAAAATCTATTGAAGCTCAAATTGATTGTAGTTGAATTTATATTTCAATCCTAAGCTCATATATAAATTTAACTAAACCTTAATCAAATCAAAATCATGTCATTGATTCACTTAAAAGTGACTCAAAAAAATTTAAAAATCTTCAAAAGTTCTAATCCAATCCAAATTGGATTGAATCAAGCTCATCCAAATCTCATACCATGACCATTGATCACCCTAGGATGATCAATTGCCTTAAATTGAGTCAAATCAAGTCAACCATTTACCCATGTGAACCCAAACTAGCCAAAACTCATCATTCACCAAATTAATTGAATCCATGGCTTCACACCAACTCATGATCAATGATTGAACAGACTTGACCATCAATCGAGCTAAACCAAATCCAATTGGCCACTTGACCCAAGTTGACCCAAATTGACCTAAAAGGCCAAAATAAGTCAAATCATGATCCAACCCAAATTGATTGCAATCAATAGCTCAAGTTAATTTCAAATTGATTATTGACCAAAATCCAATTGAGCTCTAATTTGACTTGAACCTAATTGACCAATCTTAGCAAATTGACTAAATTAAAGTCTAAATCCAAATTAAATCCAAATTGATTCAAACCAAAGCCCATAATCCCATCTAATTGATCATTTAAACTATAACCAACACCTAACTCATCCTATTTGGCCCATTTGGTCAAATTGGTCAACTTGACCCATTTGACCAATTTGATTTCAAATGAGCCAAAATCAAGCCTAGGCCAAATTGATTGAAATCACTTGAACCAAAACACTTCAAATCATCATTTAAACCTAACCTAAGCCTTGGTTTGACCCAATTTGACCGATTTGGTCAACCTAACCCAGCATGACCCATGTGACCCAAATTGAGCCAAACCCATTAAAACTAACTCATGGCACTTTGGGAGTTGACCTAACCCGACCAAAACTCACTGAGGATCAGCCCAAAATCAGGCCAAACACAATTAGACTCAAACCCAAGGCAAATCTCTCTTGGATTTGCCTCCCCACATGAAATTTTGTCAAAATTAGCAAAGTCCACTCCCCATTCCCTTGGCAGCCATCAAACACCCCATTTTGGGGTCTAACCTAGCCACCTAGCCCACCATAAGTGAGTTATGTTTGCCATGGACAAAAGGGAGATGAGTTAACTCACCTCACTCACAAATTGAAAACCCAATGGATCCAAGAAGCCACATCCTACCTTGAGCCACCTCCCAAGCCTTCATCCACTCAAGTCGTGCCACGTGGAGGTGATGGAGACAACTCTGGCACCGTGGCGACGGTTGGTCGACCAAAAATTAAGAGATAATCCCATTCGTCCATCACAAGGACTCAAGGGATATACCCCCTTCATTATCACGAGAAAGACATCCATTCGATTCATCCAAGCTTCCAAGAAAGTTTTGAAACTCTCTAGCAAGCTCCCGAGCATTTCCAAAGCCTCCCTCGTCGAAATTCCTCACTCCCGAGCGCACCCGAAGTAGGGGAGCCATCTCTTCGTGCCAACTCCCTCAATCCTTCACCAAATCCTAATTCTTCTTACCTGCACCTTCCACACATATCGTCGAGCAAGAACGAATCCTTCCCGAGGCTTCCCGACCATTGAAGCTAGGAATTCGATCAAGACTGAGCCTCCAAGTGATGGATCTTGGCCTCCCGAGCAATCAACAAGGAACCAATTCAATTATAGCTCAATAGAGCTTCGCCTCAATCAGACAAAGCTACCTTAAGCATGCGAGCCGCCAGTCTTAGCTTTGGCGAGGTATTTCCATGAAAATCAAGTTCCCTTGAATTTTTTTAGAGATTTTTGAAGAGAACGTGCATGTGCATCGATCATAACTGTTGGATCTTCTTAGATCCTTCGCGCGAAAGTATGGAATCAATATGGAATGAATTCGAGCTCGGGTGAGCTCAAATCGCGAGAGCAATGGCGGACGGGCTCTGTCTCTCGTCGCTCACGGGAAAATAGATCACGCACTAACCGTTCCTCGTGATCGAAACAAATCATCGTGATTAAATCCCATTAGATCAATCCATTTTTATCGTTATTAATCACGGGATTAATCGTGGCCATCTGATCTTAATCAAATGGTGCACGAGAAAGCGTGTCTCATCACCAACTGACTCAGCATTGATGGTGACAACTTAATATCCACCGCGGTTAATGCGGAGAGTGCGCACGATGCCAATGTAGGCCGATTAGGGATTAATTAAGGCTAATTAATTGGAATTAAAAGCTGAAACTTCATAAAATCAGAACAAAATCATAACAATTCATAGAAAAATCTAAAAAAAATGCAAATAAATACTCATTTTAAAGGTATTTCAGAGAGGTATTTCAGAGAGAAATTTATTATAAATGTCCTTAATTAATTATGAATAGTAATTAGAGCTTAATTATGGTTTAACCATAATTAAAAATTTAATTAGCCTAATAGCTCTCTAATTAATTAATTAATTAACCCTAAACTTTTTGAGATTGCTTAAGGGGATGACATCTACATCTCCTAATTTTCTTGGGATTTATTGGTTAATTAATTAGAAAAATTAATTAATTAAGCTCTAATTACCTTCTTAACTTAATTAAGGGTTAATTAAGCAAGTGAACAATATTTAATTGATTAATTGGGGTCATTTATCATTGTTTAACAGTGAGGGAACTTATGGAGTAGGATTGGGACCTCTTTCCTAATCTCTTTCCCTAAGTTCCTTCCACTTTTTAAGAAAATTTAATTAAAGATTAATTGGCTAATTAATTACTTAATTGGTTTAATTAAAAAAGTTAAATCACATCTAATCTTTCTTAATTAATTGAAGGGTAGATCTTTAGGTGTTTAATAGCCTAAAGATATTTAAGAAAATTATGGTTAATCCACATGTGTAGAAAAATCATAAGAGTACTTAATTAAGTTCATTTATCTAATCAACCAATAATTGTATTAAAGCCTTTCATTTTCTAGAGTATCATAATTTACTTTTTAATTCATTTTCATATCATATTGGCTCACAATTATTTGGAGAATTATATTAAGGTAACATAAGTAAGGGTTAATTAATAGACCTAATGCATATCATAACCTAATTAATCCATGAAAGCAACTTACTCACATTTCATTAAACCAAATTAACTTACAAACATGGGGATTGGTTAGGATTAGCAAACTCCTTCTTACATTCCTTAAATCAAATTGAACATGAAATTAAAATGATACAAAAAGAATTTTGGATTATTTTAAACAACTTTATTTGATATGATTGTCCTTAGGAATTAATTTGATTGAATAAAACCATATACTTATATTTATTTATTTATTTCCAATCATGTTAAATGTTGTGTGCTATTTTAAATCATGCATTCATCTTTTCAAAGTTAATTAAATCAAATAGTTTTCTTTTATGTAAGCTTGCATGTGTTGACTTAACTAAATATATGTGTGACTATTATCACTAATAAATCCAAATTATTTTTTCAAAGTTTATAAATCAATTACATTGATTAGAGTGATAGTACATATGGTTTATACATGTACTTATGTGAGAGTAAGTAAAGTTCTCTTTTCTTTGGTTCATGTATAGCTTTATATGTATTTGAATGTTAATAAGTATATAGTCCGGACATCCCGGGAATACGAGGCTTTAGTTAGCCCCAAGGAGGTCATTTGATCACCTCACTTCCCTGGTTAACAGTGACGCATGCTTATTTGATTTCATCTACATGTATTTCTGCATCTAAATCTTTTAATTATCTTGATTTAATGTCTAGGCTTTATGTGAGATTATGAGTTATTTAAAATTTTAGTTATGAGTTGTAGTTGGAGTAGAAAATTTATTTTTCTCTAAGAGCCTAATCGGATCCAAGCCACACATTAAATCACCATTCATAAAGAAACTATAAAGAAGCATGCCATTTCTATTATGCAATTAAACATAATAACAAATACTTTATAAATCTAGCATAAAAGAATAAAAAGGTGTATTCAAAATTACGCAACCAAAAAAGAAAAAACGAAAATCTATCCTTATACAACCCAGAATATAAAAGAATAATTATAATTTATAAATGATAAATGTTATGAGGGTTTTCTTATCTCCTTCATTTCTTCATTTGATTTGATTTGCTTCAAATGCATCAAAGGGCCTCTCAGGACAAAGCCTTCTAGCCACTATTCATCTTAATCTCCCATAACACTAATTCTAATTCCTAATATAAAATTATATTAAAAATATGAAAAGTAAATCTAACTATACCCGCAGTAGCTAAACACACCATACAACCCAAAGATAGAATTGACTTGGACTTGAGTAACCAAGCCCACCCACCTCCCTAATTTGATTATGCTTGGTTAAGAAACCGCAAAGAAAACATTTATATTTATTTTAAGCACCTCTTAAACACAATCTCCGCAGAAATACAGCTAATATCGATCCATAAACATACACCAGATCATTTATTTTAAACTAAGACAATCTCCAAAATAACATATAAAGATCCATAAACATACACCCCAAAGATCCGACTAAAATAATGCATAATAAAACCGAACATACATAATCACTTGTCTAGCTAACCTTTTCTAAGTCTCTGCAAAAGGTTGTTACCTAATCACTAAGCTTAGACTGTAGCTCTTAAGGTTTTATAAGAATCATAGATCTATGATAAGGAAGTTGAGTCCTAGATCATAATAGAAGAACCAGATGATTGGAGACAACCCTTCATCAACTATTTTAAAGAAGGCAAATTGACAAACAACAAATCATTAGCCTCATAAATGGAGAAGAGAATCATGTGATATGTTTATGTCAATAACACTTAGTATCGCATGTCTTTTGAACAGATATGGCTACGATGTTTGGGAAAAGATGAAACTAGTAAAGTAATATCTAAAATTCATGAAGAGCTTTGTGGTGCACACCAATTAGGTCTTAAGATGGCAATCAAAATCAAGATGATGGATTATTATTGGTCATCAATGGTGAAAGCTTGTATCAACCATGCAAAAATGTTTTATGAATGTGAAGTCAATGGCAATATCATTCATCAATCTCCGACTCCACTGCATCCAATGGTCACATCTTGGCCGTTTGAGTGTTGGGAAACTGTTGATCTCACTTTTGGAGTGAGTTCCCAACCTCCTCATCATAGATCTCAGACTCTTATAGACATTAAGAGTTTCTTAGTCTTAAGACACTTCTAGTGATTAGGTGAATACTTAACCTAAGCCAAGAGACTTGGAGGGTTGGAGTTATAATTGAGATGTAGACACTCACCCCCAAATCCAATCCTTATTCTCCTTCTCAAACCAAACCTCAAATTCAAAATCAAATTTCCAAAATTTACAATCGATCTCATAATTAAATCCAAGCTCAAATCCTCCATAAGCCTTATGATTGAATCCCATGGCCTTAACCTTAGCCAAGTGCAATTCAATTCAATTTATTTGATTTTCTTAAAGATCAATTCAATCCCTCAATCATTTATCAAATTCAAGTCCAAACTCAATTCCAAATCATTGAAACCTAAGATCAAATTTAAACTCTCAAATCTTCCTTAAGCCTTATGATTGAATTCCATGGACTTAGCCAAATCCCCACCTAATTCAATCCAACTTGATTAATCTCTTCATGAATCAATCATATCATCATTTATATTCACAAATATAAATGAAATATAAACTCAAACAATCAAAAATTAATCAAACTAAATTAAGTTAAGCCAAAACCCTTTTTTAAACCATATGGACCTACCTCCATAAGCTTAGCCAAATCTTAACTCAAATCAACCCAAAATCAATTGATTTTCTCATAAATCAATTATATATTCAATCATCCCCATAAATATAAATGAAACCCACATTCCAATGATAAAAAAAACCAAATCAAATCAAAACCCAATTTAAACCCTTTAAGCAAATTCCTTGGACTTAACCAAAACCCACCTAAATCAAACCAAAATCAATGAACTTTCTCTTAAATCAATCATTCCTTTAATCATCTATCCAAATATAAATGAAACCTACAATCATCAAGCCAAATTGAAATCAACTTAAGTCAAGCCCAACTTAACCCTTTTGACTAAAAAAGTCTAAATGAACCAAAACCCATCATAGCCCAAATTGATTGCAATTGGATTTATATTTTAATCTTAAACTCATATATAAATCCAACTAAATCTCAATCAAATTAAAACCAAGTCAATTGACCCATTTGAACTAAGTTCTAATCCAACCCAAATTGGATTGAACCAAGCCCATCCAAATCTCATACCATGATCATTAATCACTCTAGGATGATCAATTGCCTTGAATTGGCTCAAACCAAGTCAACTTGGTCATTTGACCAAGTCAACCCTTGGGCTATATAAAACCCAAAATAGCCAAAACTCATCCTACACCAAATCAATTAAAACTAATAATTCACACCAACTCATAATCAATGAACATGACTAATCAATCGAGAAAACCAAACCCACCGCCATTTGACTGACTAAATTGGCAAAAAAAATAAATCGAATCATCCAACCCAAATTGATCAATCAAGTTCATTCCAAATCGATTATTGAACTTGACCAAACCCATGATTGAGCCCAATTTGGCCAATTGAACCCAATTGATCAACTCAGCCTAAATTGACCTAAATAGTCTAATTGGACAAAATTCAAATTAAATCTAAATTGATTCAAACCAAAGCCTACAATCCCATCCAAGTGACCAATTGAACATGAACCAACACCCAACCCAAGCCAATTTGGTCAATTTAGTGAATTGGTCAACTTGACCTATTTTACCCATTTGATTCCAAATGAGCCAAAATCAAACCAAAGCCAAATTAATTGAAACCACTTGAACCAAAACACTTCAAATCATCATTGGAACCTAACTCAAGCCTTGGTTTGACCTAATTTGACCAATTGATCAACCTAACTCAACATGACCCAAATTGACCCAAATTAAGCCAAAACTCTTGAAACCAACCCATAGGACATTGGAACACGGCCAAACCCAACCCAAACCCATCCCAGGTTAACCCAAAATCAGCCTAAAACCTAAATGAGTCCAATCCAAGGTAATTACCCATTTGCTAAACCTCTTTACATAGGATTCCACCCTTTTTTTTTTTTAGCAAAGTCCACTCTCCCATCACTTGGCAACCCTTACTCACCCCAAATGGGGTATCACCTGCCCACCTAGCCCACCCTAAGTGGGCTATGACTTGCCTTGGACCAAAGGGAGATGAGTTAACTCACCTCCCTTACAAACCGAAGAACCAAAGGTTCCAAGGAGAGCCATCAGCCCACATCTTGCCTTGAGCCACCTCCCAAGCCCTCCTCCACTCAAACCTGATGGGAACAACTCCGGCACCCAGACGATGGCTGGCTGGCCAAAAAATGGGAGATAATCTCATCCATCAACCTCAACCAATTGAGAGATATACCACCTCAATTCGCACGGGAAACAAAGCCATTCAACTCATTCGAGCTTCCTAAAGTGATTTCGAACTCCTTAGCAAGCTCTTGAGCACTCTCAAGGCCTTCCCTCTTCGGATTCCTCCTTCCCGAGCGAAACCGAAATAGGGCACTCATCTCTTCATCCAAACTCCCTCATCTCTCAACCAAAATCAAATTGCTCTTGCACACACCTTCCACGAATCCTCCCCGAGGCTCTACGATCGTCGGAGCTAGGATTTCGATCAAAGTCGAAGCTCTAAAGCAAGGATCTTGGCCTCCCGAGAAATCCTCATGGAATCAACTCAATTGCCGCTCAATAGGGGCCTCATCTCTACTAGACGAAGATACCTTAAGCGTGTGAGCCGCCAGTCTTAGCTCTGGTGATGTAATTCCATAAAAATTGACCTCTAGCTTAAAATGTGTTGGTATTTTATGAAGAAAATGTTCATGTGAGCCAATCTTAGTCGTTCAATCTCCCTAGATCTCTCGCACGATGGTGTGGGTTCCATTTGGAGCCAATACGAGCTCAGGTGGGCTCGGATCGAACGATCAATGGCGAATGGCCTCCGTCTTTTGTCGTTCGCGAGCTGATAGATCACGCGCCGTCCGTTCCGCATGATCGGAATGGATAGTCATGATTAGATCACATTAGATCCATCTGATTCAATCCATTATTAATCGCGGGATTGATCTGTGCAGTCCGATCCAAGATCGGACAGTGGAGATCAATAGTGCATCCCGCTACCAGCTGACTCAGCCGCGGGATGTGATAACTTAAATAGCCAATCCTGTGACGCCATGTGAAAAGCGCGTCGCGTCAACGCGCCATGTGTCGCCGATGAGATTAAGGCTTAATTAAGGCTAATTAATCCATTTTTAAAGCTGAAATTTCATAAAATCATAACAAATTATAGAAAAATCCAAAAATATAAATAAAGGCTCATTTTAAAGATATTTCAGAGATGAATTTATTAAAATTATCCTTATTTAATTTTTAATAGTAATTTAAGCTTAATTAAGGTTTAATTAAAAATTTGATTAGCTTAATTACTCCTCTAATTAATTAATTAATTAACCTCAAATTTTATGAAATTATTTAAAGGGATGACCTCTGCCTCCCCTAATTTTCTTGAGATTTATTGATAAATTAGTTAAGAAAATTAACCAATTGAGCCTTAATTACTCTCCTAATTTAATTAAGGAGACATAGGGAGTTGGATTGGGACCTCTCTCCTAATCTTTTCCTTAAGTTTTCTTTACTTTTTCAAGAAGAAATTAATTAATCACTTAATTAGTTTAATTAATTAAAATTTAAAACACATCTGAACCTAATTAATCATTGAGGGGTAGATCTTTAGGTGTTTAATAGCCTAAAGATGTTTACGGAAATTATGATTAGCTCACATGTATGGGAAAACTATAAATATATTTAATTAAGTTCCTTAAGTTTAATTAACTATTAATTATGAGCCAATTACATTAAACCCTTTCATTTCCTAAGACCATTGCTAATTTACTTTTCAATTCATTTGCATATCATATTGACTTATAATTATTAAGTTAATTATTTTAAAGTAACATAAGGGTTAATTAATTAATTTAATTCATATCTTAACATAATTAATCCATAAAATTAACTTAATTACTTCTCATTAAATCAAATTAACTCACAAACAAGGGATAAGATTATGATTAGCAAACTTCTTCTCACATTCCTTAAATCAAATTAAACATGAAATTCAAAATTACATTAAAAAGCTTTGATTTTATTTAAATGATTTTATTTGATATGATTATCCTTAGGAACTAATTTGATTGAATGAAATAATGTGTTTATTTTTATTCATTCCTCTCCAATCATATTAAATGGTGTATGTCATTTGATTCATACATTCATCTTTTGCAAAATTAATTAAATCAAATGGTTTCCTTTATGTCAGGCTTGCATGTGTTGATTTAATTTAATATATGTATAGTTATTATCACTATTAAATCCAAATATATTTTACAAATCTTATAAATGAATCGTTACATATGCTATGAATGCTAGTTATAAATATATAGGAGATGTATATGATTATAGCTTAAGTGTATGAAGTGACTCTTCTTCCATTGTATTCATGTATTGATTCATATAAGAGTGAATGTTAATGGGTATATAGTCTAGACATCTCGAAAATACGAGGCTTTAGTAAGCCCCAAGGAGGTCATTTGATTACCTCATTTCCCTGGTTTAATAACGACACGTACTCCATTTGATTGTGTTCTTATGTATTTCAATACTAGAATTTGAATAAAGCTTTAATTCATATACATAAATGATTCAATTAAATTAAATATCATTTTTGCATGATTTTCCTTCATTTATTTATGTATACTCCATATGTATTTGAGAAAAGCAAATATTTAGTCCAACACGAGCTTTTAAGAAATTTCAAGGAGGCCATTCATTGATTACCTTCCCTCAGAATGGCATGTACTAGCTTATGTCTCTTATACATGTGTGTGTGTATTTAATTATGAAATTAGAACCCCTTTTTCTTGTATCAAAGATACATGCATCCATAGTTGGCTAGGTGATTGGATTAATTGATCATGTGATTTGGAACTCTCTTTCTTATGTTCATGTATGAAAATTTACATATGATTTGAATGCAAATGGTAGATAGTCTGGATATCCCAGGAATACGAGTCTTTAGCTAGTCCCAAGAAAGTTATTTGATTACCTCACTTCCTTGGTTAACAATGACACGTACCTGTTTAATTTCATCCCTATGTATTTTTGTATAAGAATTTAAATAGAGCTTTAAATTAATATGATAAAATAATTCAATCAAATAAGAAAGTATTAACTTTAAATGTACATACTCACATCCATCATTCAAGTGTACTAAAACATATTGTATGTGTAAGTATACTTAGGATTTAATCACATGCATGTTACATGTGATGGAAAGGAATGATTTCACACATGTCATATGATAGTAATTCAATCAAATTAATTTTAAGATGTCTTTTATATTGAGTAGAATTATTTAAAGTGAACCTAAACTTATGATTAATTCAAAATGTCTAATAAGCCCTTCACTAAAGAGAACTAAATTAAATTAACATGTTTTAGAAAATGACTTAAGGTAGGGATGAAAGAGAGTAATCCTCTCTTTTTATTCTCTCTATAACACTTAGTTGCTAAGTGTAAGTCAAAAGAAACAAAAGAAAATACTAAGTAAAATTCCTAAATTAATTAAACTACTTAAAATGAAATCAACCTCTTATGATTAAACATTCTTTCACACTTAGAAAATGCAACTCTAATGCTTAGTTAGGACATACCACACAAACCTTAACACACACATTATGACTAAGTCATCACTTCTAGCTTTATATTTATGATCAGATGATGTATGTTTGATTTTATGATGTATTATTTTAGACCTGGATGAGGGTGTATGTTTTAGACGGATGTTAAGTCGATATTAACCAAATCTTACTTTTGCAAGGGATTGTGCTTAATGCTTAAAATAAATATAAATGCTCTTTTGCGGTTTTAAGCCCAAGCATAACCCAAGCTAAGACAGTGGGGTTACCCATGCAAGTCTAAGTCAAATTATATGTAGAATGGGATTGTATGTGTGTTTAGCTAACACTTGACTTGCAGGTGTAATTTAATTTACTTATCATATTTTCAATGTAATTTTGCATTATGAATTAGGATTACTGTTATAGGATTTAGGATGAACATTGGTCATAAGGCTTAGTCTTGGGGTGCCATGTGATGCCTTGAAGCCTACCAAATCAAATGGAGAAATGAAGATATGAAGACATGAAGAATGAAAAACGGAAGACCCCATAGCATTTATTCATTTGTAAAATGTAATTATTCTTTCATATTCTGGGTTGTATAAGGCAGAAGACACTATCTATTTTCTCTGACCGCACTGCCTTTTATTCTTTTTTAAGCTGAGGCTTATAAAATGTTTGATGTTATGTTTAACTTATGCATTAGAAATTACATGTCTTTTATTAGTTCCTTTATGATTGGTGTTTGTTATATGATCTGGATGTGTTTAGGCTCTTAGGAAAAAATAAATCTTTTACCCAACTACAACTTATAACTAAAGTTTAAGTAACTTATAACCTCACAATAAAAGCCTAGGATGTAAATCAAAATAATTAAAAGATTTAGCAACCCCTTAGCTATATGGTTATATGTCTAACAGCATGCATACATATTCTTTCACTCTGGCAAAATGAGAGCCTCCGTCCTTACATGCGTGGGAACCGCTTGACCTGTGAAAGCAACTCCTACTAACGGAGCTTCACCCTCTTCTCTTCTGATTTGGCCCATAATCCATTTCATTATGCATTTAGACATATAAAAATCCTAAATCCTTTATCGAAATAAAGTGTCAAAATTAAAATAAAATTTGAGAAGATTTTACATTAGATTAAGTCATTGCTCATACCACTCATGCTCTAGTATATTAGGGAGTGGATTTAAGGACTTTAGTCTCTTTCTAAATTAATAACAACCCAACTATCTTGCAATTTCATATGACTGTATCATATGGATTTAAAGCATAAGAGAGTTAGTCGTCACCTGTGCAATTATAAGTCAACAATGTCTGATTTATCCTCTCAGTAGAACCTTATACCCATCTTCACTTAGATTTAGGTCATGCTTTAACTCTTACTAAAGTTCCCTAAATTTAAAATCCGTGATTGTTATTTCCTTTGGGCTACAAGCATAAATCTTCACCTCTTAAACATTTTCACAACCTTATGTTGGTGGATTATAAGCCCAAGTAATCAAATAAAATTTCAACTCAAAACATATAAATTTCTTCAATTTCAAATATATAGAGCCTAATCATAGAATAGATTAGAATGTTAACTAGGCTTCCTAGTATCATGAGTGTTTCCTACTCATTTCCTTTGGCTTCCAAAATAAGTCTTCTCATTGATCCTCCCCATTTGATTTTCCTACATAGCCTATTTATTAATAGTCTTAACCTTAAAATCTTTGGATATAATAATTGTCTACTTTAACCGAGAGTATTCCTAAGGAATTCACCTTCATTAGGATGTAATTAACTATAGAGACCTCCATAGGGAACTTTAAAACCCGGTCTAATATAAACCATACTTTATTCATCCATGTAAAGTATGAGAAAAATCTCTAGTATATTCGAAGACCCATCATGTCTTAGGAGTTCTTATTAGGTGATTAGGTTCATTGAAAGGTGATGTCTCTATCTTTCGAGATAGTATGTCATACATTAATGTCGTACTCGATCACTTCAATAAACGCCCTCGACCTGGTGTCCCCCATATACATCCAAAAAAAAATCCCACAGGAACAGATATAATCGAACCTATTGATCCACCATCATCAGCAGGTGATCACTTTATCTTAGTAGCAACCGATTAGTTTTCTTAGTAGGCTGAAGCAATGTCATTTAAAGAAGTTACTGCTGATCAAGTCATCGATTTATTCACTCATAATGTTGTCCATAGATTTGGTATACCACGATGAGTTATCTCAAACAACGGCCCAGCATTCGAGAGTACAAAGATCTATAGATTCGCTGATCGATACAAACTTGATTATCAATATTCATCAATTTATAATCCTAGAGCCAATGGTTTGACATAAGATTTTAATAAAACACTGATCAAGTTACTCAAAAGATTTTCATGAGAAATAAAAGAGAGTGGATATCAAAATGTTCAAGGCATTATGGGCATATCGAACTACTTACAAGACGCCAACTAAAGTCACTCCTTATGCTTTAACTTTTGGAGTCGAAGTAATTTTGCCACTAGAAGTTGAATTACTATCACTTCGAGTAGCTATCCAATATAATCTCACTCAAGAAGAGAATGTTCATTTACAGATGGAAGAGCTTGACATGCTTGATGAAATCAAACTCTAATCCCAACCAAGCTTACAAATCTATCGAGCAAGAATGTCTAAAGCCTTCGATGGAATAGTGCATCCTCGAACTTTTCAAAGAGGAGAATTGGTCTTAGTGCTGAGAAAACCAATAATCTCATACAAAAAAATTAGGGGTAAATTTTAAGCTAATTGGAAAGGCCGTATATCATAGAGAAGGTATATGAAGGAGGATCCTACCAGCATATTGATTCGAGTGGTCGACGACCTATGTCACCCATCAACGATCATTATCTCAAGAAGTATCATGTTTGAGTGCATACGATTGTATGATTAGATAAATATTATACTCATGACTCCTCTTATTATATATATGAAATATCACTCAAAAATTCTTTTGCTACAAGAATGCATTTTTGAGTTGTTATGAAATTTTCCCTACAAGATAGGGGCATTTTTTTATATATTAATTTAAGTTGATGTCGTGCTTTCTAGCGATATCCCAAGATGAAAGTATATATATGTGATGATCAACAATAAGTCTCATCTACTCTTAGAATTGATATAAAAAGGAGATATAAGTATCACTTCACATTAGCTCGAAAACCCCCGTATAAGACAGCGTTTTTTTTTAAAAAAATGTATTAGAAAAGCACTCATGTCTATTTTGGGTTGACATCACGACTTGTGTTGAGATCCCCAAGTAACATTTAAAATTATATTTGTTTAAGTCGCAGTTGACTATGCGAATAATATGCAAGAATACGTTCACCCAGGACATGTAGAAGAAAACTTCAAAGGCTAGAGGTTCGCTTGCCAAACTCATCAGAATTTTAAAGACCAAGAGAAAAAGCTTCCAAGTTTCGTCGGACTCAATAAGCCCAAATATGACTGAGTCACTCAACAAGCAGCAAAAGAAGGTCACAGTGAATAAGCCCTAGCCTATCTGTCTGATGGCTATAGCTATCCATTCTTTAAAGATAATCCAACCAAACAAATTCAAGTAAATCCAAATTTGAAGAATCTTTCCAGTTGATCGACGGGCTTCCATTTGAGCCAGAAAGCTAGAAAGCATATTGAACTTGTGCTTGTAAAAAAGTTATCAAATTACTTAACACACTTTTATTTTCAATTTGGAATTGAACATTTGAATTTACCACCAATCATTTGTCCTTTGGTATTCAATTGAAATCCTTACTTCACTTGATGTCGATGTGATTATTTAAACATTCAATTGATTTTATTCATATTGATTACTTGTTAATGAATTTAACATTTCAAATATTCAAAGAGAAACTTTACTTACATAAAAAGACATCCAATCTAATATGAATTTATCCTCAACTCCACATCAAATTTCTTGCTCGTTAGAAATTAAACTTCAAACTTATTATGAGTCTTTTGTGAGTTTAGTATTGACCTTCTCAAATTTTACTTGCATTTTAAATAAGTGTTATATTTTTTCAAAAAAATTTTTTAAGTACTCTCACTCTATTTCTCTTTGATAAAACATTTATCTTCATAATTATCGTATATCTTTTTGTTTAACTTAAGCTTAAATGATTTTCATTTAAATTTGTTCAAGTCTTGAATTCACAATTTAAAACAAGATTTCAACAATACTGATATCGCCCCTCGATACTTCGAAGCTGGCTTACTCTGCACACATATGAAGTAAAGTAATGTCTCACACTGCTTTCACACCCACTACACCCTATTAGACATTAGCGGGGTCTTGAAACTTGCATTGGTGTCCAAACATAGGGATTAGGATAAAACAAATTCTGATAAAATTTCAACAACATTTCAACATGGGGGACCGACATCTAACAATTTGTTTGGCTTACTCGGAACGCCTTATTGAGCGTGGCGAGTGGTGTCTTGCGACACCACACCCGTCTTCACACTAATTACATCCTATTGGGCATTAGAGGGGTCTTGGAGCCTGCAAATATAAGCACTAGCACAAATATTCCGTATACACATAATATATTTTATTATATTTTATTTTTCTCGCCACGCCCTGATAAGTCTGACGGTCGACGTTTTAACAATAACCTTTTATAGAGATGATTTGCAGGTCACCACTTAAATATCGAGCATAGAGACGACTGATAAGAAATTCATAGCCATAACCAGCCATGATTACTACTTCAACCAATCTTTCCTGGCGTTCATCTGGTGGATTTTTTTTTTTTTTTTTTTGCAATGCTATATAGATACGTAAATATCTTTGAAAATCCACTTCAGGGAATACCACCTCCCTCATCTAAAATCTTGATAGTCACATCCTCTATCCCATCAACAACTATTATTGGGAAATGTGAAGTTTGGATCTCCATAAATATTAACCTCAGGCGCATTTCCATACTCCCGAAAACACATACTGCGCGCATCCCCACTAGCAGTTCTGGCACCTTGCATCAATGAAATTTTAGTATTTATTTGACCGATACATCCAGATTCAAGATTAGGATCATGTAAGGACACATGCTGTCCTATAAGCATCAGAATACTAATCCCTTGGTCATTTTGATCATTTGTGTGAACGCCAATTCATATCTCTACCCTTGATTTTCGGAAATGAACGAAGGTCACGAAAAGAATCCAAGTACCAATCTTTGACCTTAAGAACCGCAGGTGTTTGTGACAAACCGGAGGGTAGGTTCTCGAGTTCAACCACCCTCCTCGCAATCCTTCTGGGGAGCTCCTTATGGAGAAACTGCACCGAGATCAAGAAGCTCGTATCTTTGGGTCTCGAACGGAATTCCATCGAACACTTCAGGCTAACCCGCGTCTGCGTCATCGATCCCCATCTCTGCACTTCTTCCTTAAGCGACTTATCTGCTGCATGCCTCAAAGCCATGAGAAAATCTTCATTGACTCCAACTGGGCAGAGAAGGAGACAAGGATCAGATGAAAGAGCAAAAGACGAGAAAGAGGAGGCGGCTACATGCAGACTCCTCCTGCGAGGAGGGAAGAGAGGGGCTTTTTTGGTTGCCGGATTTGAGCAGTATTTAAGCCGGATTTAACTTAAATTCAGCCAAGTAGTATTTTTGGATCCGCTTCGCGACGTCTCCGTTCTCTTTTTCAGGTAGCAGTGAAGCGGACGCGAGATGGGGGAAAAAATGAGGGAGTTGCAGGTCGCGTGAGTTTTTGATCGAGCCGTTTGAGGGACGGTTTTAGGGAGGACAGGGCTGAGAGCGGGAGCAGTTGAAGAGGATCGAGCCATAACGGATGAGATCAAATCAGCTCAGCCGTCCGATGCTATAGAGGGAGGAACTTAAATCAGAGCCATTGCAATTTTCTTTTTTTTCTCTTTTTTTTGAACGATTTAATTAATCTTAATAATGAATTTTACGATGATATCATCGTATAGTTGATATATATGTTGATGTAAGGTTATTCCGATGTTCCGGACGTAACGGTGCAATATGTTTCGCGATCGGAGTTCATTTGACTCAAGTCGACATCGAATCGAATCAATTTTAGTTCAAAATTACGTGTCGCCGCTTTAGATCACTCGACATTTGCATGGCTTGTTGAGTGAATAGTCTTTTGATAGATTTTGGCGTTTATAACGACAATCAATTTATGAACGGAAGTTATTTCATCATCGCGGCGACTCGATGTATGCGTTCTCGACCGATCGCTTTCGGGATCGTTAGATCAATATTTTTATTCGACCAATCCCAATGTTCAATGCGATGGCTCAGTTCGATCGGAGATCATTTGGGCATCGCGTTTCACGATATCGCGTCATGCGTTGGCTTCGATCGACATCGATTGATCGTTAGATTGTGCAATATTTATATTCTAATAAATTTCGACATTCTAAACACGATGGCAAAGTCCGTTCGTCAATCGGAGGTCGTTTCGACTATTTTCGGTGACGTTCAGTGTATTTTGAATCCGATTTATGCACTATTGCATCCGAAGTCCGTAGAATTTGACTTGTGGGCTTGACTCGACTTATGGCACATATATGATGGTCAACAATAAATCTATTAATTTTATTGCTTTTAAAGGCCACACCATTGTTGGATGTAACATGATGAGGTACATTAAATCTATAAACTATATGATCTTGAAAGAATTGAGACACGTTGTTCTCTTTAACTTTCTTTAGAAAATACTGAAGTTGCTTGAAATGACAAGGAAAAAATATTGTAACAAGATGGATTGCAGAAAAAGGATGTCATTTTATTAAAAAAAAATGTATTTATCCTCCAATAAATAATGTCACTGGTAACTAAACCCTTAAATGCATTATACATTTTCGGTAAGTTTAACAGATGAAAATTTTTATATTTTCTCACGGATCATGTAATTTTTCAACACAAATAATAATTTCTGAAAGATTTTTCCATAAAATGATGCACTATTTGGGTCTTGCATCATTCATAGCTTCATAGAATTGATGGTTTAGTGGTATAAAAAACTGAAGAAAAAAATTGTTGTTTTTTTAATTATATCATGCTTTTATGTTGTGTAGGCCAAATACAATAAGATTAAAACCTGTGGAAAAAGATAACGAGCATAACAAATAAAAAGTTAAGGATTCAAAAAGTTGAACTGGGATACAATGAATGATGATATTCACAATGCATGCATGCTGAAAGTTGCTAAATCCTCCTTTGTTGTGTGTGCTTTTGTTCGGGGTTGCCTGTTAGCCTTAAACAACGATAAAATATAATTTAGGGTTTGCAAGGCTGACTTACGGCTTTTCTATGGGTATCTAAGCTAAATAGATAAGTAGGTTCACAGGTCATCATCGAATTATGATAAGGAGATATCTCCAAGCCTTTGGATTTACTTCGAGATAAGTACAATGCACAAGTAATTAATATTACACTAATCTCAAAACAAATCCAATGGCTTTGAGACCCATCTTGACCACTTTTTGGTTGACATATCCTGATATAAATTATTTCATCATTCATAATATTAATAATAGGTTTAATGCCTTTCAAGCTAAGGTCAGGCATGATACGCCTTCCATTAAAAAACATCACGTAAGTGTAGGAAAGCTAAAATCTAGATTAATATGAGATTTCTTCACATCCACATGTGGGGCACACCTAAAAACCCGATGAGATATGAAATTGTTAATTGTGGAGTCAAATTTATTAGTTATTTTAGACAAATTTGATCTTGATTTTTCAAGATTGGTAGCCATCAACTCAAGATTCATTCACAGATGATTTTAAAAATAGTGGCTACGTAACCCAATTCACATGTAATTGTTCAAGATGATAGCTAATCTAACTCAAAGATTAATTCATTCACACTAAATTTTCGACAAAATAGTTACCAAACTCATGCCTCAATAAATTCAAATATGCTACCTATCATGTCTAAGCATTACATAAAAATATTGCTAGATTATGTTGAAGTATCACACAATAATAAGCAATAAAGGAAGAGAGAAGAGAGGGGTGTCAAAAAATTATTCAAGTACCTGCTAGCATGTTATTCAAGTATTACTATTTCTCATTCTAGTGAGAGAAGAAACCCTCGAACAAGAAATGGTTGTCATTAGAACTAGAGCAACAATAGCTCAATTTTTTCAATAGGAAATTAAATGCTCTCTCAACTAACTAACGTGATATTTCGATCCATATCTCCAACTTTACATGAAATGTAATCATACATGTGCTTTTTTAAAATTTACTGAATCATTTGATCTCTGTACAACAGTGGGGATAGGCCTACTTACGTTAAACCACATAAATCTTGATATTCATGTCCCTCGGTTAAGGACACTCTCTTACCTAACAACTAATATCAAAATGGTGCTATGAAAAGTACAACGTTCATAAAGTTCAAGTTTAGAATTTTGATGGCTCGAAAAGTTTTGACCATTGGAGAATCAAGATTTGTCCAATAGAAACTTATAAAAACACTCATAAGGCATGACAAAATGCCCTAAACTATTAAGTAAAAAACACTAGACAAAGATGATGAGACACAAATCTTTAAGTAACTGCAAAGATTTCTGACTCAAACTAAAATCTTTGTATAAGGCCAAAGGCCTCTCTAAGTCTAACAAATTTTATTAAAAATAAAGGCTATTTACTTTGCATGTAAGAAGGTATGCCTATTAAATCACATTTGAATGAGTTTAATTTCATCATTCAATATTTAGAGAATATTGATATAATTGTGAAAATCAAGCTTTATTACCATTCTGCTCTTTACCTATCATGCAATCACTTTTGATATACCATATTACATTATCATGATATAATAAATTTAAATGTTAAGAATTCAATGCTTTCAGAAATAGCTGCGAGCTTAAGGAAAGTGATAAACTAGCTAAAGATTTACAGCAGGTTAGAGACATGAGCAAGGTTTTCTTCCAATCATAACAGGAATAAATCTCAAAATAAATTCCAAAATATTACTTGCTTTTATTGTAAGAATATTGGACGCAAAAAATATAAATTTTTTGCTTTGAAGATGACAAAACAAGAAGATGACGACAAAAAAAGTTAGATAATGCAAGTACTAGTGCAATCTTTTATTATGAAAACAGTGATGTTGTTTTTCTGACGGAAGATAACAGTTATAAAAAGTAGTAGCTTTTGAACTCAGTCTAATTAGATATGTTCTCCACTTATGAGCAAGTAATGCTGGTTGCATTTACATGGGAAATGGTGTTAAATGCATGATTGGGAGATTCTGGAACTATGAAATTAAAAGCACATGGTGGTGTAACTACGCCACTGGCTAGAGTTAGATATGTACTAGAGTTAAAGAAGAATCTATCTTTGAGCACTATTAGTATTATAGGATATAAATTCTCCAATGATATTGACACTACTAAAATGTGTAAGTGTGCGTTAGTTTATAAGGAGACTAAAATTAGTAGACTCTGTGTTTTTAAATACAATCAAATGCTGATGTGTTAAATTTAACAAATTTAGTGGTAGCTCATGCAAATAAGATTGATACTATACTGATAATATTAAAAGAATAAAGTAAAATAAAATTACTATTAAATGGGAGCTTCTAAAGGATAGATGGACATTATATGATAGATAAAATTTAAGAAAACAAAATAATAAAATGATTAAGTAAAGTTTAACAAGTTTATGATTTCTCTTAGTTTCCTCAGTGGTTCAACCGATTCCTTGAAATAGTCCTAAGCTTGGTTCCATATGATCCTTCAAAGCCACAGCTGTTTTCCCTCAATGGATTCCTTTCTCCTTCTCTCCGTTACTCTAGTCCATCCATTGTAAAGATTGCGAACTATAAGTTCCATCCTTGATGTCCCTCAAACAAACCAGGAAACAAACCAAACTCCCTCGCGTGCGAGGGGCTCTCTCCCGATCTATCCGTCTCTGCTACACACTGAGTTCCCGAGCTCTTCTTCCCATATGTTCGATCCCTGCTATAGGCTGAACTGGCAACCGAACTTCCTCTTTACAAAAACAAAATCTAATCGGATATGCTCTCTCCAGATTTTACCACCTCCTAAAACAATTGATTTCTCCAAAAATCTTATCCTGCCACCAAAGCTCCGATAGATCTATCATTGTTGTTGATTGTAAATGTAAAGAAATGTGTGGAAATTGTATATATGTATATGTACTTCTGCGAGCTAAGACATTATAGAGCGTGGCGTCAACGATGTGGTTATTAAAGGCTGCATTCGCGATAAGCGTCTGTAAGTCAATGTTAGATGAAGTCCCTATCCATCTTTGATTTAGGCAATTTGAGACTTAGATAAATTTAAAGGTAAATCATCTAAACTGAAATTAGATAAAGAAATACATAATAAATACAAAGATAAACATCAAACCAAAGAGAAGAAGAGGAAAAGCACTTATAAAAAAAATCAAGCAAATTGAAAGCTCACCCAAATTTTAAACCATAATCTCCCTCCTCTTTAAGGTGCTTCAAACTCAAGCATATGAAATGAAGGAGAGAATAAGCATCATTTGCTGACCCGCTCATAAATATAAAAATGACTTTTAATTGAATAATCAAATCTTATTACAACCGGTAGTAAGCATTAAGTTGAGTAATTGATGATTAATATTGAAATTGAAAATTTACTCTTAAGCAAGAGAAATATAATCAGGATATTGTAAACTTTCAAAGTGTTACAATTATATTGAATGGGTCAAGGTGATTTGAACAGAATTTATAGTGGGATTAAGTGCCTTCCAAAACACATAAATGATTATGCAATATATTGAATGGATAGAAATAATATAAGGAAAGCTTCAAAATAAAACTCATATTACATTTGAAGGTTCATTAGTGAGCACAGATGAAGATCTTTGATGAACACAAATAGTAATCAATATAAGAAAGGGATTTCTCAATAAATGAAAGTCTCATGCTTAACTCCAATTAGATGAGTTGAGAAGAGTTGTCGAAATTTGAGTAAAAGTTACAAAGAATTTGATAGCTTGCCAATGAATTTGAACGTAATTTTTGCAACATTTTACTTCGAGTAATCTAAGAGGAAATTCAGTTGACAAAATAATTAGATTGCATGAGACTTATAATAACTCTAAAATCTAGCTTTGAAATATAAATGCAATTCAACCATGACTTAAGCAACTAGACTTATGTTTAATAAGCTAAGTTGAAAGAGGTATAATAACTTGTTTATGGGTGAGAATGAAAGTTGAATATGATTATTAACAAAGGCAAAAATCTATCAATGTGCACAGCTAGCCATTTTTTTTTTTATTTAATTTGCTATCAAATTAAATATAAAGTGAAGTTGTAATATTTTGAATCGAAAATTTAAAGTTGAAATCTACTGGATCTATTTCTTGTACAAGCAATAAAATCGATATTAGATTAAATTCTCCATAAGTTATGGAGTTCTCTTCAATCCAAAAAGTAAGGAATTTCATTCTAATTATGATTTTCAAAATCAATGACTTCATTAATTAGATGAAATTATCTAAGCTCTAAATGTCCGCATGTGCTTAGATATAAAAATTTAAAGTGCAAATTTTAATATCTGAAAAACTTGCGCAGGCTAAGTTGAAATTAAATAAAAATATAATATCAATCTCATAATTTAGAAATAAAATTACCTAAATTATCAAATACCCGCATAAGCCTATTATATTTTTTGGGATGAGCTCTCAATTCATCTTACATGAATTTGAAACTTTAAGAGTTTTCTTTAAGACATCTACAGTGATTAGGTGACACTCATAATCACAAAGACTTAGAAGAATATAGGATAGATGCATATGTTAGAAAAATTTTTTCTATGGCGAATCAAATTCTCACTTCCTCCCTTCAAGTCAAACTCAAATCAATTTCAACTTGATTGATTTTCTTCAAACTCATATCAACTCCAACTCTAACTCAAACCTTGAACTAATTCAATGGATTTTCTCAAATCATGAATCAATTCCAAATAATTGAAACTTATGATTGAAGCTCATGATTGGATTCCAAACTCCAAAATAGTTCCTAAGTCCTATGATTCCCTCTCATGGACTTAGCTCATATCAAATCCAACTCAATTCAAATTCAAAAAATTTTCTCACAACTCATTTATATTCTCATATTTATATAAATGAAATATATTCAACCAAATTCAAAATTCAAATCCAAATCAAAAATCTTTCCCAAGTCACTTTGATTCTATCTTATGGACTTAAATTTAAATCAATTCAAATCAAATTCAAACGATTTTTTTAAATTGATCAATCTTGTCGTGAATAATATAAACATAAACTCAATCATCCAGAAACTAAATTCAAAAAATCAAAACCAAGTCAAACCTCATTTCACTCTTTTGAACTTGAAATTATCAAATAAATCAAAACTCATTGAAACCAAACTACTGAATGGATTTATATTTTAAATCAAGTCATATGTGAGTTAATCAAACTTGATTGAGCTCAAGTCAATTGACCTCTTGGCTCACTTCAAAGTCCCAAATCATTTTAAGCCAAATTAATCACCAAAATTGGATTTAAACTCATCTAAACTCGCATTGTCAACAATCATCGTGAGATGATCAATCATCAAATTAGGTCAAATTGTCTAAAGTTATTGACAATAACCAAAATGAAACATCAGTAAAATCCATCATAGCCAAATTGATTGAAACATTTGATCAAAATTCATTCATGATCAATATTTGAACTTAACCAAGTCATCATTTTAGCTAACCTGATTAACCCACTTATTGAAGTTATTCGATCTAAAATCAAAAATGTGTCCAAATTTGATCCCAAATTGATTGAAACTAATAATGAGTTCATTCTAAATTTTGTTGACATGAAAGCCAATTGGCCTATACATATCAAATTGACTCAACTCAACTTGACCAAAGATCAAATTGAGTCAAATCCAAATATAAACCAAATTGATTAGAAAGATATCAATCCATTTCAAATGATCAACCAAACATAAACCAACTCATGACTAACAAATAAATCAAATTGGTCAAACCTAAATGAAAATTCAATCAAAATAAATCAAATTGAACCAAACCAATGATGTCAAATATTTTAAATGGTGTATGAACTTGACCTTGGTTTGACCCAATTTTAATTCAACTTGACCCTTGACATTTTGATCTAAATGGGTTAACATGAGCCAAATCGTATCAAATCAATTTCAAATTCAATGAAACTTGGCCCAACTCATTTTTCAATCATATCAAACATATTCAAATTGAAATCCAAGCCAAATGACCATTTTACCCCTAGGTTATAGAGTAACCTAAAATCAAAATCACTTGGAATTTGGTCAATTCCTTTTCATGGACACTTGGCATTCTTTTAATGAGCCAAATGGTCACTAATGAGGATGGTGCACATGACCCATTTGGTTTGGGTTAGCCAAACCAAACCCAAGGTCAAAACCGACCACCTCACTTGACATGAGCACATGGGAATCCTTCCTCCACTCATTTCAAGCACATAGGAGCTTCACTACTCCACTCCACACCCAAAACTGATGTCATGACACTCTAAACGGCCTAACAAACCCATTGAATAGGGTGAATTGGATCAAAACGGCAAAAGAGCTTACAACCGTCCGATTCACCTAGGGGGAGATATACTCCCCCTAATTCCACTTGAATTCGACACTCTAAACGGCCTAACAAACCCATTGAATAAGGTGAATTGGATCAAAACGGCAAAAGAGCTTACGACGTCAATTCACCTGGGGAATATCTCCCACAATTCCACTTGAATTGACACTCACACACTCGATTGAGCTTGAACTTCGGTAGCACCCAGGTTCCTCCAAGCTTCCTCAACCCATTTCAATTCTCCATTTTGGTTTCTCTTAAAGCAAAATAGCTCCCTCAAAGATCCATCTCATCCAATACACAAAATCAGCTCAACTCCTGTTTCAAGCTTCTTCAGAGGACTCAGTCAAACTCACTCCAAGCTTTATCCAAGTTCTCAAGGCAAAGGAGAGGGGCCTTTGATCAAGGTCGTGAGCATTTGAAGGTGAGCTTGGTCCATAGAGAGATCAACTCAATCCCATGGCTTGAAACTTTCAGCGGCTGTCAACGAAGCTACCTCAACAATTGGCGTAGCCTCCAGTGAGGTATGGATCAAAATCGAGCCTAGAATAGGGAGTGTGTGGTCTTTTGTGTTAGGAATTTTCATCTCAAGTAAAACTAGCCGTTGGATGTCTTCTCCCTTGCATGATGATGGTTTGAGTTGAGTTTGAGCTCAACCCGAGCTCAATCGAGCTTGGATCATGCCATGGAAGATGGATGGTGGTCATCTCCTGCAGGCAAGCTCAGGGACAGATCATGAGTCGTCCATCCGTACATTTTGAATAGACGACCATGATCAAGCCGCGTAGGATCTCTGATCTAATCCCTTAAGAACCGCAAGCTCGATCTCAACCGTATGATCTTTGATCTAACGGATGAGGAGAAAGCGCGTAGCGCCGCCGCTGACGCGACACTCCGATGTGACAGCTTAAGTGGCGAATCCCGTCGGGTCACATGGAAAGCGCACGCTGCGTCAGCCTCCACGTGGCGCTGACGGGATTAGTCATTTAATTAATGAATAATCATGAAAATTTCAAAATAGCATAACTAATTATAGAAAAATCAGAAAAAATACAAAATAAGCATTATAAAGATAACTCAAAGAGGAATAATTTAAAATTAATTTCAATTTATTTTAAACAGTGATATTTTCTGAATTTGGGTTTTATTGCAAATTTAATTATGCTAATTACTCTCTAATTATCTCACTAATTAATTTCAAACTTTTCATGTGCATTTAGTGGGATGACTTCTGCCTCTCTAATTTTCTTGAGATTTATTAGTGATTTGATTAGGGTAATTGCTTGGTTCATTCCTAATTATCCTCTTAATCAATTAAATAATTAATTAGTATTTTAAATAATGATAAACCCATTAATTAAAGTTGCTAATCACCTTAGAATAGTGAGTGGACTTAGGGAATGAGATTAGGGTTCTTTCCCATATCTTTTTTCCTAAGTTCATTTCATTTGGATAAAACTAATTAAGGTGCAAATTAATTAAATAAATTTAATCACTTAATTAAATGGCTCAATTAATCAAACTTTTCAAAATCAAAACATTCCAGAACTTAACCAATACATCTTGGGTAGGTACTTAGGTGTTCAATAACCTAAGTAGCTTAAGAAAATCAAAATCCAACCCACATATGTGGGAAAGGATTATGAAAGTACTTAAATTAAACTCTTTAACTTAATTAATCATCAATTGTGAACCGATAGCATTAGGTACATTTCTTTCCTATGATGCATTGTTGATTTAAATTCCCTGTGGTTTTATGTCATACATTGGCTCATAATTATTTGATTAAATATATTAAAATGGTGTAGGTAAGAAGTAATTAATGTACTTAATTCATACCTTAACTTAAACCAAAATATAAAAATCATCTAATGGTTCTAAAATTAAATTAAAATAACATACACATGTGAAAAATGAGTTAGGACCAGCAAACCTCTTCACATTTCTTAAATTTAAATTAAACTCAAACAAAACTAAAAATCTCTTTAAAACAAATTTGATTTGCTTTAAATAATTCTATTTTATAGGATTGTCTTTAGGAATTAATTAGGGTAAATAAATTTACATGCTTTCATCACTTTATTTCTTTCTTAACATGCTAAATGTGTATGTCATATGAAAATCGTGTATTCATGCTTTTTGAAAATCAAATTAAAATAAAATGTTTCCTTTATGTCAAATTGCATGTTTTAGCTAAAGTAAGAATATGAATAATTATTATCACTATTAAATCCAAAATTACTTTCAAAGCTTATGAATCAAACATCAAAACTGAAAGGTATGCTATTTATAATTATTTATGAGGTGTATAAAATATGCATAAGCTTTTCCTTCTCATTTCTTTTAACATAATTTGAATGTGATTTGAAATGTATAGTTCATTTGAAAAGAAACACTTGCTTAAATTCATTCCTATTCATTCTTATGTTATTACTTAAGGACATCCACACTTACACATATATAAATTGCATAAACAAATCAAACAAACAAACACAAATTTTGCATCTTTCTTTTTCATTCATTTCTTTTGTATACATATGTATTTAAGAAAAATCATATATTAGTCTGACAACCCTGATTCTGACTTTAAGAAATTCTTAAGAAGACCTTACACTACTAACAATGACTCACTTACGTCTTTCATACATATGTGTGCATATGAAAAAGATAAAAGAATCCCTCTTTTTTTACTTAACAAAATCATGCATCATAAAATATTCAAATTTCTCAAACAAATTCTCTTAGAATCATCATTAAAGTATGCTAAACATTTTCATTTAGATGTATAGATATGCATGGATTCATCCATATGCATATTACATAAAAAAGAGAATGTCTATTTTTTTATAGTATTTCACTTTATTTAATCTTAAAACGTCTTTTTTTTAATAAGTTTGTTTAAAGAAAATCAAAACTTAAGATTAATTAAAACACATAATAAAATATTCACTAAACAAAAATCAAATATGAATCTACCTTAGAAATTACTTAAGGTAAGGAGGAAAGAGAAATTCTCTCATCTTTTCTTCTCTTTATAACTTAATAATTAATTGTAAGATTCACTTAAACCAAATCAAAATACAAAATAAAATCAATCAAAACAACTAAATCACTTACATGAAACAAACCCTCTAAGTTGAACATTTTCATACTTAGAAAAATTCAACCTTAAAGCCTAGCTAAGCATACCACACAAACCTTAAATAGCACTAATTAAACTAAGTCACCATTTCAAGCTTTAAGTTAGAACGGTGCATGATTTGATGATTGCTTTTGTTTTGTGATGTTTTGTTTTAGTCTGGATGTTAAGGTATATATGCATAAACCGAATGTAACGATCTTACCTAACCATTATTCGAAAGGATTATGCTTAAGGTAATAAAATATAATTATTTTTGTCAGTGTGTACTTATACCCCTAAGCATCCAAAATAAGTCGTGGACTTAGTACCCATGTGGAGTGCTAAGTCCAACTTATATATATACATGGATTGATTTTGTTTGTTTCTATTTTATGTTAGTTAGATTTCTTTTTTCCTATTTTCATGTACTTTTACAATTAGAATTTTGAAATGATTGTTATAGGAGACTAGGATGAGCATTAATCATAAGACTGTCTTATGTACCATGTAAAGCCTTTGGAGCAACCACATTCCAACCAACCAAAATAAGTAAAAAGAAATGAAGAATAAAGACTCTCATAACATGAATTTCTTGATCAGATTTAATTCATTTATAACTGATCAGAGTAAGTAGAGGCCACCTAATTTATTTTCTGGTCAACCACAAATAGTCTTTTATTCTTTTGCACTATCTTTATAAATTGATTGATGTTTTTAGAGATTAAGATGACATCTTTTCTTTATTATTATTTGCTTTATACTGGATGATGACAGCTCTTTGAAAATAAATTTTCTAACATAAACAATTCAAACTAGAAATTAAATAACTCATAACCTCATCTAAAGCTTAGGCTATAAATCAAGATAAAAGAATTAACAATCCATTAACTGGATATTGTACTTTCTTTCACATCATACATAAAAAGTATATTATTTCACTCTTGATTGGAGAGCTTCCACCTTTATCAGAAAACTTGGCTTGACAGAGAAACACACCTCCTTATCTTGATTTTTTGGGCCATAATCTAATTTCGCATTTAGCATATATAATCCTAAAATTGTCAAATTGATTGTCAAAATAAAAATAAAATATACAAAATTTGCATTAGATTTAAGTCATTAAAGTATGTCCTATATGATATAGTCTCTGGATGTGTTTAAAGACTTCTCTTCTAAACAAACAATAACTTAGCTATCTCAAAAGCATTTGACTTACACATATTTTAAATAAAACCGTAGAGCGCCACCCCTCGTAAGTCCATAGTGGGTGGTTTATCCTCTCTTGTGAGGTAAACCAAATACTAATTTCGCTTAGATTTAAGTTGTTTTACTCGCTAAAGCCAGATTTAGTTCGGGGTCTACTTCCCTCAGTCATGAGCATAAATCTTCACCTCTTACATTTCCGATCTCAGTATCATGGAATTATAAGCCTTAGTATTCTAATAAAAATTCAACTCAAATAAATCAATTCAATTTCAAAAATATAAAACCCCACCATATGATAGTTTGGGATGCTTACTAGGCTTCCTAATATCTTAAGCACCCTTTACTTGTTTTCATTTGGCTTCGATAAAAATTCCCTCATTTTGATCGATCCCACTTGACTTTCTAAAAATAAACCAATCGATTGATAATCCTACCTTTCAAAATCTTTGGAGATAACAATCATTTACCTTAATTGAGAGTATTCCTAAGAAATCATGTTCCTTAGGATGTAATTAACTATGGTAGATTGCCCATGTAGGGAACTTAATGAACCCGGTTTAAAATAAATCATGTTTACTTTTTTATATAAAGTTGGGAAGAATCTCGGATACATTCACAATCATAGTCCAGAGTCTTATACGATTAGGTCCATCATGAATGACATCTACTTCTCGAGATAGTATATCTTTCCTCAATATCGCATCACCCCTAAGAACATCTCATGCTCTATGGGTCCCAACAAGACGTATTTTATATATATTTATGTTTTTTTTTCATTTATCCTTCTTTTCCATAAAAAGAAAAGGGGGATAGATGAAGGCGGAGATATATATAAAATTTTCACAAGCCCCGATACTATGCTGAATGCTTTAACTTTTCGGCGATATCGCATGACGCTTCCTGCTTGGTTGTGACCGAGGTTAACAAAATCTAAAAATATAATTATTATAAGAATTTCAACTTATTGAAATATCTGAGAAGTCAATTCAGTCATATAATAGTACATATGATCCTTTATTATTAAACTAATAAAGTCGACAGGATCTGAAACAATAAATTAAATGATCAAGCAATCAGACTGTCTCGATGATGGCTGTGTTGAATAGAGATTTCAACCAGAGGGGATACTTACCATCAAAATAAGTTTGCAAGCTCAAATTGAATTAATCAAAATCAAGTGTCAATACAAATATAAAAATCAGATAAATTACTAAGTGTTAAATGCTTAAATGAAATTTAATGTTTAAAAACTTAAAGCAAAATCTAATCTAATCCACCTTCCGCAATAGTTTGTTGTAAGTGATAAATTAAGAAAACTCTAACGCAAAAGTTAAGTTAATGCCAAATCAGATATATTCAATCTCAATCAATTACGCTAAGAAGACGCCACGTGTCCTCTTCTCGATTTTAAAATACATATACGACGCAGCTTAAAACTGAGTCCTCGATCTGCTTGGCCAAATGATATCATTATATTACGATCACGATCAGATCCGTATGCTCAACGCTCACCGAGATGTGAATTATAGGGTATATCGATAGCAAAAGCCCTATTAGCTAAGGTGACTTTAAGCATGTCTAGACAAACACCACCCCAAGTCTATAAGTGATTTCACGATGCAACACATAATAAGGATACTTGGTCAATGCGACTACCTCCTCTGACTAAGTAGATTAGGAACCACAACAGCTCTGGATGACATAACCATGGGATCAAGATTGAGCACATCATCATTCCCCCAACCATCACTTTAAGTTAATATAATGAATTTCATAAGATTAAAATTTAAGCTCCATATGCTACTATCGCTTTACGATAAGCGATCTAATGTAACCTTAATCGAAAGTTCTCTCTCAATATTAAGAGGTAATTAACTATAGGTCTATATAGAAACTGAACCAGATCTAAAGTTGCAAAAATGAGGGTGAATCTGGGTAGTGTATTATCTACTATTTCATCTGCCTTCTAAAAATTACACCGACACATCAAATCATACTCTCTTCAATGTGAGAGGTTGGTGGTGAGTTTTCGAAGCCCACAGATTTCTGGCGACTCCGTTGAGGACAAATTTCTCTTTCCATCTTTGGCTAGTCATATACATGCTACAGTAGCAACAAAATTTTTGAAAATTCAAAACAAAAATAGTGATTTAAATGTGTAATAAATTCAAATTATTAATGTATGAGACTCTATGTCGAATGAATTATTCTATAGAGTATATCTTTATTATACTATTATTTTGTTCTGTAATACTTCTGTATTTTTAAAGCATGGGGTGAAATAACAATTACTAATTACTAATCCCCATCTTTCACTTACGCAGAATAGATGTACAAAGCACTCCTTTCACTGCTCGCTGTATGGTAAAACATCTACTTAACGTGTCATCAACACGGAGATGTTGGAGCTACCATTCAATTTGATAGCGTCAGCTATTATAGCTGGATAGCTGGAACTCTTGAAATACCCATCCGTGGTGCACTCGTCCGAGGCCATGCGGGAAGGCCTTAGTTTACTGAAGCTCCTACTCATGCTCGCCAACCAATTCAGCAACCAACCGCTGTTAAGGAGTTCTCCTGACAGAGAACTTCAGTTTTTGAAAGACTAGGTCAATTTGAATCCCCCGTGATGTAAAGAACTGCTAGTGGGCAAACTGTATCTTTGATGCCTCATGGTACAACTGTTTCGCCAACTGAAACCTTTGTACCTAGGAAACATGATTTTGAGGCTTCCTCATCAGGAAGCAAATTAACTAGAAGGAAAAGAAGAAGAAGAAATGCTGAGCTGAGGGCTCAGCAAATCTCATTTAAACAACACAATGAACAAACTGTTCTGCCACCAGAAGCAAGTATTCCTACCCATAACAACTTTGATAATCTAAAATGAGTAAAAAAGAATAACTCTACTGGTGAGGTGAAGCAGTCTTTCTAGACTCAATAATGTCAAGCTCCACCACCGCAGAGGAGACAACCTGAAACATTGTCGGCTAAAATACACAATGTTCTTAAAGTAGTCAAGGAAAGATGCTTAATGAAAAGAAAATTTCAAAGGCCTATGATGATCGAAAATACTAAGATTTCACCAAGAAGGTTGTCGTCTCTTATGGTAACTAGTTATCAAGCCAAGTATACTTCGCGTGGTGAGCATCGGAGCGACGCCGGTCCAAGAATCCAGAATCAAAAAAGTCGAAAAGTAAGTGATATGGAGCCAAGGCCCGTGATAAAATTAAGAAAGAAAGAGGTGTGACATCGATGCACATATTCAGAAATTCACCTCAAAAATAACCCATCAGAAATGGATACCTAAAAGAAGGGATATCACTGATAAAAGATATGATGGTTGACACTCTGGAGAATCCTCTAGGGGATCCCATCATCAATCAGATTCACCCCCACGGGAGAAAGTTGACTATGATCGCAATCTCCCAATGGAAGAAATGTCTACTCCTCACAATGAACCAGAGATCCATTGGAGGCGTCGATCAGAAGTTCATGTGCAAGAAGAAGACGATGAACAGGACACTATAGAAGTATAAGTCATCTATATGACGAGACATATAGATGAACTTTCTGCTCGACATCATCACCAACATGAATTCAGTGAACTTGAACCTGAATTCGATGTTTACGAAAGAGAGTCATCACAAAAGAGAATAAAAGATGGATCTTTAATCTCTGCTAAAGGGAAGAAGAAGAAGATCAAAATGAAAAAGAAGGTCATGGGAGTTGAAGCAATTTATATGATTGAACTAAGAAATAATCAACCTAGTATACACTTTTACAATCAGCGTCGTCGTTCAGCCCCAGTAACAACTGTCCTTGCAAATGCACAAGGAGAAGGACAGTCAAATTCTTCTCCCAAAGATGAGCAGGGAGCAGAACAAAAAATAGAAATAGAGGAAGAAGAAGAGCATGTACTTGTTGACACCATGACGCTAACTGGAGAGCAAAGATAAATGCAGCGTCAAATGGAAGCCAAATATAAGGAAATTTCACAGCTTGGTACCAAGATGAATGACATGATGGTACAAATGAATATCATGATGAATATGTTGGAAAAGAATATCACATCAAATGTAGCACATGTTTCATCTGTTAATCAACAGGTAGATAATAATACAACTTCTATATCACCAATCACTATGATACCTCAAGCTCCTACAATACATGTTATACCTGAAAAGAGGAGTAAAGTTAATCAGCTAATTCTTCAACCTATAATTCAGAATGCGGCCAATACATCGGGAATAGTAACAGCTGCTGAACTAGAAATAATAATTAATGAAAATATAACAGCAAATATATCTTCAGAGCAGGCTGAAAAGCTGATGAGTAAAGGTCACCCTTACCCAACTGAATTTGATCAAGTGTCATAGCCGAAAGATTACTCAATACTAAAATTTAATATTTTTAGTGGGCATGGTAATCCAAAACATCTAGCCCAATTAATGCTACTTGTGGTAATACAGGAGGAAATGATGCACTGTTTTTTCATCAGTTCGTCAGCAGCCTGACCTCAACTGCTTTCGAGTGGTACGCAGAAGCCAAATGATTCGATCAAAACCTTCGCTGAGCTAGAGATAATGTTCGTGAAAAAGTTCGCTAGTGCAACCGAGAAGATAACGATCACTGACATTGCCTTGCTAAAAAAGAGAAAAGATGAGTCAGTGACAAAATTCGTAACTCATTGGCGTAACCTAAACATAAAATGTGAACAACAATTAGAAGAAGAACATGCAATCCGATTATTAATGGGCAATATGGATGATAAATGATGCACCATTTTTATGTATGGCATCAATTACAACATTCTAGGACTTGCTTGATAGGATGGTCAAATTTGAAAAGTTAAATCGTCCTAAATCTGAAATATATACAGATAAATCCAGGAAAAATAAGCCTTCAGACTCAAGAAGAAACAAAACTCATGCCGCTTCCTATAATTCAAGTGATGAAAAACGAGTAATCTATAATGTATATAAAGGAAAACAACCAATGTACAATTATGATAAAGAAAAGAAACTTGTTCATCATAATCCACAGTCAAAATTGGTATTGAGAGGCAATGATAAGCCTCGAACTTTTCTAGGTGGTGGAAAGCGTCCAAAACAAGCGACAAGAGATGCGAATGCAGTCATTTTTTTAAGGAAAAGATGAACAAAGAATATTCTTTTAGAAGGGACAGTGTGGCTAAATTGTTTCGACAAGCAGTTAAAACTAGTCTGCAATTACCAAAAAGTTAAAAGCCTAAAGAAGCTGATCAAGTCAATAATCCAAATTATTGTCCTCATCATCGGGTGATCAGCCATCCTATCGAAGATTGTTATGTTTTCAAAGATTGGCTGGAAAGGAAATATCGACGAGGTGAATTTACATTATCGATAGTGTCCTAGTCAACCCGAAAAGAGAATCTACAAGGATGATTACGTCCTCTTCTGCATCATCCATTAAAAAAAAAAAAAAGAAAAATCAGTTCAGAATGGAGAATGGGAAACGACAGTTTCTAAAAAGACTATAAAGATGTTGAAGCAACTTGGAGGAGTTCCCGTGTCAAGGAAATCGCTCTAAACCAATGATGACTAAAATGTCGAGATTGTATGCGTCAACCTCCACATCATCAACCTAGAGGCACCACAACACTGCCAACTCGTCCAAAAGAGAAAAGTAATTGTCACAAATTTTACCAGGTCTCTCAAAGTAGCCGATTAAACCAAATAAAATAAAGAAAAAGAAGAAGACTACAACTCAAAAGATTATTAATAACTTAGAGGAGTATCACCAGCCGATAAGACAACTATTTAGGCTTGCAGACTTTATGCTTAAACTCCATATTGTTGAATTAGATGAAAAAGATAACAGTGAATCTTGCCCAGTAGAGACATGCCGAATTATTTATGTGATATCAGATGTTCTTCAACATCAGTTACTCCAAAATAGCAAGGGTAGTAGACTCAACCAACCCATCAAAATTCTTCTCAGAAAAGAAAGCAGAGCTTGAGGAGTTAACATCTGAATTTTTTCTAATGACTCAACAAAAGGATAATAGTTCAAATGAAGATTTATGTTTAACAGACGGAGAAGAGTCAGACTCATCAACAACATATATGAAATGTATGAAGTTGAAAAATGAGTAACTCTTTTGGTCAATTCTCTAGAAAAAAAAGTGAATTTGAAAAAACTACTTCAGAGGAATCTGAACAAAACAAGGAGATTCAAGTTCAATTGAGAAGTGATAAAATCTTACCACCATCATCAAAGAAGGGGAATTCAAATAAAGACAATGGCAAACAAATTGAAGTCAACGAAGATGTCATTCTCAAAAGTCCTAAAATAAAACTTAAATCAAGCGAAAAGATAGATTATAATATTCTATCATATCTGAGAAATATCCATGCACAATTAAGTGTGTAAAAGGCTCTCTTAATGTCAAAAGACCTCTGAAAAATTTTAATATAAGCTCTCAAAGATTCGGAGAGTTATGAAGCTTATTTTGCTAAAAAACATATGACTAAATCATTACAAACTCAAGATCTCCCAGTAATCGCATTTTCTGAAGAAGATCTTATATTGGAAACAACATATCACAACTGTCCTTCATATGTTACCGCAGAGAATGATGTCATCTTCATTAACCAAATATTGATTGATCCAAGTTCTTCTATCAATCTTATGAGTCTAAAAACATTAAGAAGATTATCACTTGATATCCAACATCTTGGGAGGGATAAGTTGATGGTTCATGGTTTCAATGAGAAAGGACAGAAAATCCTGGATTTTTTTACTCTCCCACTCCAAGTTTCGAGACTTGTATACATAAGCCAAATTTCATGTAATCGACGCTGATACATCGTTTAGAGCTTTCTTGGGTCGGCCATAGCTGCATGAGTATGACATAGTCCCATCAACTATGCATCAGTGTATGAAGTACCTAAAAGATGGAAAAAAGTTCAGAATTCCTGATAACCTACAACCATTCTCCGTCTATGAAACAAAGATTTATAAAGATACAAAATATTTCATCCCTAAAGAGCCTAAGACAACAGAGCCTCTTGAGGTGGTAGCATCCACTTTAGGAACTAAAAAGCAACTTCATAAAATGAAAGTGCATAAGCAGAAAGGAAGAAAGAAGGCAATGTCGACTCTCTCTAAAGCACCTGATTCTACACTTAAATCAAGAAGATCAGTTCCTCATTTGGAAAGTGACACGTAATAAGAAGAAAATATTTCTATCAAACCTAAGAGAACTTATAAGCTTTTAAGAAAGACAAAGTATAAAATAAGTAATTCTGACTCAGACTATGACTATGAATCTACTTATGAAAATAGGGTTCAGAGAGTCGCATCAAAAAGGATAGCTCACTTAACAGTGTCAGATAACTACTTCAAAATTATACCCATCCCTCAGCAGTACTTCAAAGAAATCACTCAACTAGAGGTCCATAACATTGAAGAATTGATAACATATTATGTGCCGCCGTTGAGTGAGAGTGGTGGAACAAGAACTTTATTTTATAAATCTGAAGAATCTCAACCTCACAATTTTGATCGGCCTACTCAACATGAAAATTCTGATGAGATGGTGCCAACAAAAATACCAATATACTATCAACCGAAATTGCGAAAAATGATGCATAAGCTTATAATTCGTATTAGAACTACTAAATATAGAACTCAAATCTTTAATAAGATGTGGAGCCAAAGAAGTCTTCAAGCATCACGAAGAAGTGATAAGTTCATCATTAAAGGTCTTGGGTTCATCCACAAATCTCATCAAAATAAAATTTGTTATAATATAATAGAAACTGAGATCAAAACTAATAGTGATGAAGAAGATGATCTCTATAAAATTCTTCTTACAAATGATGAAGTAGAAGTCAAATTTGCACCTGAAGAACTTAAAGATGGTGGACAAACAGCTACTATGGATGAAATCAAAGAAATCAACCTAGAGCTAAGGATGATCCCCGTCCAACTTTCATTAGTGTCCTTCTACTTGATGAGAAAGTTGAAGAGCTAAAAGTGCTACTTGTGAATTCAAGGATTACGTTGCTTAGACATATGTTGAAATGTCAGGCTTGTCCCCTGATGTGATAATTCATAATTTGGAAATCAAGCTAGAGACAACCTGTTAAACAAACTTCGAGGTAAATGAGATTAGAAATTGAAGAACAGGTGATCATTGAAACTAAAAAGCTAATTGAAGTAGGATTCATACGCGAAAAAAAGTATCCTGATTGGATAGCTAATATAGTGCCCGTGAAGAAGAAAAATGGTCAAATTTGTATTTGTATCGACTTCCAAGATCTTAATAAAACTTACCCAAAAGACGACTTCTCGCTTCTTATATCAGAATTGTTGGCTGATAATACATCCAACTATGATATATTTTATTTTATGGATGGATCATCGGAATATAATCAAATTAAGATGGCACCTGAAGATGAAAGACATACATCGTTCAGAACACGTATTGACATCTATTGCTATCCAGTTATGTCTTTTGGTTTAAAGAATGCTGAAGGTACATACTAAAGAGTCATGACGCATATTTTTGATGAGTTGATTCGCCAAAAGGTGGAATGTTATGTTGATGATTTGGTGGTGAAGAGCTTAAATTATGAAAATCACTTTGAAGACTTGAGAATTGTATTGGAGAGAATTAGAAAATATAATCTCAAGATTAATCCTCTAAAATGTGCATTCGGGGTATCTTCCGAAAAATTCCTTGGGTATATTGCACGTTACAAAGAAATTAAGATTGATCCTGCTAAAATCAAGGCAATTGTGGATATGCCTTCGCCAAAGAGTTTACGTCAGCTCCATTCTTTACAATGACAGCTTGCATTCATCCGACGATTTATATTAAACCTATCAGGATGCTGTCAACCATTTACAATGTTGATGAAGAAGAATGTTTCATTCAAATGAGATAAGGAGTGACAAGAAGCCTTCAATAACATTAAAAGCTACTTATTAAATCCACCAATCCCTGCAACGCCTACTCCTGGGAAGCCCCTCATTTAATACACAGTTGCATTAGAAAAATCGTTTGGAGCATTATTGGCATAACACAATGAAGAAAACAAAGAGAATGCTCTTTATTATATCAGTCGGAGATTGATAGGAGCAGAAATGAGATACTCTCCGATAGAGAAGCATTGTTTGGCATTAAATTTTGCAGTCCAAAAGCTCCGTCATTATATGTTATCTCACAAAGTTACCCTCATCTTAAGGATTGATCCGTTGAATTGCTTGGTGACAAGACCAGCGTTGACAAGTCGCTTGGCAAGATGGGCGGTATTGCTTTTACAGTTTGATATTACAACGTTCTACATAAAGCAGTGAAAGAACAAGTCTTAGTAGATTTTCTTGCTGCACATCCCATCCCTGCGGACTCTTATCTTAACGACGATTTGCCTAATGAGCAAATTATGCTCATTCATGAAAGAGAAAAATCACAAATTTGATAAATGTACTTTGATGAAGCCTCATCGATCAAACAAATCTAACCTTTAAATTTCCCAATGGCAAAAGCATGAATCAGCATCATCTTCATAACACCAAAGAGAGGAATAATGAGACGATCATATGGATTGACTGAGCCAAGAACTAATAATGAAGCCGAGTATAAAGCATTGGTGGTAGGTCTCGAAAAAGCTATTTTCATAGATATTCAAAACTTGCATATTTTCGGCGATTCTCAACTTATTATAAATCAAGTACTAGGCATCTATAAAATCAACAAGCTTGAGTTAGCTTTTTACCACAAGCGAGTTCTTAAGCTTATAAAACAAATACCAAATGTCACACTAACACGAGTCTCTCGATCCGAGAATAACAAAGCAGATTGCTTAGTAAAATTAGCTAAGGAGATGACAAGTATGAAAGGCGATTATGTCATGATCGGGATATTTACTCGACGAGTTCTAGAGCCAACAAAGTATCAATCCCCGTAAGTAGATGGGTTATAAAATTTGACACAGTAGGATGTAACTCAAGTTGCTACTTATTCTCTCCAAAATCAACAAAAAGTTATACTAAGAAGAACTAAGCATGACATTGCTTCAGAAAAGTAATGGGAAGCCTTTATAGTAAAAGAGCTTGCATGATTGGAGATAACCCTTCATCGACTACTTTAAAGAAGACAAATTACCGAGTAATAAATCAAGAAGAGAATGTTGCGCTATGCTTTCGTTAACAACACTTTATATCGTAGATCCTTTGAACAAATGTGGCTACGATGCCTAAATACAGATGAAGCGAGTAAAGTGATGGTTGAAGTTCATGAAGGACTTTGTGGTGAACATCAGTCAGATCCCAAGATGGCAATAAAGATCAAAAGGATGGGTTATTATTAGTCATCTATAGTGAGAGATTGTATCAATCATGCCAAAAGATGTCATGAAAGTCAAATGCATGGGAATATAATCCACCAACCTCCAAATCCATTATGACCAACAATAACATCATAACCTTTTGAATGTTGGGGTACAAATATAATCGGACTGATTAATCCACCGTCATCAGTTGGTCACCGCTTCATCTTAGCATCAACTAATTATTACTCTAAGTGGGCTGAAGCTACCACATTTAAAGAAGTTACTGCTGATCGAGTAATCAACTCCTTCACGCATAATATAGTCTATAGATTCGGAGTGTCGCGCCAAATAATTTCTGATAACGGCACAACTTTCAAAAGTACAAAGATTTATAGATTCGTCGATCGACACAAAATTGATTAGCGATATTCTTCAATATATAATCCAAGGGCAAAAGGTTTGGTAAAAGCTTTCAACAAGATGTTGGTCAAACTGCTCAAAAAGATCCTCGCTAAAAATAAAAGAGAATGACATATCAAATTGATAGAGGCATTATGGACGTATCGAACTACCTACAAAATGCCAACAAAAGCCACTCCTTATTCATTAGTATTTGAAATCAAGGCGGTCCTTCCGCTTAAAATTGAGTTGTCTTCACTTTGAGTAGTCATCCAATACAATTTAACTGAAGATCAAAATGCTCATTTAAGAATGGAGGAACTCAACACGCTTGATAAAGTTAGATTACAAGCACATCAAAATCTACAAATTTATCGAACAAAGATGTCCAAGACTTTTGATCATATGTGCGACCTCGAACATTCCAAAAGGAGAAATTGGTTTTGGTGCAGATAAGAACAATTATTCTTAATCGAAGAATTGGTGGTAAATTTGAGCCTAATTAGGAGGGTCCTTTTATCATCGAAAAGGTGTATCAAGGAGGGGTGTACCAACTCATTTACCTAAATGAAGAAAAACCAATGATACCAATTAATAGTCGATACCTAAAAAAGTCTCCTGCAAGAAAGGAGGTATTTTTTTAGTATATTTATTTAAGTTGACATCGTGCTTCATGCCGAGATCCCTAAATAAATATACCTTCTAAAGATGAAAAAAAAAATTCGTAAAAATTCTCCTATTACACAGGGGGCTATTTTTTTAGATTTTATATATAGATGAAATCAATATTGTGTTAAGCTCTCTTAAGAGCAGATATATCAACTTAAATATTAATGTATTTGTTTAATCATAAAATTCTTTCAAATGTGTTTTAGAATTTCCCATGCAAGAGAGGGCATTTTTTTATTTTCATATGAGTTGACATCATGTCATAAGGTGAGATCCCTGAATCTAATCTGATTAGGGTAGATATCAAACCTTGAGCCAAGATCCCCATTTAATTACTCTATTACCCTAATTTTAAAGGTATTGATTATCATGAATAGTAAAGATGTATCTTTAAACAAGTTGCACATAAGATGATTCTGCAGTTGAAAGATTCATCTTTTATGTTTGAAATAATCTAAAAAGTAAAATGAGAGAATTTTAAATTTGTAAACTTCTATATTGTTAAGTTGAGGAAGCGCAAGTCTATTCACAACTCAAGTCTAAGACTCAAGTGGATCCTGACCGTCGGATCAATAAGCTCAAATGTGGCACAGTCGTTGGCTGCTCTTCTCACTCAAACAAGTCGTAAGAAAATGTCGTAGTGGTAGATCTCCCGCTTGCTAGTAAGATGACAATAGTTATTCTGTCTCAAGCTGACTCGACTTAACATGTCCAAGTAATTCAAAATAAAAAATTCTCTTAACTGATTAACATACTATGAACGAGGTTATAGAATATGATTTATCCTTAAAACAGCATCTGTGTAAAATATCTCGAAGATATACAAAGATAAAGATACAATGCCTTAAGTGCAGTACAAAACAAAGAAGATAAATATTGATTTTCCACTAAGAGAACAAGATAATACATGATTGATAAAAAAGAGAGATAAAAAGAAAATGTACATCAAGAAAGCCTAGACTGAAGCTCCTGAACCTGTGCTGAATAAACTGCTAAAGATTGATACTCACTCTCCAACCAGAAGCCTCCCAACTCTAGTCAAAGCGCCTCGATCCACCATAGCTCTATGTATGCACTGTAATGGTGTTGCTCTCGCCTATAGCTCGAGCTCTCCCATCTCGCCACCGCAAGTCGACTTGTAGAATATCGCACTCGCAAGATCCCTCCACAACTCGAGCACCGCCTGCCTAATTCGTAAGTGGCATCTATCAATCTCTCGACGGTGTCGTAAGCATCACTCTTTCTTAAACTCATCATGCTAGTCACCGACTCTACGAATCTGACCGCTCAAGCTCTATCAAGAAAGTCGGAGAGACGATATGGATCTCATCCACGTGGATCAAACTCGATCTCTACAAAGTCTCCGCACTGAGAGTCTGCTCCTCCAAACCGGTGTCAGCTAGAAGATCTAGAATGGTGTTCGCATATAATGTGAAGCGGTTTAGTGACTCGTGAGCTCGAGGCTGAGATCACATCCTCAAAACATCAAGTTGTAATCATGCATGCCTCTCGCTGGATGTGAAGACGAATATGGTATCTCGCATCAACCCACCTGCACAACAAGAAACAAATAAAAATAATCAGCATAAAGTAAAGCAGTAAATATAAAGAAGTGCAACTAAAGAACAAAGAGAGGAAATAAAGTACCCGAACATGGCAAATATGACTGAGTCGGTGTATCATAAATGGCATAGTCCTCGGTGACCTTCACTATCTGATAAGCTCTAGGGCTACGTGCTGGCTCGACGAAGCTCCACTATGTATGAGGTCTCTCACCTCAAAAGCCTCCCCAGGACAGTGGACAGAGTAAGACTCGGTAAGGAGAAGTGACTCCACAAAAGAAGTAGCAAAATCTGAGATGATAGTATCAAAAGCAGGCACACTCAACAACCCATCTCCAAAATCCTCAGTAGCATGTCTAGTGCTAGCTAACACCTGTGGCACCTCGTCAGGAGTCAACAGCCATTGTGGAAGTGGACTTATGAAGCAATCAAGCTCGAGCTGCTCAGTAGTGACTACATGTCATGGCAAATAAATCTCTGTAGCTGGGGAGCGAATTCTACTCATTCTACTATAAGGAGTGGTGTCCTCACGACTGCCACAACCCGCATTTGTCGCAAATCAAATTAACATATCAGACACATTAAACATATCTTAATGATATAATAAAGAGAGATAACAAAAGTATTGAAAAAGAGAAAGATAATGATTATACCTCTAACGCTATTATCTCCTGCCAATGGTGACCTACGATGAGTCCTCTGACCTCGAGTTACTCCCAAAGACCTCACCCTATGCTCATATCTCTTGGCACCACGCTCCAGGAAAAGACCAAAAGATAGTCGTACCCAGGTGAGGTGGGTATGACTAACCCCTGTGTGACTCTATGGATGAGTTATCCGAAAATGAGAGCCGAGAAAGCCTCAAGAAATATAACCAAACAACGTAGAAAAGTAACGCGTGTCTCCGGGGAATCATCCTGATCTTCCTAATATCCACCACACCAAGGATGAATGGCCTACCATCGTGAGAAATCGACTAGAAAAAACCAAACTATCATGTAATATGCCTCTATAACAACCGACCAAATCGACAACATAACCATTCTGACGTGTACTAAAAGTACTCCATTCTCAATGTCCGACATAAAGCAATATCATTCTCATCAAAACTAACAATGAGATCAACCTCTATCAAGTCAAATAGTAGACAAAATATGTCTTGCTGGTGAACTAACAAAAATCAATCTCTAACCAAATGAGGAGCAAAGAAGAACATGTGAATCTGCTCCATCTCCAAAGTAAACGATGCTCAGTATAACTACAAGACTGTAGGATATCATCGCTCTAAAAAGAATGTTGGATATTCAAAACAAGCAAAGGCACCATGTATGTGAAGGTGAACCCAAGCGTACAAGTACTTCCAAAGTAGAATCACATCTCGTAACTCTAGAGAATTTGCACCAGAAACACCCCCAATATCCTGTAAATCTTGGCTAACACTCATCAGCCGAGAAAACTGCCACCTTGAGAGATCCGGCTTACTAATAAAACACCTAAAGAACTGATCCTCTCAGAATGGGAGTACAAAAATGCAAAGTCATGCACTATAAATCCTGCTAAGAACAAATCCTCGCTCAATCTCTATATAGTTGGAGAAATCCTCCCATAGAATAGTTCTAGCCGCCTCAAATAAACAATCCATCGCACATCCAATCGAAGCTCGTGATCGTCTAGAACATCGTAATGCCCTGAAAGTCTGGTGATAGTGGCTCAAAAGATCAATATAGATATGTGGCATGGCTAACTTATCTCGTCGATCAATATCATCGGTCGCCTGCAATAACTCCTCATCAAAGCAGCACTCATAATCTGAACAAACAGGAAGGCTGACACAACCTGTAAGTCCCAAAGTGTATCTGTCAACTCCTCTGGGTCAACCCAACAAGTGTTACTACTAGCATCCCAAAACTCCGCTACTCCACGAGCCCAAGTAGAAGGCATACCTACAAAATCAAATAAAGACGAATATACCGCCTCATAAATACCAACTGTCCGCAAAATGTCTTTGTGAGCCTGCAAGACATACCTAGCCCATATGACATCCATGTGGAAGACTAAGGATCCTACCAACAGATGAATCTATAAAGTCGACGAGCTCAATCAGAATGATTGGCTCAAAAGTCTGGGATCGTCGTCGCTCAATGTTGTCGAGGTGTAAAATATCACAATATCTGAACTGACTCCATCATAAGAGAATTGTAGTCCCTATTTCACTTAATGTACCCAATCAGAGATCCTCAAGCAAAAGAATCAAGTCTGAAGTATGAGGATCGTGCAAAAACACTCCTGTAAAGATCACGTCATATCAACATATCAATGTGCTGTTCAATCATATCCCTCATATCAACGTCTCCACAAGAATCGTGTCTGTCAATCTCCAACCAAAGAGCCTCCTCGCTAGGCTCACTAAAAGACAAGTCATCAGATATCCTCTAAACATTCTTCAGTCAAGTGATCAGAGAAAATGCATATAAGAACACAAGTGACAACATGACAAAACATAAGAAGGAATAAAATAATGAGCTACACTAAGAAGCAGTAAAAAAAAGACAGAAGAATCACCTTAAAAGAAAAAATCAATGAGGTCAATCAACTTGCAACAAATACGATTCGCATCATACTTATCATACTTGTTGGGAGGGAGCATTTATTGACCTTCATATATACTACATGAGTCGAATTGAGCCTATAAGATGAATTTGATCGACTTCGGATGCTTAGAGTGCAAATCAAAGCTGAAATGCACAAGACATCATCGAAATCAATCGAAACGACCTCCGGTCGATGAACGAACTTCGTCATCGTGTTCAGAACATCGAAATTGATCAGAATATACATATTCCACAACTTAACGATCAACCGATCAAGAGATCGAGCCGTCAATGTGTCAACACGCGTATTGGAGTCAAGAGGCTACGATTTAATGAAACGACCTACATTCATAAAATGCCGTTAACTAAATGAAATCATCAAATGAACTATCTGCGATCATCGATTGCTACACAAACATCGAGTAAAATAAAAATGATAACGCGCATTTTAAGTCAAATTGATTGATTCGATGCGTTCAAACGGCTTGATCATAAACAGATCAAGCGTACGCCTAAAACATCAGAATAATCTAAAATCGACATATATATTAATTATATAATAATGTCGTCGTAAAATCCATATTGGGGTTAATTAAATACAAAAAAATTTTTAATTAACAATGCTTATATCCTTATCTAGCCCTAATCGCCTTTAATCTCTCTATTCACATCACAACCTGAGATGGAAGCCTCACAGGCATTCGCGCCCTCCTCTCTCATTCGTCCTCCAAAAAACTGAAGGCACGCACAATCTTCCCCTCTCTCGTTCGATCTCCCTCAACCGTTCTCGCTCTTATTCATCTAGTAAGCAGAACATTTGATTCTCTCTTGGTTTCCTGGTTCTCCCGATTCCTTAAAGTCGCAAGTCCTCGCTTGGTTCTATATCTCGATCCCTTCAAAGCCGTAGGCTCTCGTTTTCCCTCAATCGGCATTCATTTCTCCTTCTCCCGTTCGACTCTCCCATCCATCCTCATTAGGTGGAGATCGAACGCTTCCACCTAGTTCCATCTGTCAAAACAAACCCAATCGAGCAACCAAACTCATATGAAGGGCTCTCGACTGTCTGTCTCTACAGAGTGCGAAGCTCTTCTTCCCATCCGTTTCGATCTAGTGCTGTGATCTCATTTTAATGAGCTCTCAACCCTCCATCTGGCATGGGACTTCTCTTAGACTTTAAGGGTTCCTTAATCTTAAGACACGCCTAGTGATCGTGGACACTCTACTCAGACTTTAGAAGAGTCATGTGAATAAGTCATGCCTTATGAGTATTAGGAAAATCTACCTACCCTTAGCTTAAACATTTCCTCACTCTCCTTCTTTCAAGTCAAACAGCAAAACAATTCTATTTGATTTTCTCTAAACCTCAAATCAATTCCATAATTGTAATCTATGATTGAAACTCATGACCAAAATCCATCAAAAATTCCTAAGTCTAAATTTTGCCTAAGTCCTTAATCCTTACCTTAAGAACTTAACCAAAATCATAATCAAAACCTATTCAAACCAATCCAAATCTTTGATACCTTCTCATAATTCATTTATATTCTCATTTATATTTACATATATAAATGAAATATAAATTCAAATCAATCAAATTAAACTCAAAATTTCAAAATTCAAAATCAATTCATGAATTTTCCTTTTAAGTCCTTTAAATTTTTCATTAATGGACTTAGCCTAATCTTGATCAAACCATTTCAAACTCATGAAATTTTCTCAAAACTCATTTATATCGACATATATAAATGAAATATAAATATAAATCAATCCAATCAAATCCAAAAATTAAATTCCAAATTCAAAATCCTTGATTTTTTGCTTAAGTCTCTTAATTTTTCATTAATGGACTTAGCCTAAACATGATCAAATCAATTAAAACTCATTGAATTTTCTCAAAACTTATTTACATTCTCGTTTATATTCACATATATAAATGAAATTTAAATATAAATCAATCAAATCAAACCCAATAATTAAATTCCCAATTTAAAAATCTTCTTTAAGTCCCTTAATTTTTCATTAAAGGACTTATCCTAAATCTTGATCAAATTATCTCAAAATTATGAGATTTTCTCATAATTCATTTATATCCTCATTTATATTCACATATATAAATGAAATATAAATATAAATCAATCAAACCAAATTCAAAAATTCAAACTCCAAATTTTCCTAAGTCATTTAAATCCTTCTTAATGGACTTAGCACAAATCAGGACTAAACTACTTCAAATCCTTGAAATTTTCTCATTATTCATTTATATTCTCATTTATATTCACATATATAAATGAAATATAAATTCAAACAATCAAAACCAATTCCAAAAATCAAACTCAAATCAACTTCAATCTAAGTCTTTCAAGTCAAAATCTTGAACTTAGCCAAATCAATTTCAAATCAAGCCAAACTCTTGATTTTCTCTCATGATTCAATCAATCCTACAATCATGAGCTCATATATAAATCCAAACTTCAATCAAACAATCAAAACCCAAATTAAAAATCAAAGCCAAAACCTCTTCATATTCTTCCTTCGAATATGAAATTGTCAAATGGATCAAAATCCATTTGACTTCAAACCACTTGTAAATGGATTTATATTTCAATCATAAGTCCATAAACAAGTTCAATCAAGGTCAAATCAAACTTTGACGAAGTCATTTGACCCATTTAGGTTCACTTAACCCAATGTGACCTAAAGTACCCTTATGAGCCAAATTCTAATCCTAACCAAATTGGATTGAACCAAACTCATATATCCCTCTCATCATGATCAACAATCATCATGGGATGATCAATCAATCAAATTGGCTCAAACCAAGTCAAACCTGAGGGTTGACCAAGTCAACACTTAGCCCAAAATGAAACCTTATATAGTCAAATTCCACTATAGGTCAAATTGATTGAAGCCCTTGATCTAAGTTCACTTATGACCTATGTTTGAACTTGACCAAGCTAACATTTGAGTCTAACCTAGCCCATTTAGTCAACTTGACCCAAGTTGACCCATTTTGTGTCAAACCTTGATCTAAGCCAAATTGATCAAAACCAATGGTCAAGTTCATTCCAAATCACTTGTTGAATTTGACCAAAGCCTTAATTGGTCAACTAGACCTAACATAGCCCAATTTACCTTAGACCCAACATGATCAAAAGGGGTTATTGAGCCAAAATTGAACATAACCAAAATTGATTGGAAACAAAGATACCAATCCACACCATATGACTAACCTAACCTAAACCTACCCTTGACCTACCCCAAATAGGTCAACTTGACCCATTTGACCTAAATGAAGTCATATGAGTCAAATTCAAAACTATGCTAAATTGAACCAAACCAAAGCCACCAAAATATTTCAAATGGTCATATCAATTTGACCCAACCCTTGATTTGACCCAATTTGACCAATTGGTCAACTTGACCCAAGTTGACCCATTTTGACCTAAATAGATCAACATGAGCCAAACCCTATCAAATGAATTCCAAATATCATAAAACTTGGTCAAACCGAGTTTCTCCACATACTTAACATGTCCAAAATGGAAAAATAGCAAAATGGCCCTCCTAGCCCTAGGCCATAGAATAAATTTTAGCTTAACCCATGAGTAATTTGATCATACCATCTTCACAATCACTTGAGGCTTTCCTAAAAGCTTAAGGAGACCTAGTGATGAGTGGTGCACCCAATCCAATGGGTTTGGGTCAGCCCATTTGGTCCTTAGACCAAACCCGACCATATGGGTCAAAATTGAAAATTCAAACTCCTTCTCAAGCTTAAATTCAGGCATATGGGATCAAACCGATTATGTGCGCACTCCTAACTAATCAAACAACCCTCAGCCTATGATCAATTGGATCAAAACGGCATGTCCATTGCCAGCCGTTCGATCCTTCAAAAGGGAGATATACTCCCCCTAAACAAACTCAAATGCATAATTCCTTAATTCGATTGAGTGTTAGTGAGACCTAGGAGCCATCAGAGAGTTATAGCAAGCATCCTAGAGCTCATTCCATTCTCCAATTTCTCGGTTTTCAAATAGTGAAAACAAGGGAAGCCAATTGAATTAACAACTTCTTCCGCACTTCATTTCCTTCCAATTCCTTTTGCAAGCACACTTAGGTGACCAAGTCGAGCTCACCTAAGTTGATTCCCAAATTCTAAAGGCAAGGGAGGACTGAATTGGATCAAAGCCGAAGTTCAAGCAAGGAGGAGTTGGTCCACATTAATCTACTCAATCTCAAGTGCTCATACTCTCAAAAAGGCTTCGTCTCAACCAAACGAAGTTTCTCCAAGGGAATCGAGCGCCGGTGATCACCTCCGGCGAGGTATGGGATTTTCCGACTATTAAACTCAATGTGGTGTGGAGCTTTGTGAAAGAAATTTTCACCCCATCGATTTTTTACCATTGAATTTGTCGCTCTCTATCTTTAGATGGTGTGGGTTGAATTTGGTTTGATTACATGCTAGATCTAGCTTGGATCTTCCCCTTGATCATGGACGATCTCTGTTGATCAAGGGGAAGAACTTGGATGATCTCAGTCGTCCATCCGCACATCTTAGATGGACGACTGAGATAATTCAAAATTTCCTATTACTCGTTTTAAAATGCAGGGAAATCCCCTGGTCGTCTGATCTTTAATCGGACGGCAGAAGATTAAAGCGTGTGCGCCGCCGCCGCCGTCGCCGCGGATGTGACAAGTTAAGTAATCCCCTCATAGCGCGACACGTGTAAAGCGCACTGACCACCGCCGCCACACGTCGCGTCTGAGCTAGGGATTAGTTAGGGATTATTTAAAATGCTTAATTAATTCCTAATTCACTTAGAGATCTTCTAAAATTCGTAACTCTCGCTAAAAAATTCAGAAAACTGTGAAATAAAATTATATGGAAAGATAATTAAACCTAGAACATTTTAGAATTAATTTTGATGAGTTTTGAATTATGCTTTTCTCTGAATTTGGGTTTTATTGAAAAATTTATTTTGCTAATTACTTTTTAATTAAGCGTTTGATTAATCCAAAATTTCTTGGATATGTTTTAGGGGATGACTTCTACCTACCCTAATTTTCTTGGGATTTATTGAAGGTTTATTTAGAATAATTGCATATGGTTTCTTTAATTACTCTCCTTATGTAATTAAGCATAATTAGGGTATGATTAGTGATTTTAACCTATGATTAGGGTTAATTAAGGTCAGATCCAGTAAGTAGGAGGTTTATGGAATATTTTTGGGGCATTTCTCCTAAGCTATTCTCTAAACCCCCTTTTCTCTCCTTAATCTCCTCTTAATTAAGGATTAATTCATTAATTATCCCTTAATCAATTTCTAAAAATTCTAAAAAGTTCCAGAACTTAATTAATCTACCTTGGGTAGATGCTTAGCTGTTTAATAGCCTAAGTTCAATTAAGGAAATCAAAATCCCATTCATAAGTATGAAAGGGTGTTTTGAAATTACTTAAGCTAAACCTCGCTTAATTAACTTTTAATGAGCCAAATGTGCAGCCTTTACATTATTAGGTGCATTACAAATTTAAAATCTTTGTGCGTTTTATGTCATCTCATTGGCTCATAATTATTTAGTTAATTCTTATATGGTGTAGGTAAGGATTAATTAAATTACTTAATTCATACCTTAACCTAATCAATGCATAAAAATGGATCTAATTGTCTAAAAATTAAACAAAAATACAAAATACATGTGAGAATGGGTTAGGAACAGCAAACTCATCTCACCTTCTTAAAATTAAATCAAACTTCAAACTAAACAAAAATCACTTATAAATTCACTTTGATTTATTCTCAATTTTCTTATTATATAAGAATGTCTTTAGGATTTAAGTAAAGTAAGTTTGTTTACATGTTTTCATTACTTTGAATATTTCCCTAATATGTTAAGTTGTATGTCATGTGATGTCATGCATTCATAATTTTGAAATTCAAATTTTAAAAATAAAATTGTTTACTTTTTGTCAAATTTGCATGTGTTGGCTAAAGTAGAAATATGAGTGGCAATTAGCACTACTAAATCCAAATTATTTTCAAAACATATAAATCAAATACCAAATCTGAAAGTTTACTACTTATACTTTAATTATAAGCTTGCATGTGATAGAATATAAAGGTATGCTTAGTATAGATTTTCTTTCTTTCTTATGTTGACATAATTTTGAATAAGAGTTAATAAAATGTAAGGTTCATTTTCTTATTCCATAGTAATCAATTGAGAATAAGGATATTATCAAGAATGGTTGTTGACATATTATCTATATCAATCAGCACAGTAGCTTCTGAGTCAACACTTAGTGCTGGTAAGAGAGATAGACACATACTGCTCAAAACTTGATTTAGAAGTTGTGCAACCCCTTATTTGTGGATCAAATTGGCTTCATTGTCATTATGGACTGAAGAGAAGAATCAAGGTAGAAGATATCTTCATTTACAACAATACTTTACTATTGATAATGATATCATGATTTATGTGATGATCTATGATTTGATAAGAAGAAGAAGATGATGATGAAATGGAGATCTCCTTAACTATATCATAAAAACATTTATCAAGGTAATAGCGCATTTAAGTTTTTTTTTTTAATTTTGAAAAAAGACTTGACATTATTAATTATCATTTCAATTGCTTTTTTAAGGACATTGTTGGATGATTGGATCTCTAGGCAGAGAAGCAACTATGAGAGAGGGAATTCTTTTTGCTATACATGTTTACTAAAGTTGTTTGCTTTGCTACTTAATTATACACTTGGTTAAACTTTCCTTTAATGTTTTCTTTCACTTTGTTCAAAGATGATTTAGTCAGTCCTTTCACCTCTTCACTAAATGGAGAGTGCAAAATTTCTAAAGATGACCATTTTATGCTTGTTAGACTCCATGATACAAAATACCAAATGGTATCATGTATCTTTATGTTTGGCTACTTGCATTTAAATTTATACCGATGACTTAATTTTCAGCTCATGAGCTCAAGATAAGCTGATGCTTTTTCAGCTCCATGTCAATAAATGAGTTTTCCTTTCTGTTTGGATACATGTGGAATGTGGATACGAGAAACGTCCAATTTCTCTTGAGGCCTTTTGCTTAGCCGAACTTTCGACTTGACTTCATGATTTTTAGCTTTAACAGTAATGGTAGATTTTAGAATTGGAAAGTAACTATGGTGGCTTTTACAAAATTCTATGGAAGCTTCTCATTTTTCTTTTTCATTTCATCTTGTTGCAAAACTTTCTACAGCTACATAGAAGCATATAAATTGGAACAAAAAGTATGGATTATTTAGTGGCCATGAAAATCTTATTTCATGGTTCATATTTTGAATGTTAGGGGCAGATATAAATCTATCAATCTATGGTCACTATTTTTTGTTGCTTAAGATAATTTTGGTATGTTTTTAGGGCAATGATGATTTTCATTCCAGATGCAACATAAAATGATTGTTGGCTACCCAAATCTTGCTAATAGAAACTAAGAATTAGCTTTGTTGGATTTAATATCATTGCTTTAAGCTTTCCTTTATGGATGCAACATGGATGATTTCCTTTCAAGCTTCCTTTATGCTTTTGAGATGAAATTTTGCATTGTTAGGGCATCTACTTTGCTGGAATAATCTGATTTTTTTTTTAATATTAGCTGCTGACTGCATGGTTATTATTCGGGTGGCCAATGCCGCCCATCTCTAGGATAACTACCCGAATATTGCTAATAGTAGGAACTAGAAATTAGCTTTGTTGGATTTGATATCATTGTTTTAAGCTTTCCTTTATGGATGCAACACGGATGATTTCCTTTCAAGCTTCCTTGCTTTTGAGATGAAATTTTATGTTGTTAGGGCAATCTACTTTGCTAGAATAATCTGATTTTTTTTGTATTCAAAATTAGTATTTCCATTGAAGCTACTTATTTGCTTTTTCACAATTTTGAGAGATTGACTTTAGTATTATTAATATAATTCTTTTTTCACACGGAAGAAAGTTGTGAGCAAAAGTGCATACCAAATATTTAATTTTGAAAGATTGACTTTATACGTGATGCTTAAAAGTTTAATGAAGCCTTTGAAAATAACAAAATGCTGCAATGAAAGATTGTACATATTTGTTGATATATTCAATAGATATTTGTGAATTTGTGATTACTTAATTTGTATATATAAAGTAGTATATTTGTCTATTAAAATGGTTTTAGTCAACAAAATTTTTTGATTTTTTTTTCTTTTGTTATATTGAGCTTTATATTTAGAGATAAGAAATATTTTTATTATCCAGCTTGCAAGCCTAATTTTTTTTTAGTTGAATGTAACCCTCATGAACAATAATAATTTATTTGATGTTAATTGTAAATTTTATTCTTATTTTATGTTTGCATGTTTTTACAAACTAAATGTGAATTATAAATGTGAAAAGTACACGTTACAGGTTAAAAAATTTAATTTGATCACTAAAAAATTAAATGCTTCAGTTTTTTATTTGGACGTAAAATTGTCACCTTAAAATTTGCAATTCTTTATTAAATCGAGCCAAGCTCGAGCTTCACAAACAAGCTCGAGCTCAATTTTTTAATAGCAAAATCGAGCTCAAAAAATTGAGCTAAGTTCAGCTTCCAAATTGAGCTCGAGCTCACGAACCGAGCTCAAGCCAACATTTTTTTTTTCAAATCAAGCTTGAGCTTCAGTTCGAGCTAGTTATGCAGTAAACGAGCTAGACTTGATAACTCTAGAACTCGAGCTCGACTCAACTAGTTTACACCCCTATCATCAGTAGATCATTTTTGAGTGACGATGGTCAATAGATCATAATTGGACAATGGTAGTCAAACGATTGTAGTCGGATGATTATAGTCAGCGATAATTTTTTAGATACTGAGGTTAGGCAACCGTAGATGAGAGACCACAGTTAGGCAGGATGAAGATTGGGTTGATGCGGACAGCCAATGGAGGTCGAGTGGCAATGGACTAGCCATAGTGATTGGGTAGCCATGGACGAGCAACTATAGCCGGGCATTCATGGATGCATGTAATTGATTTGATGACCATGGATGAGCGACAATGGTCAAATAGTTGTGGTCAGTTAACAGTGGTCGGGCAATCGTGGTCATGTGATAATGGTCGGCTACTATCATGGGGTGACGGTGGTGGAGCAGTGGTCTAATGATTGTGGTCAAACGACGATAGTCCTATGATCACAATTGAGTGGAGACGATTCAACGATTGAGGTCGGGCAACATTGGTCCAATAGTTGCAGTTAGGTGATGGCAATCCTATGGCAGAGGTATGAAGCAATTTCAAGGACAAAGAGTTCACTTGGTGTACAGCTCAGTTAGTTAGAAAAAAGAACTCTACAAAGGCTCATGAAAAGCTCAGAAAACACCAAGACACAAATGAAACGGTTCACATTTTTACTTAAGGATAAGAACATAAAAGAGAAAAGAAAAAGCATGAGACTTGAAAGGGGAGTCTTGAGGAGACTATCTTCTCCTCAGTTAAATAATCCTTTTTCTTTCCTACTACTTAAATAATTCTTTTTCAATTCCCAAAAGCTTTTGCAATCAACTTTATAGAATCGACTCTTCTTAGTTGGTCATTAAATCATTCCTAGTACAACTGCGGATGTCTTCGGTAATAACCGGAAAACCAAACCGAAAAAAAAAAAGTAATATTCAAAACTGTCACGACGGTTGGCCGCGAATAGAAGAATCGAAGGGAGGCTCAATTTCGATTTATCGAAACCGAACTCCCAAAACATGCGAGAGAGCGAGAGAGGGAGAGAGGAGGAAAGAGAAAAGGGAAGACTCACCTTGCGTGCCCTAGCCAAGTGAGACGACTTCACTGCAGTCGGGGGCTTTCGAGCACCGACGACCGAGAGAGAGAGGAAGCCCCTTGCGTGAGAACGAGAGTGAGCGACGGGAGAGAGGGGAGTCGGGCGTGTGACTTTGGCCAGGCGATGGGATGAGAGGATCTTAGGGCAAACCGAGAACTTATAACATAAAGTAAAAGTTTATTTATTATAAATTGAAATTTTACTTTTGATTTAATCAAGCTCTATGTAATATAAGAAACCCTAAGTCAAGTTTGAAATAATTATTATTAAATTGATAAGGGATTGAAACGAAAGATAAAGGTTCGGTGAGGAATAATAAAGTTCGCAAACTTACAAGTGTGATTTTACAATTTTATCTCTACATAGCTTATATTTTATTTATGCCAAAAATTATGTAAAAAATAATTGCAAGACTCATTTAAATTGAGGTTATGAATGAGATAGTGGTAGTATGAACATTATTGATTTTATTAATAGAAAGAAAACATAATATCACTTTCCCCTATAATATAAATCAAATTCAATTATTTAAACATTAAATATTTACATATAAAATATAATCTTAAATATTGACTTGATATTTAGCTTAAAAAATACAAATAAATATGTCATATATTATAATTTATAATCATATAAAAACTACTTTTTCTTATGGATTTATTAGTATAAATTTTATGAGGTGAATAAAAGAAAAATGAATTAACTTAAATAATTAATTGGAAAATTTAGAATATATATATATAACTGCTTACAAATTATTATATTACATGCATATTAGTAGAACTATAATTTAAATTTAATAATGAATAAAGTGAATTTGATAATTGATAAAGAATTTAATAAATTAAAATATTTTAGATAAATATTGATCATCTAAATAAGAATGAGAAATTATTTAGAAAATTTAATGCCTCTAATGAACTAGTAGAATTATAAATGTTATCATAAGAGAGATAGTTATGTTTCAATATTGTATACACTTGGATAGTTATGAGTATTGATCAAATTAATATTTCTAATCATAAAAACTTCAATTAAGAAAAGAAGTGTTAAAAGAAAGAAGATTCAAGAATTATTTTCTCATTTTCTCATTTTCTCTATACATGATTGTAAATTGTCTTTATACTTTAAATTGTGATTTATTTTCTCATTTTCTCTATATTGAATGAACAGTTTGAATGCTAGATCATGTTGTTAATTATGTGACAAATTAAAAATCGATGCTTCTTAACTAATATTGATAAATTTTATAAATTTTATGTTATGAATGTGTATGAAAGTGGATACCTTATGATCTGGGGACAATATACTGCATGAAAAGATAAATGGAAATGATTACTTGTCCTTTGGATGAGTTACGGAAAAAAAATTTTATGAAAAAAATTTTCTTTTGGAAAATGTTTTTAAACGGTGACTACTGAATTGATTGTAAAATTAAAAAATAAAATTCCTAATAAATGTTCATTTACATCTACTCCTTATATGTTGGATTGTTGAATTGCAATTTTACTCAAAGTTATTATTTATAATAAAATATGTCATGCATATTATTTATGCCTTCTTGTTTTACTATAGTGTAAAAATATAATTTATCCACTTAAAATTTTATTCAATTGCAAGTTATTTATATTTTTCCAAGTAATCTTTCTAACTAAATGGAGGATAGAATGGGGATTTTGTTTATCGTCGTAAAGAGACTTCAAGAGATAGGTATTATGTTAGTTTATATTTTAAATTGTGTTTTATATGACTTCTGTTGATGGATATTTTATGTGTGGACAAATTTGTTAAATGTGATTTGGATTTGTAGTGGCTCTTATATGATTTGAAAAAATATTGTGTAGTTTTTATTTTCTATTGAAGATGTTAAGTAAAATTTTTCTTTCTTTATCCATCTGACCGTCTGTTCCCGCCTTAATATTCCAAACTTCCGGGCCAGGTCGTGACATCTTCAACAAATATTGAAGTTTACCAATATCATCACACAATTGGATGGCCTAAACAACTAATTTTGTCCAACCTTTGTCACAGCTTGTAAATCAACCATTTTCACAACTCTCAGCATGCATGATTTTCATTTATTGGCACTTTCTAGAAAACAACATTGTTCAACACGCACTCATATTGGTCATTATCATCATAAGAAGCTTATATGCGACTCATAATAAAGCAAAATCAAGAAAACAGTTAAGTCTTTATAGCATACAAATGACAAGCAAAAAATTCACTAAGGCATATACACGTAATTCAGAAAAGCATAGATAATTCTGAAATATGCTAACAGAAGGAAAATACCTTGGTTATTATGTGTGGATTTCCAATTATTATGAGCAAGGATCTAGCCCGAGTGATGGCAACATTAAACCTCCTGGGATTGCTAAGAAAACCCAAGCTGTAAACCCTGTCAAACTCATTATGTCTAACAGTTGATCGGACAGTAGATATGATTATTATTTTTCTTTCTTGTCCTTGAAATTGCTCCACACTTCCGACCTTAATATCTCGTATTTCAAACGTGTCTAATGCATTCTGTAACTTTAGCACTTGTTGCCTATACGGAGTTATAACTCCGATATCGCCCTCGCTCAGGTCAGGGTTCCTTAATAGCTTTCTAATGATATCCACAGCTTTACTAGCCTCGATCCTATTAAACCATGATGGATTAGTACCTTCTCTCTCATCGCATCCTTGAATTCCAACAAATAGAACTGGAAATGTCTTGTTTGGAAGGCCAACCCAGTCATAAATAGAAGATTCATCATCCTCTTTGCAAGCAATCAATTCACCTTTGTAGAAAGTTTTTGAGGGGAGCTCCAGGATAGAAGGGTGACTGCGATAGTTCCTCAACAACTTTGTGACATAATTCTCATCACCACCTTCATAATATTCAAAATCAAACAGCCTTTCCAAGTACGATTTTCCTAAGCCGTGGTTCTCTGCCATGCTAGAATAAACAACAGGGCCTAGCTGCATAGGGTCTCCTGCAAGAACAACGACAGTATCCTTCACACACAAAGTTGATATGGGAACCATCGTCTCAGGTTCAGAGGCTTGTCCAGCCTCATCAAGAAAAATGTGAGAGAAGTGGCCTCTTCGAATGCCTTCAGCATGTAAAAGAAATGCACTCATATAAGTTGATATGATGACCCTGTAACGCAACAAAGCTTTTAGAGGAGGACATTTAAAAGTTGTATCCTCAAAGAAGCAAAACCTAATAAAATCAGATTTGACATCTTCAAGTGGGCGGCTGGTTGCATTTAGCCTAAAAATTTCACATTGTCTCACACCAACGACAGTCTCGGCAAGCAGTTTTTCCAAAACATAATCAGCTGCACTATTTGAAGAAGCGCACACTAGGATTCTTGCTTTCCTCCTGGTATAGAGCTGCAGTATTGCCTCAACCACTGTCACTGTCTTACCAGTGCCTGGAGGTCCATGGATCACATAAGGCGGAAATCCATTGCAACCAAGAATCATTTCAACAGAATGCATCTGTTCTCTATTAAGAAATGGACTAAAGGGCTGAAAAGGAGCTGTATCGATAATCCTTCTATTTGCTGACTGAAATGGAAAGAGAATTTCAGGTCCCAAACACTCTGCAGCTTGAACTGCATGATATAATCTGCGCATATTCGCTCTGTTGTAAGTGAAACTAACATTATAGATGTGATCATCCCGATGACATTGGTGCAGTTTCGTATCAAATTTTATAAGAATTTCATCAGCTTCAACTCTGTGAATATAACCCTGAACAATGAAAATTATGAGGACAATATGTACTCAATAAACTAACGGTTTCAATTTTAAAAAGTTTCCAGCTTTAGGTATAAAGGAAATTTTACTGCAAACCTGATAAGGACGAGAAGTACTCTCAGGAATGCCAGTGGCCAGTTGAACAAAAATAAAATCTCCCTGGACAAGAGAAGGCCTTCTCTCAGCCAAACCGGGGACCTCAAGAGACAAGAATTGGCTGCCCCTCCTCCTCATACTCACCGACTCCATGTCATGAGCTCTCATCTCTACCTGAACCAACAAAGCAAAAAACAAGCGTGAAAGAAAGAGACTTAAAATCTAAGTAAGCCTATTAAAGATCAGATCTAGTTACCTCCAAATGAATTTCTTCAATGTTAATCAAAGAGCTAAAAAATCTGGAATAGTTCAAAACATTCAACCCTTCCATTATGACATCAGGAATCTGCTGAGCCTCAACGAGGGCACGGATTTCCTTAGGTATGGCATATTTAGGGAGCTTGTATCTACTTGTCTGTGTAACAGGACGATGTGGTCGAGAACCAGCAATATAATTGTCACACTCAAACATCTTTCTACGAGGTGGACCTCTTGAATAGGGTTTCTTACAGAACAAAGCTTGAGATACATTATCATCAGCCAACAAAAAAACAATTCGCTCGATTTTGTCAGAGCCCACATCAAAATGCACAAGTGAAGTGTGTAAACCTATTTCTTTAGGTCTGCATGAAAGCCAAATGGTGAGAGTCTGGCTTGGCTGAAGCACCCTATCTTCCAAGGCATCTGACCCCACAAATGCATCATGTTCTCTCTCATCAGCATTGGCTGATGGTGGCCGCATTAATGAAAGAACATATGAATCCTCTGGGTTAGAGGAAAAGATTCGAATACTCCATAGTTCAACCGGCTCATCAGTGGTGTTTTTGATACGGATAGAATCAGAAAGATACCTCCCCAAGAACAGCAGATTGAGGCTTTCCAGCAATGAAAGGGAAGGGGATCGAAATCACAACAGGACCTCCCTCAAATGGACTAAAACTACATAGCGATTTATCATCCTCAAAATCCAAGAAACCAACATCACCCTTGTCTCCAATTTCAGAGTATTCTTCACCCCATTCCCTTTCAACGATGGTGCTCATGGTAAATCAACCTTTAACAGAAGTCAGGAATGATACTGCATAAATCCATGCAATAATGCATCAATCTCTTAGAAATCATCATTTGGCTTTTAAAACTAACATTTTACTACTGGCAGCTGCCACATCTGAAAGCCAAATAGTCATACTATCATAAGCAAATATGAAATATCATAAAACCTAGCAGAAGTAGTAGGATGCAGACCTATTCACCAGTAAAGTAGAAATTTATGATTATATTCATGAAGCATGCATTACATAAGGGAAGATCACAGAGTCTGCAATAATAAACTGAAGCCAATAAGAATGATAGCTTAAATAATGAGGAAATTGTTCAACTTCGACCAAGTATAAAAGGATTGTCCTTGACCAATTTACTCAGAATGATTGTATACATGAAAAGCTTATCAAGATATCTCAAATCATTTAACAAAAAAGGAAACACAAAAGCATGAATTAATCTCCATACCAATTTTATAAAGCTGAAAAATGTAAAATATTACAAAACTCAGAACAAATGACTAAAACGTCTCCGATTCAAGTCAGTCCATAAAAGTTCATTAGGGAGAAAAGTAACTCAAAAGAGAAGACAGCGGGAATCTTAAGCTCCAAAATTCATCACATCACAACCTTATGGTAGAAAGATACTACTCGGAGGTAAACAGGAGCCAATGAATTTCTTTTGAGCTAGCAGGAGAAGATCAAAAATCCTTGGCAAGCAAAAATAGAGTTTCAAGAAATACCTCTTAACAGAAAATGGGTAAACGCTGTATTCAAATCTCTACTCATGCCCCAAAAGCCATCTCATATTCACTAGCATGTTCATAAATCATAGAAAAATTTACTCAAAATGCAGCACATCAAACCAATCATATACATTACGTAAATAAAAATTAAAGACCAATCCAACGAAAATTAAAATATAAGCCAAATCATATTGTACCACAAAAAAGTAAGTCCAAGCGAGCAACGAGTTTTATGAAAAACAAATAATGGCTGTCGACCTAACAATGGGAGAGAGAAACCCCTGTGCACAGTAACTTCATAAGCAGAACATACAAAAGCTCTAATCCCTTTCAACGAAATCGCTGCAACCGCTGTAGGTAGATGTGATTGAACTCAATATGCTGTCCCCGCAAAGATGAATAAAACCATGAAATCAAAGATTTCAGAATCCCCGATTCCCAGATCCAACAACAGGAAATTAATGTCTGCAAAATTTCCTGCAAAAAAATAAATGAAAATAAACCAACCAGCCCCAAGATCAATAGATTCTCAGCCAGCAACCATGCTAAAGTGAGGCATTCTCATCCTTGGAGAGGGTGATCCAAAGTTTCAATCCCCACTAGCCCTACTGCAAGTGACTGTCGGGTTAAGGAAGATAAAAGATTCACGTGAAATGAAAAAGAAACTAAATTGGGCTTGTGCTGTGCGCGTGATTATATAAGGATTGAAAGAAAAAATAAACAAGATAATACAATTAATTTAAGATATATGTATTCTTAAGAAAATAGTTTAGAATTATTATTGAAGTACGAATAAATTAGGCATTAATAAAAAAAGTAATTTAAAATTATTCTTTTCTTTATTTTTCGTTTTTTTAAGAGACATAAAATATTTCTTATTAAATAAAATGCCTTTTTTTATTATTCTCATATAAAACTCTCAACTATAAAATATATTTTATGGGTTGTTTAATTGCCTGAAAATAAATACAGTGTATTTAGATTACTTTAGATTGTTTGATTGAAAATTCTATAAATGTATGAGTTTATTTTTTGTTAGTAAAATAAATGTAATATAAAGATTTTGCTTGGAGGTGGTTGAATTACTGCACAAGACTTTACATCGTACAGATTTGGAATTCAGATTTAGAAATTTGTTTGGTAAAAAAGAATGCAGTAAAGAATTTAGTGTAAATGGACTACTATCTCTAAGAGTTTTACAAATTCATGATTTTATTTTTTTCTCTTTGGTTGAAAAAATGCAATGTAAAGTATTTTGAAGGTTTTGACGCCCGGACGGTATAGCGGACCATGTGGCCATGGAGTGGGCACCGACAATGACTACCGATCACTTTACATTAGTGATATTTGGAATTCGTCTAAATCAAGTGAATTCCAAATACATTGAAAATGACCTTTGTAATGTATTTGGAATACATTACATTATATTAAAAATTTACTTTACTTCAAGTCAAAAAAGTTAAAATCTCTGCATTTACTTTACAGTGCATTCCAAATTTTTTTCAACCAAACAGCCCATTGAGAGAATTCCAAATACACCGAAATTTAATCTTTTGATGAATTTTGAATGCATTATATCATTTTTAAATTTTATTTTGCATCGTATCAAATGCCAAGAAAAAAGAAACATCTGCATTTATTTTACTTTTTTCAACCAAACAGCCCCTTAATCTTTATATATTTTCACTTTAAATTTTAAATCTCGATTAAACTGTGATAGACTCTCTTCCAAGTCAAATTTGTGTGACAAACAGGAGGAAGGAATTATTTGATGTGAAATGAATATGATGACGTCCAAATAGCATTTTGAGCTAAGAGTTCTAATATTATCTCTTAATCGGATATAGAGATAAGTAAATTACATAGTGATTTCCTGATATAAATACAGATAGCATGTTTGTTTTATTAAAAATACAAATGTTAATCCTTCCAATCCTAACATTTATATCTCTCTTCTTGTGAATTAATTAGTGATTAAATAAATATATTAAATCATATAACTTTTAATATATTAATTTATTAATCAAAATAATTTATAATCAATTAGCAATTTTTATAATAGTTTTATGTCAATTATAAACAACTACATTCTAATATAGCACACAAATTAGCATAAAATGTAAGATATTGAAGCTCACAAATATTTTAATTAAAAATTTTTCATGGCCAGTTATAGGATCATCAAGACTCCATTTTAAATAAACATGTAATTGAAAAGTGCCTTGATTTGATAGAAGAAAAAAAAATAAGAAATGGCTCATTTTAAAATATTTAAATTTGTCACTTTTTCAAAATATTTCATTAAATATTTAAGAGAGGTAGCCAACAAAAAATGTTATGGCCTCAAAGAGCTATGAAGCTTTGTATGTTAGCGCCACTAACACAGTCATTGATACTATTGATGACCGTCATTAGTATCTTAGACATTCGCCATCAATTATTGTTAATGTCTGAGCATTGAAGCCAAGCATTGACCCCCAATTTTGGCATCCATAAATGTGTGATAAAGTTTGATGCTCTTAATCACTGTCATCATTGATCTTCTATTGTGTTTAAAGAACAATCCAACCTACTTTGAAATATTGCTCTTCCCAAAGACTATAGAATGAAATGCATTCATAGGACTTGAACAAAAAAAGTGTTGCATTGATATTGCTTTATGAGGGTGGAGAGAAAAGAGATTGCTTTAAAGAATAATAGATTTTTTAGTGGTTAAATTCATAAGAATATGCTTATTGTCACACAAGCACGAAAAATATTCATTATATCAATAAAGATATCATAGCTGAAATATTCTATCAAGTCTACAATGTTTTCATAATAGCATTGAGCAAAGGCTAAATATATGATTTATGATGCACTAACAGTTATAAAATAATTTATGAGTCTCCCACATCTAGTATGATAAGAAATCAAACAAGCATCCTTGTATGATAAAAAGTTAAATATTTAAATCCTTGATTGGTCATATCTTAATTTTATTTATAATAGACACTTTCTCTTCACATTAGCACCCTCATCCAACTCATAGCTAATTCTATAGACAATTTGAGCTAAGCTGAGCAACTATTTGTTTGAGATCGAGCTCATTTGCCAAAATTGAGCTTGAACTAAGCTTGAGCATTTACAATTGTGCTCGACATAAGCTTAGGTGTGATTAGTAGTAGGCATTATAAGCTCAGTTCGTTGATTCTGTTGTTTGGATTACTTTGGGAATTGCTGAACTCTGTCATGAGTTTTTGATATATTTTTCAGTATTTGTATGGCAAATAGGTTGATTTATGTAATCTTGTTTCTTAAGATTGACAATTAGATTTATTTATTTATTTATTTTTATTATTTTTATTTTTTTGCAGAGAAGATTTCTCGGGCATGCAGCAAAGATTTTTACATTTTTTTATTCTTTTTAATTCATCATAGTGGTTTAATGATCTGTTGCATGAAGGGTAGTACATTTATGTTGTAAAGGTTGAATGGTGGGTTATATTAGTTAGAGCTAGAGTGATGTATATTATGTATAATTTTCTACTTGCACTCAAGTTAGTATTGCCTTGTCAATGCTGGATATCCTGTACAACAAAGCTCTCTTAAGCTGTCCCGGATGTAAAATACGACATCTTTGATTTTGAGAGGAGCAGCCAAGTAATTCGAGGTAGGAAAAAAATATCTAGCGACCTATGCTCTTTAGTACAGGGTGTAAGTGTAATTGACAGGGTATTTAGAATTTGAAAGAAGAAGTGAATATATTTTTTACATGATATGCAAACATATTCGTTCAAAAAATAAGTAAAAATATTAGTGTAATGTAATGTATTTTTTGGGTATTGAGGATGGTGATACTCGTGGACAGTAATAGAGGTTATCACTTTGATTACGTCCTTTGCGACCCTATTTTGACACTACCCGGGCTACTATTGGATTGGACAGTCCCCTTTTCCTAGTAACACCCCTATGGTTGGAGAATTTGTTCAGCGGATGCACAGATTCTCCCTTGGATCAGTAAATATGAGATAGGTTTAGGCTGATATAAGCTCCTTCTTAGTGTGATCCCTCGCAAACCAATAGGATCCGTGATAAACAAATAAAACAAACAAAATTATTCTCTTGTGGATTAGAAATTCAAGCCCCCATCCCCCTTTCCCAAGCAAGCATCCTATCTTTAGGGCAATGTCAGCAAAACTCCCTGTAAAAATTGCTTGACTACCTTGAGTTGAGATAAATCCCCGGGTCGACACTCTCTAGATAGTCGCCCTTAGGTCGAGTTCAACCTATTTTGCCATAAATAGGTTGCCTCGACAGTCATTTCACTCTGAAAGAAATAAGTCTATTATGCACTCTTTTTAGCATGACTGTTGCAAACCAACGGGCAGCCTTAGGTCTGGTTGATGTGTTACCTTATTAATATGTCACCCTAGTGGTCCTTTGTAGTGGAATATGCAAGTCCCCGTGCTTTCTTCCTAACTTGACCATTGCAAACCAAAAGGTACCTCTTTGGTTGCTTAGTTCTACCTCATGATTGATAGACTATCTCTTTGGATTAATAAATCTAAGACAGGTCTAGGCTAATATTAGCCCCTTCTTAGTGGATCCATCCCAAACCGAGGGGATCCATCAAAGTAAAACAAATGAAATTAAAACAAAATGAAATTCAATTAGAATGAAATTAATTTTGATTATCTTTGAGCTAATTTAAGTCCCCCGGCGGCATTCACTCAATAGTCAGCCTAAGGTTAGATTTGATTCGTTGCCTCGCCAACAGACCACCCTAGCGACTGATCCCTACTTTGGAAGATATAAGTCTGCCACGCTTTCTTCCTAGTATACAGCCGCTATACACTCAAAGACAACCCCTTTGGTTGGATAGTCTTATTATGTGGTTGGTAGACTACCCATTTGGATTGATAAATCTGAAGTAGGCCAAGGCCGACATGGCCCCTACTCGATGCGGTTTATCGCAAACCGATAGGGTCCATCTCAAAATTCAAATTTTAAAATCTTAAATAAATCTAACCAACCTCCCTAGTTGAGTCAAATTAAACAATCGAATCAACCAACTTCTCTTCAGTGAGATGAAAATCTTTCCAATTTTCCCAGTGGATTCCACAACCTCTTATCCCCAGTGGATAACTTGACCCTTTCCCTTAGTGGAAGGCTCAAATACTCAATCCCTAGTGGATTCCTCCTTCACTCTCTTATATTTTTGACATAAGTAGAGTCGCATTGCACTAAGATTTTGATTCATTATACGCCTCAGGTTTAGAAGTACATCATTTTTGTTAGTGCTTACGATCGTTTCAATATGTCGATCGTGCCAACACAATATAGCGATGTGCCTTGTCACATCACACCTATTGGCACCTTGTGACCTCACTTTTAAAGTGAGTTCTCTTCTCCATCTTACATAGACTCCTCTAGATACTAAGAGTTCCTTAGTCTGAGATGCTTCTAATTAGTGAACACTTAACCTAATCCTGAGACTTAAAGAGTTACCATGGAATAAGTTATGCCTTAGGGGTTTAGGAAGACTTGTCTACCCTATAGCTTGAACCCAATCCTTGCTTCCCTCTTTCAAACCAATCCAAATCAAATCATAAATCAATTTCAAATCAATTGATTTTCTCAAATCATAAATCAATTCCAACTCAATTGAATTTCTCAAATCATAAATCGATTCCAAAATCCAAATCATGAATCAATTCCCAAACTCCAAATGATTGAAACCCATAATTAACTACAAAATTCTAAAATCTCATCCTAGGCCATATAAGTTACCTTCATGTGCTTAGCTAAATCAAATCAAGCTCGGTTGATTAAATTATATAAATCAATCATTCCTTCATTTATATTCATAAATATAAATGAAATCCACCCTCCAATAGCCAAAAATAAATCAAACCAATCCAAAATCCAAGTTAGCCTCTTTTGGACCTATATCCCTTAATTTGGTCAAACTCGCTTTTGAGTCACTCCAAACTCGAGTGATTTTCTCACAACCCATTTATATCTTCATTTATATTCATAAATATAGATGAAGTATAAATTCAAATAACCAAAACTAAACCCAAGATTAAACCAAAATTCAACTTATACCCTTTCAAGTCAAATCCTTGAACTTAACCAAATCATTCCCAAACCAAATCCAAATCACTTCAAACTCAAATGATTTTCTCATAAACCATTTATATTTTCATTTATATTCATAAATATAAATGAAGTATAAATTTAAATAACCAAAACTAAACCCAAGATTAAACTAAAATCCAACTTATACTCTTTCAAGTCAAACTCCTAAACTTAGCTAAATCATTCTCAAATAAACTCAAACCCTTGGATTTTCTCTTCAAGCAATCACTCCTTCAATCACATGCCCAAATATAAACATAAACTACAATCACCACACCAAAATCAAACTAACCCAAGTCAAACCCATGTTCATACTTTTGACTTGAAATTGTCAAATGAACCAAAACCCATTTGACTCCAAATCACTTGCAATTGGATTTATATTTTCATCATAAGTCATATGTGAGTTCAACCAAACTTCAATCAAGCCTTGATCAAGTCAATTGACCCATTTAGGCTCACTTGACCCAAAGAGACCCAAAAGACCTTTTTTGAGTCAAATTTTAATCCAACCAAAATTGGAAGCCATGATCAAAAATCCATCAAAAATTCTATTTGATTTTCTCAAACTCCAAATAAATTCCATGATTCAAATCCATGATTGAAAGCCATGATCAAAAATCTATCAAAAATTCCTAAGTCAAAATTTTCTAAGTCCTTAATCCTTCCTTAAGGACTTAGCCAAAATCATGATCTAAACCTATTCAAATCTTTGAGATTTTCCCATGAGCCTTTTATATTCTCGTTTATATTTACATTTATAAATGAAATATAAATTCAAATCAATCAAATCAAATTCAAAATTCCAAAAACAATTCATGAAAATTTTCCTAAATTCCTTCAACTTTCCATTAAAGGACTTAGCCAAAATTAACTCCAAATCTTGATCAAACCACTTCAAACTCATGGGATTTTCTCAAAATATATTTGTATTCTCATTTATGTTCTCATATATAAATGAAATATAAATATAAATCAATTAAATCTAATTCAAAAATTCAAATTCAAATTAAAAAATTTGATTAAATCCTTTAAATTCCTTTTAATGGATTTAACCCCAAATCATGATCAAACTCTTTCAAATCCTTGAAATTTTCTCATGATCAATTTATATTCTCATTTATATTCATATATATAAATGAAATATAAATTCAAACAATCAAAACCAATTCCAAATATTAAACTCAAATCAAATCAAAATCAAATCTAAGCCTTTCAAGTTAAAATCTTGAACTTAGCCAAAATCAATTCAAATCAAGCCAAACTCTTGATTTTCTCTCATGGTTCAATCAATCCTACAATCATGAGCTCATATATAAATCCAAATCCCAATCCTTCAATCAAAACACAAATAAAAAATCAAACCCAAAACTCCTTCATATTCTTCCTTTGAATATGAGATTTTCAAATGGATCAAAATCCATTTAACTTTAAACCACTTGTAAATGGATTTATATTTCAATCATAAGTCCATATACAAGATCAATCAACTTCAAATCAAGTTTTTACCAAGCCATTTGACCCACTTAGGCTCACTTGACACAAAGTGACCTAAAGTATTTGAGAACTTTTGATCCTAACCAATTAGATTGAACCAAACTCATATTTTCCTCTCATCATGATCAACAATCATCATGATCAATCAATCAAATTAGGTCAACAAAGGGTTGACCAAGTCAACACTTAACCTATAATGAAACCTAGCATACCAAAATCCACTATAGGCCAAATTGATTGAAACCTTGATCCAAGTTCACTCATGACCTATGTTTGAACTGACCAAGTCAACCTTTGAGCCCCAGCCCATTTGGCCACTTGAAAGTTGACCCATTTTGACCTAAAAGGCCAAAATGTGTCAAAACTTGATTTAAGTCAAATTGATTGAAACCAATGGGTCAAGTCCATTCCAAATCACTTGTGGAACTTGACCAAAGCCTTAATTGTCCAACTAGACCCAACCTAGCCCAATTGACCTTAGACCCAACATGACCTAAAAGAGTCATGCTGAGCCAAAATTGAACTTAACTCAAATTGATTGGAAACAAAGATACCAATCCACTTCATGTGACCAACCTAACCTAACCCTACCTTTGACCTAACCCAAGTAGGTCAAATGGGTCAAATAGGTCAACCTGACCCATTTGACCTAAATGTCATATGAGCCAAAACCAATCTATACCAAATTGAACCAAACCAAAGGCACCAAAACATTTCAAATGGTCATATGAACTTGACCCAACCCTTGTTTGACCCAATTGTTGGTATCTTGACCCAAGTTGACCCATTTTGACCTAAATGGGTCAACATGAGCCAAACCCTATTAAATGGATTCCAAATCCATTAAAATTTGGCCCAACCTATTTTCTCAACATACCAAACATACCCAAATTGAAAAAAATAGGAAATGACCATTACTAAGCCATAAAACAAATTTTAGCCCATGGGTATTATGGTCATGCACTCATCACAAACACTGAGGCTCTCCTCATCAAGGGACCTAGTGATGAGTGATGCACCCAACCCAATGGGTTTGGTCAACCCATTTGGCCTATGGACCAAACCACCCATAGTAACCAAATTGAATTTTCAAACTCCCCCAAACCTCAATTGATTGCACATGGGAGCTAGGCATCCATTCATATGGCCAAACCGACCATGTGCACATCTCTAACCACTCAAACAACCCATTCCATTATGACAATTGGATCAAAATGACATGAATAGGCTTGGCCGTCCGATTTCCACAGGGAGAGATATACTCCCCCTAATTCACTAAAATCAAAACACACCCACACTCGATTGGGACCTAAGGAGAGTTAGCAACCTTCACAGAGCTCCCCCAAACATCCTAGAGCTCATTCCATTCTCCCATTTTCTCGGTTTTCAAATAATGAAAATAAGGGAGATACATTGAAGTGCAAACTTCTTCCACACTGATTTCATCCAAATTCCTCCTACACCCATCATCAGAGGATCCATTCGAGCCTGCCCAAGCTTCCAATTGAGTTCCTACATCAAGGAAGGAATCAATTTGATCAAAGTTGCAAGGGGAGCTAAGGGGAGTTGGTCCATCCACTCATCTACTCAACCTCAAGAGCTAGGAACCTCAACAGGGCTTCCTCTCCACTAGATGAAGCTACCTCATCCCGAAGCGATCACCTCCACAAGTGAATTTTCACCACTTAGCTAAGGTGTGTTGGTCTTTGTGAAGTGGATTTTCATTCCATGGATCTTAGCCATTGGATTGGCCGCCTAATCCTTAGATGGTGTGTGTTGAATTTTGTTTGAATCCATGAGATCGCTCGGATCTTCCCTTGATTGTGAACGGCTCACATTCCTCCTCAGAAGAACCCACCGCCCATCCACGCATGTTTAGATGGACAACTGAGATTATTTTCCACATTTTATAAATCATTTTCCCTTTTAAAACTGCAGGTTTATCCTCTGTCGTTTGATTTTTGATCATACGGCTAAGGGTAAAGACGCGTGCGTCATCGCTGCCTCTACTGATATGATAACTTAAGTATAGGCTCATGGTGCTGAATGTAAAGTGCGATCACGCCACCGCCATGTGGGGATTAAATGGGATTAGTTAGTTAACTAATTAATTTTCTAATTAATTCTTATAACTTCTAAAAATCATATCTCATCATAAAATATTCAAAAAAATAAAAAAATGCCTTGGATAGATAATTTTATCTAGAATATTTTAAAATTATTTTTAATACATTTTGATTTCCCTTTTTCTCTGAATTTAAGTTTCTTTGGGAATGGTAATTAGCTAATTACTTTCTAATTAAGTCACCAATGGATCTCAAATTTCTAGGGTTCATTTTAGGGATGACCTCTGCCTCCCCTAATTTTCTTGAGATTTATTGAGGCCTTGATTAGGGAAATTGCTAACTCATTCCCTAATTACCCTCTTCATGTAATTAAGGGTAATTAAGATGTAATTAGTGGATTTTCCTATGTTTAAGTGATTATAAGGTTAGATCCAGTGAATAGGGTTTTAAGGAATAATTTTGGGTATTTCCCAAGCTATTCCCTAAACCCCATTTTCTTCTTTAATCCTTAATTAAGGGTTAATCCATTAATTACCCTTTTAAATAATTTTCAAAAATTTTAAAAATGTCAAGAACTTAATTAATCTACCTTGGGTAGATACTTAAGTGTTCAATAGCCTAAGTCTAATTAAGGAAATTAAACCCCTTCATAAGTGTGAAGGGGTGTTTTAAAAGTACTTAAGCTAAAACCCCTTAGCTTAATTAACTTTTAATTGTGAGCCAAATTATATTAGGCCTTTTCATTACTAGGTGCATTGCAAATTTACATACCTTGTGGGTTTTATGTCATCTCATTGGCTCATAATTACCTAAGTTAATTTTCCTAAGGTGGTATAGGTAAGGGTTAATTAAATCACTTAATGCATACCCTAACCTAATCAACACTTAAAAATGAATCTAATTATCTAAAATTAAACTAAAATACAAAACACATGTGGAATGGGTTAGGAACATCAAACTAATCTCACCATTAAAATTAAATCAAACTTCAATCAAACAAATCATTTTGAAATTCACTTTGATTTATTCTAAGTTTTCTTATTCTTAAGAATAAGAATTAAGTAAAGTGAGTTTGTTCATGTGATAACATTGCTTTAGATCTTTCCCAACATGTTAGATTATATGCCATATGACTTATGCATCCATGATTTCATGTTTTAAAAATTTTTAAAAGGAAATTGTTTACTTTATGTCAAATGTGCATGTGTTGGCTAAAGTAAAATACGAGTGACTATTATCACCACTAAATCCAAAGTATTTTCAAAATCTATAAATAAAATAATAAATTTTACTATTCTTATATTTAATTATAAGCTTGCATGTGATGAAATTATAAAACATGTTTAGTGTAGCCTTTCTTTTTTATTTGTATAGCTTTGAACATTAGAGTAGGTTCATTTGAAAAGAACCCAACACTTATTTAATTCCAAACCCTATTCATCCCTATGCTCTCACTTAAGAAGGAGTGCTTACACTTGCTGAATAAATTGCATAAACAAGATTAAACCATTAAAACTTTTGCATATTCTTCTTCACTTTATTTCTTTATATGCATGTTTACTTAAGGAAAGTGGTATATTAGTCCTGGAAAACCAGGTTGCAGGCTTTAAGTAGCCCTAAGTAGGTCTTGTAACTTACACCTCGTAACAATGGCTATGACTCACTTATGCCTTTTCTACTTTCATGCATGTATGTGAAATTTTGGGAGAAAGAAAACCTTTTCTACTTAAGAAAATTCATGCATTTAAAACTTCCAAATTATTTTAAATGAATTACTTAGAATGTATCATTAAGTGTGTTAATTATCTCATTTGCATGTATAAATATGCTTAGGACTCATCCATATGCATGTTATATATATGTCAGGAAAGATTGAAGTAGTGTATGTTATGTGAATTTTGATTCATTTTTCTTAATCTTAAAATGCCTTTATTTTTGAATAGGTTTGTTTATATTTTATCTAAACTTAGGATTAATTAAAAGATTTAATTAAAACATTCACCTAAATGAAATTAAAACATGAAACTTATCTTAAAAAAATTACTTGTTTTAGGAAAGAGAAGTCATCTTCTTTCCCTCTTCATAACTTAGTAATTAATTGTAGGTTTCACTTAAACCAAATTAAAACATGAAATAAAAATAACCCAAAGTCACTAAAGAACTTAAACCTCCTTAAGTTGAACATGTCTTTCACACTTAGAAAATTCAAACCTAAAGTCCAACTTAAGCATACCACACAAACTTTCAAAGCAATATATAGCTTAAGTCACCACTTCTAGCTTTAGGTTTCTGCATACATATATTTGTGATGAATATTTTAGACTGATGTTGTATGTCTAGAATGAATGGTAGGACCTTAATAAATATCTTTCTTTCTTGAGATAATGCTAAAGGTGCTATCATAAATAAAAATATAAATGCTTTTGCTTGTTTTATACCCTTAGCATAAATATTACTTAGTCACCCATGTGTGGGGTGATAAGTCCATTATACATGCTTAATTTGTGTGGTGTTATTTGACTAACCTTGTTCATGTGTTAGTTAGATTTATGTTTTTCCTTTTCAAAATCACAATCATAATTATCAAACTTTTAAAATATATATATATATATATATATATATATATATATATAAATCTTCTATTCAATATAATTTCACTTATTGAATGGAAAGTTCATTTAAACAAAATTAAAATTTTCAAAAAAGCACACATGAATTCTTCTATTCAATACATTCACATATATTAAATGGAAAGTTCATTTGTAAACAAAAATCAAAATTTTCAAAAAGCACATGTGAACATCTTCATTTAATATGCTTAGGCTTATTAAATGAAGATTTCATCTCCAACTAAAAATAAAATATCATTTTAGGAAATTCTTCTTAAGCATGTCTTACATATGTCTTTAAGTTGGAATTCCTCTCCTTTAAAAAGCAACAATCACACACAAAAAAATATCACATTTCAAAAATAAAATGAATCTCCATTCTACATACTTAAATTTGTTGAATGAGGTCCTCTTCAAAAAATAAAAATCAACAATCATATTTCAAAAAATTTCAGTTCATTTGAACTTCATTTAACATATCCAAATTTTTATAAAGTTTTCAAATTCAAAAATTTTCAAAACATATTAAGAATTTCATTTAGCATAAACAAATTTTTAAGTAAGTTTCCAATCAAAATCAAAATCAACAATCATATTTCAAAATTTCAAAACACATTTGAATTTCATTTAACATAACAAATTTGCTAAGTGAAGTTTTAAATCCAAAATCAAAATCAACAATCATATTTTCAAAAAAATTTAAACACACATTTTGGAACTTCACTTAGCATACACAAATTTGTTAAGTAAGATTTCCAAAATCAAAATCCAAATTTTTTTTTTCAAAAATCCTAAAAACATTTTTGGAACCTCATTTAACATACACAAATTTGTTAAGTAACGTTTCTAAAATCAAAATATAAAAAAATTTCAAAATTATAAACATATGTTGGAACTTCATTTAACATACACAAATTTGTTAAGTAAGGTTTCCAAAATCAAAATCCAAAAAAAAATTTCAAAATTCCAAACACATTTTGAACTTCACTACATACTTAAATTTGTTAAGTAAAGTTTAAATCCAAAAAAAAATTTTTCAAAATTTTTTTTGAACTTTAACATACCCAAATTTGTTAAGTAAAGTTTCCAAATTCAAAATATCAAAACTTTTCAAACATTTTGAACTTCATACATACTCAAATTTGCTAAAGTTTCCAAACTCAAAATAAAAAATTTCTCACACCTTTGAACTTCTTCCCTTAGCATACCAAATTTAAGGAAATTTTCAAAATCAAAAAATAAAAAATCAATTTTGGAATTCATTTAGCATAATCAAATTTGCTAAGTGAAATATCAATTTCACAAAACCAAGTGGAATTTCATCTTTACCATACCAAATTTGCTAAAGTTGAAACTCCACTTTTAGAAAAGTTTCAAAACAAAACAAAACACTTAGGATCCCCTTAGCATACCAAATTTGTTGAAGGATCCTACCCTTTTGAAAAATAAAAATTACTCAAATAAGTGAAACACTTAGGATTTTCTCAGCATACCTAAATTTGCTAAGAATCCTATTTTCAGAATCAAACAAAATATACACTTGTTCTTCACTAAGCACCTAAATTTGCTAAGTAAGAATTCCAAAATTTTCCAAAATCAAAACAAAATTTTCAAAAAAAACAATCACTTCACTTTACATTAGCATACCTAAATTTCCTAAAGTAAGTGAAAATTCTAAAATTTTCAAACAACACAAAATTAATTTGACCCTTACTTTAAAATACCCAAATTTGTTAAAGGGAAGGGTCCTCCAAATCCAAATCCAAATCCAAATCCAAAACAAAAATTCAAATCAAAATAAAATGAACATATGGAAGCATCTTTTCAAAATCTTGAATCCATATTTCAACATACTCAAATTTGTTGAAGTTTGGATTCATACTCAAATTCCTCTTCAATCAATCTTTCAAATTCATTTGAACCCCACTTAACACTTCCAAGTTGTTGATGTGGGTTCAAATTTCAAATTTAAAATTCAAAAAAAATCTATAAAGAAAATGATGCAAGTTCTCTTCCAGTAAAATTTCCCAAGATAATGGCAGATCATAAATTTATCTTCACCTTCCCTCATGACATGGACCTCGCCTTGATTAGTGACTTCATCTCATATATTTGATCCAATGACTGAGGGAGCCAAGATTACTGTAGGGCATTCCCCACAGTAAGAGGGTGGTCAAGGCCATCGTGGTAGACCACCGATTTGAAGATTTCACTAAAGAGAAAGTCGCATTCGTTCAATGGTTGTCGCAGCATTCACAGCTTCATCCTCGAGTTGTCCACATTGCACCAATGCAAGCTAGCACACTATCATTTGTACCCTACAAGGGTAAGGCTCCCATGGTTCCAGGGATTGCCCCCTACATTTGAGTGTAGGTCTAGCTCACACTCCTCTCACCCTACTCGCACTCAATGTTGAAATAAGAACCGTATGGTCAAGCGGTTCCATACCAAGATAGTGAGAGTTAGAGCTGTGTTATATATATGAGTCTACTATGATCACATCACCAATTTACTTAAGAACAAGTTTCATCCTCTGATCGATAGAGAGGATGCTAAAAGGATTTGTTCATCACCTCAGTGGTGCATAGTAGACAGGGTAGGAGGTCGACGCCTATTCTCAGCCAGTGGGCGGCATATACGCCAAAGTTCGATGCTGCTTTGATTTAAGATATATCCACAAATCAGAAGAGGGCCCATGAGGCCCATACATCACATCACCCAGAGAGCGAGAGGTTCCGCCGCCAGCTTTGGTCATTTCTAGACGCTACCCGATCGATCATACGATAGTATCCTCATGGACCACCATCAGGAGGCGCATAGAGAGTCGGGTGTCCACCCCACCTACCCATGTCCATCATCGCCATGTAGTCCCAACATCACCTATTCTAAGGCCATGAAGGCCACATCCGGGAGAAACATACCATGGTGATTTGGCTGACCAAGGGATCCTACCCTCCTACACCACCCATTGGTAGGGGAAGCTCGCCGACCTCTACCCCTAGTGGTGTGGAATGAGTGGCACCCTGAGCATCGCTCCTTCACCAACTCCACCCATTCACCCGATGAGATGGTGACTACTATTATGGATATCCCACATGACAAAGATAGTCAAAGAATGGTAGAGATCATTCTAGATTGTTACCTCTATGCAACAGCCGTGATTAATTCTTCTAGAGTATACACACAGATAATTCCTCAGCTAAGGTCCTTCTCTCACATGATAGTGATCACACCACCCAAGATTTTGTACCTAAAGTTAGATCAATTTAGATGAGATAGTTGCACACTATTTTATGGAGAAAAGGAGATCTTAGGTATGCATGGTCTGATGAAGAAAAAGTCAGCTTTGATCCCAAAGAAGATGACTTGATGGGATTCATGCATATACATGGTCGATACTAGAGGTTCTCTTCTTAGGAGCAAAAGCCATGGAAGGAGATGATCAAGGACACAAATAATCACCCATCACCTCAATTGTAAGAAAAATGAACAGAATGAGAGATGGCACAAAGTGGACTTATTGTAAGTGTTGGCTCAAGAAGCAAGCCCTTCCAGCTCATCCTAGCATACCAATGTGAGTCACTAACTAGTGCATGTCTTAGATCCAGTTAAGACTCTACCTCCATCAAGCAAGGTAGCACTAGTCCAGATAGAAGGTAGAGCAATACCCATACATGAAAAAGATCTAAAATCCATGGTTGAGCAGTGAAGGAAGCCTTGGCTCAAGCCCTGGGAGGATCATCGTTCCAAAGGTAGACCCTACCCAAAGGAATTTGATGCCATCCAAGATCCCAAGGGTTTCGTGCCCTTCCTTCAAGAGCTTTGATGGAACCAAGGCATATAGCTCACTGTGGCAATAGTGTTTACACTTTACTTTTAGACTCTGTCAAGAGTCTAGCTTTGATTGGTATGATGAACTTCCCAAGCCAGTTAGACATTTGTCGAGTTAGAGCAACTCTTCATCAAGAGATTTGTTGGAGCTCACAAAAGGGTTACTATATGATCTGTTGTAGCCAACAACACTGTGAGTCACTTGATTATATTCTCCGATGGCGTAACCTGAGTATGAAGTGTGAACCAAAATTTTCTGAACAACATGCCATTGAGATTCTCTTGAAGAATATCCATGGCTGTCACTTCATGCTTAAGGGCTTCACCATAAAGACATTTGAGAAGCTAATCAACAAGGCCTAGTCTACAAGGAGAGGCCAAATAGTTGCCTTTTCAAGATCACAAAGTAGAAATCCCAAAAGGTTTATGAAAGAAACTGGAGCAGTAGATTGACAAGGGAAGCAAAGCCTAGAGATCAGACCACCACCTCAACTCCACCTCCTTTGCCACCACCAAGGTAGCTACCTGCCTCCACCTCAACCTCCACCCAGACCATACCCACCATACCACCAAAGAAGCATGATATCACTACATAGCTATGGTCCACCTATATTAGATAAGTTAAACAAACCTTATTCTTTAAGAGGGAGGTAAAAATCTTTAAGAATCTCTTAAAGAAACTTGATTTTAGCTACCCCCAGCCTGGAGACTGAGAGAAAAAGTCATGATCCAAACTTTTGCCCTTACCATCGTATGCACAGCCATTTTGGAGGATTGCTTTACATTTAAGGACTTTGAACATAGTTTCAAGATCAATGTTGTCATTATCCCAAAGGAATACCTTGTGGAACAACCTTCCGCCCATTAGGTAATCCTTGGGGATACTAGATCCTACCAAAACCAAAGAAGGTTGGGACATCTCTTTCTAAAACCTCTAAGAAAATAATCAAGATCAAGAAGCTTTCTGCGTGTTCGAGTCAAACCTCCAACACCAAGGAAGGTTGTAAGTTGCCAACTCTAGAAAGTGGGAGCTCACATGTGTCAAGATAGCCCTTTAGCATAACCAATGATCCCGCCCACTCAATCCTGCCTTCCACACCGACTTTCCATTTCAGCTAGTTCTTCTTTCTTCTATAGAGAACTCAAGGGATAAGGGCATCAAATCCCTTACTCCACTCACTCTACTTGACTTCTACTTTGTACCTCCAAATACTTCCAAGAAATTGAAGAATAAAGCGATTTGAATTTTCTATGTCTCTTCGATGAGTTCTTCTATTCCTAGATAACTCTTCAAGTCTAATAAACTATAATTGATCTTCCTTTTGATCTAGAGTTGGATCTTCCAACTCAATACTACAAGTTCACCTCTGAGATAGACTTGAATCATCCCATTCTGAGAGTCCCATAGGAGAAGTCTAGGTGAGTAGAACTTGCCACCACTTTGCCTCCAGAGATTACCGAAGTCAACCTCCAGTGGCAAGGTCTACCTAGGGTGCACCTCTAGATAGAGGAAACAAGTCATTGCCTAAGATCAAGAAGCCCTTCCACGTGATGCTCCACCCTTGGATATGCTTGTGGAAGATCAAAAGGTGGACTAAAAGTCCTTTCTCATCTAAGAAAGTTGCCATCTAAGCTAAGCATATATGATGCCCTTGTCTTATCCAAAGAGATGAGGGAATCACTAATCAAGGCTCTCCTTGATCCTAAAATATGCTTACCACCGACTATAGGTGAGGAAGCACACTATGCAAAAGAAGCAAGGGATCACCTTCATAGATGAAGACCTTACTGGGGACTTGGAGCACAACCATCCCTATACATTATAGTGACATGGACGTTTAGACTCACCGCTCGGATTCTATGCATCAATAAACATTATGAGTCTAAAGACGCCTATTTGAAGATCGACATCTCTACTCCAGGAGATATGATGAGAGGATTCAATGATCAAAGGCTGGTTCCATAGTGATGGAGATAAGATCAAAGACTTTTCATTCGCTTTGCTTGGTAGGCCTTGGATACATCAATAAGATTGTTCCATCCTCCCTTCATCATGCATCAAGTTCAAAAGATGGAATTGATATGTCAACAAGGGATGAAAAGCCATTCTCGTAGAGAGGTTGAGATCTATGAGGATGCAACCTATTATCTTCCTCAAAACACCCTTTCTCGTGAACTTGGACAAAATTCAAATGCAAATGCATAAGCAAAAGAAAATGAAGCAAAAGAAAAGACAAAATAAAATGAAAAGGAAAAGAAAAGTCCAAGTGAGCAAGAAAGGGGAATTGAAGAAAAGTGGATCCGCAAATCACATTCCACCCATAGTTCATTCCATCATATGGACATGTGGGTAGGATGGAGGCAGAGACAGAAATAGAGGCAGTTCTAGAGGTGAGAGACCTCCTACTTGGCCTTCACCAATAGGTCATGTGGTTCAGTCATAGAGTACCCTACTATTCACATAGACTTGGAATCTGAGGGATGAGTCCAATGTGATTAGTATACTAGCCAACCCTCTCAGGTTCCATTGGAGGTGACTTTTGATGAGATGAAGACCGTGCCTCCAAGCAAAGCAAAGTATTTAAATCGGTTTATGTGAAACTATCAAGAATTGGGAACCTTAGCTCTTACCTCACTTACATCTAAAGTTGAAGGTTTGATAGTTAAGGAAGTCCCTAAGTCTTCCAAAGGATACAATAGAAGAGGTTCTTTTGTTCATCATCCTCAAGTCTAGAGCTTGATGTAGACTTGAGGAAGATACTTTTAAAGAATTAATGGAATTACCTTTTGACTTTTACTTATGTTCAAAATCTTAAAAGGTTTAGTTCCTCACTTGGTCCAAGAATAGAATATTTTGAAAAATTATGGAACAATACAGCGAAGCACAATCAAGAGTAGGACTAGGATTACACGGGTCCAACATGATGAAGATTATTGCCTGTTACCAACCATTTGGAATCGATAGTTCTTCTCACACATCCCAACTCTTATGAGAATGTGTGTTTAGAAATTTTAGATGATCTAGATGATCTCCAAGTCAAAGAGGCACACCAGTTTGAAGAGGAGATTCATTCAACAATCGACAAGCTAAAGAAATCAACCTTGATAGAAGAAAATCCTCATGACATTTATTATTATTGAATGAAGAAGAAACCAATGACTTAGTTTGGCTATTGACTGAGTTTAAAGACTACTTCGCATGGAGTTATGAAGAAATGCCCAAATTATCTCCTGATGTTGTAGTCCACAAGCTAGCAATAGATAACGTTACCCTATTAAGCAAGCTCCTAGATATGTGATTGAACAACAGGTCATTTAAAGTCAAGAAACTGATCGATGTTGGTTTCAGGAAGAAAATATCCTACCTTAGCTAGTGTCATCCCGTTAAGAAGAAGAATGGCCAAATTCACATTTGCATCATTTAGGGACTTAAATAAGGCATGCCCTAAGGATGAGTTTCTCTTCCTATACCAAAATTAATGGTGGACATTGCCTCATCTCATGTTGTCTCTTTCATGGATGGATCATCCGCTATAACCAAAATATCTCAAGATGAAAGAAACATTGCTTTCAACATCAAATCTTCTATTATAGGGTCATGCTCCTTAAAATGTTGTGCTACATACCAATGGGCCATGACTGATCTTCAATGAACTCATCCATCATCAGGTTGAGTTCTACATTGATGATCTAGTAGTCAAAAGTCTAGAAAAGGAAGACCATCTCTCTTTGACTTGAGAGTAGTTTTGAAATTAAGATAATATAACCTCAAAATGAATCCCCTGAAGTGTGCATTCAGAGTCACTTCAGAAATTCTTGGGTTTGTTGTTCGACATCGGGGAATAGAAATAGATCCTAAAAAGATCAAAGCTATCTTAGAAATGCCACCTCCTAAGAGTTTAACTCAACTCAGATCCTTTCAAGGATGGTTGGTGTATCTAAGATGCTTTATCTCAAACTTATCAGGGAGATGCAAGCCTTCTCAGCACTTATCAAAAAGGATGCTAAGTTCAAGTGGGACAAGTTCCAACACATTTGAAGACATCAAAGAATACTTGTGAAGCTCTACTCTATCCCGCAAAGTTGATCCTTTACACCGCCAGATTGGATGACTCTGACTCTAGCCCAATGACGAAAGGAAAGTGCACTCTACTACCTCACCATCATCTCCTCAAGCAAATTATTCTATTGAGAAACATTGCCTAGCTTTGATCTTTGCATCTCGCATTTACACTACATGCTTTCTCATAAGGTGAACTTGATCTCAAACCAAAATCCACTCGACATGACCACCAACATTTGGCTCATTGGTCCATGATACTCGCTTTTGATATCACTTTGTACCCCTATGTAAAAGGTCGCACAGATTTCTTAAAGACACCCACTTCTGTTGATTCTCCGCTAGTGATGATCTCCCATGAACAAATCATGAACTTGGGAGGCGGCAACCACCAATGGGAGATATATTTTGATGGTGCTTCTTTCTTAAAGGTGAAGCACCATGATGATGATTCTCATACTATCTTTCCAACCTACACCAACAATGAAGCCGAATGAGGCTTTGATTATCGATTTGGAGTTAGCCATCACTATCAACATCAAGAGCATCAACATCTTTGGGATTCTTAGTTGGTGATCAACCAGATTGTCAGTCCTACCAGGTCCTCAAACCCAAGCTTCATCATTACTATGAGTATACCATGAAGGCTGCATTCTCAAGTCACCATCTACAAGGTTCCCGAGAACGAGTAAAGATGCCTTGGCAAACTTGCCAAAGAGTTGGCATACCTAAGATGAGTCCATTTCAATAAGGGTCCAAAATAGACAAGTCTATCCCTTATTGATGAACTCATCGAGACTTTCTTGAAGGGGAGGTTGTCATTGCCAAAATGGACAAGGAGCTAGATTGGAGGCAACCGCTCATAGATTACTTGAACACGAAAACTACCTCAAGAGAAATCTCAAGCCCATCGTGAAATAGATAGCTCTTTCCTATGATCTATATACTGCATGTCTTTGACCATGTGGTTAGACAAATGAAGCTGGCATTATAATTGAGGTACACTCAGTCTATGGAGCATGTCAGTCAAAGATGAAGTCAAGATCAAAAGACTTGGATACTACTGCCTTCTATGATCACAGCATGGACGTAGCTAGAGATCTGTCATGGTGTGGTCCTCCACCAGCCACCCAACATTCTACACCCTACTTTGGCTTCATGGTCATTTGAGTGTTGGATACACAGGTCCATCGATCCTCCTTCTTCCAAGGGGCATCGATTCATCTTACCCTAATCTACTTTTCCAAGTGGGTAAAGTCCCACTCGAGAGGTCAACTCACCATGTGCTTTTAGAACCATATTGTATATAGGTTCTGGAATTATATCCGATAATGGTACCGCATTCAAAAGAAGAAGATCAACACTTTAAGGTATAGATTGGAGATACTCCACCATCTACTACCTCGAGCTAATGGTTTAGCGTAAGCATTCAACAAAACTCTCATCCAAATAATAAGAAGACTCTTGATGATAACAAATGATAGTGAAACGAGCAGCTGGTTGAAGCCTTACCGCATCACATACCAAACTCCAACTCCTACCCCATTTTCTTAGTGTATGGGTCCAAGCCATTCTTCCTTAGAAGTTCAACTCTCATCACTAAGGATAACATTAACAAGATCACTATAAGAGAATGCAAAGTTGGTTAGAAGAGCTCAAAGGTTTGAGGAAAGTCACCTGCCAAACCTCGAAGTCAAAGCCAAAATGATTCAAGCTCAAGTCGGTCCACCCTAGGTCTTTCGAGTAGAGAACTTGTGTCTAAGGAGACCAATATTGCCCATCAAAAAGATGGGAGGCAAGTTTGAACCCACTTGGGAAAGGCCCCATGTCATAGAGAAGGCCTACCAAGGAGGATCTTTTATTGATTGTAAAGGGGAACACCCGATGCTTCCAATTAATGGGCTCTATCTAAAGAAATATTACCCATGAAATAAAACTTGTTTGAAAATAATTCATTAATAAAAAGAACAAAATCTGATTCCATTCATCAAATCTTTTCTTCTTTCAAAGTGTTGTTTTCTTGTCTTAACCATGACATGTTTAGGTAGGTGTAAGAGTCCCTGTGGCATCCTATCCCTCTTTCACAACACAAACATAATCTCCAATGCTTTAGAATAAGTGTAAGAGAACCCAGAGGCATCCTATTTTGATTAGCATAACTTAAGTGTGAGAACCCAAGTGGCATCCTTTCTTAGTGGAATTCTTGTTGCCATGGCATCATCATTTCATAATTCCCAAGTGTGTTTTAAGGTGTATAAGAGTCCCAGAGGCATCCTATTCTTTTACATGCATAAAACAAAAACACAAATCTTTTATCTCTATTTTGATGTGGGAGCAAGCCCCGTGGCACTCACTCATTAGTCGCTTAGGTCGGCCCACATGCTACCTCACCTAGTATGTCACCCTAGTGGTCACTTATTTGGAGGATGTGAGTCCTGCTTTCTTCCTAACTTGATCATTACAAACCAAGAGCACTAGTATGGTATGCTTCACTACCCCAAGAAAGCTACCTCATGTTGACTTTGTTTAAGAAGATGTGAGTCCCTGTGTTTTCTTGAACTAGCCATCATTCTAACTAGGTTGAGTATATTTGAGGAGATAAGTCCCAGAGCTCTTTCCTCTTGACTACTTTTGATAAGTCCCAGCATTCACTTAGAGTCGCCCCAGTCGATAGCTTGTCGAGAAGACTATCCCAGCAGCCTAGAGGATGTGAGTCCCCGAGCTTTCTTCCTAGATATTACAACAAACGACGGGCACCTTAGGTTGGTTGATGCTATATGCAAAGACTCACCCATGAGTACACCACTCTGCAAATATGAGTCCCTGCTTTCTCCTTGAGTTGGACACCAATACCTATTATTTATGACTAGCCATGTCTCTCCAGGTGTTGGATTAAGCCCTTTACCGCCCCATCCTTATGGGCACTCTATTTGGATCAAGTCCTTTATGACCCCATTTAGACACTACTGTTATTTTTGGATTGAGTTCCCCTTTCCTAGCCACCCTCGGCTAAAAAATTTGTTCAATGGATGCACATCCCTTGTTCAAATCAAGATAGGTCTAGGATGATATAAGCTCCTTCTCAGTTTGACCCTTCACAAACTAATAGGGTCCACGATAAAATAAATAACTAAAATAAACAAATAAAATTAATTCGCTTGCGGATTAGGATTTAAGCCCCCAAAGGTCCCCTTCTCCCAAGCAAGCATCCTATATTTAGGGCAGTGTCAGTAGAACTCCCTATAAGAATTGCCTAACTACTTGAGTTGAGATAAATCCCAAGACTCACTCAGAGTCCCTAGTCCGTTCAATCTATTTTGCCAAAGTTACCCCAAACCATTCCGCTTTGAAAGATATAAGACTATGATGCATTCTTTCAAGCATGATTGTCGTAAACTGACAGGCAACCGTAGGTCTGGTTCGATTTGTTGCCCAAAGCAACCAATCACCCCAATGATCTTTTCAAGTGGGAGATGTGAGTCCCTAAGCTTTCTACCCTTCAATTGATCATTGCAAACCAAAGGCACTCCTTTTGGATAGTCCCTCGAGAAGCTACTCCCTTTAGTTCAATAAATCTGAGATAGGTCTAGCATAAGCTCATTCTTAGTGATCCATCACAAACCGATAATCAATCAAACAAATTTTAAAATAAAATTAATTTTACTTGAGTTGATCTAAGTCCCCAATGGCATTCACTCAATCAACCCTAGGTGGGTTTGATTTGTTGCCCAAAGCAACATCACCCTGGTATCTCAAGAGTCCCCGCTTTCTTCTTAAGACTTGACCATCATGCCAAAGAATTTCTCCTAGTTGGATAGTCCTACTTGTGGGGTACTCCCTAGTTGGAAATTTGAGGGTAGTTTATGACCCTACTCAAAGACTCTAAAACCCATGAGGTCCATCCTCATTGAATAAAATAAAATGAAATCAATCCCCATTGGTAGACAAGTCCCTAGTGGCACTCAAATTCAAAATTAAAACCTAACAAAAATTAAAACAAATTCAATCCTCCCCCTGGAGATCTCTCCTAGTGAGATTCAAATCAAATCAAACCTTTCATCTCCTTGTAGATGACTTGAACCCGCTTCCTAGTGGAAGGTTCACACTCTATCCCTTAGTGGATTTCTCTCTCTTATGTCTGGACATAAGTAGAGCCACATTGCACTAAGCTTTCTTCTCTTTCCTTGGGTCGGATAGATAGTTTATATTAGTTTGTGATCTTTGGTGTTGTTGATCATTTCATCAACACCACATGCAGTGTTCTTCACCACACCACACCTATTGCCCTTTGTTGACCTCATTTTTAGAATGAGCTCTCAACACCTCCATCTTAGCATAGAATTCTCTTAGACTTTAAGAGTTCTTAGTCTTAAGACACATCTAGTGATTAGGTGGACACTCCCAGCTCTAGAGACTTAGAAGAGTTAAATATAGAATAGGTCATGCCTTGGGTGTGTTAGAAAATTCTCCTACCCCTTTAGCTTAAGCCATTCCTCACTTTCTTTCTTTCAAGTAAATTCCCAAATCAATTCCTCATTTGATTTTCTCAAACTCCAAATCAATTCCATGATTCAAATCCATGATTAAAAGCCATGATAAAAAATTCCTAAATCAAACTTTTCTAAGTCTTTAATCATTCCTTAAGGACTTAGCCAAAATCATGATCTAAACCTATTCAAATCTTTGAGATTTTCTCATGAGCCATTTATATTATCATTTATATTCGCATTTATAAATGAAATATAAATTCAAATTAATCAAATCAAATTCAAAATTCCAAAAATAATTCATGAAAAGTTTCCTAAATTCCTTTAATTTTCCATTGAAGGACTTAGCCAAAATTATCTCCAAATCTTAATCAAACCACTTCAAACTCATGGGATTTTCTCAAAATTTATTTGTATTCTCATTTATGTTCTCATATATAAATGAAATATAAATATAAATCAATCAAATCCAATTCAAAAATTAAAATTCAAATTAAAAATTCAATTAAATCCTTTAAATTCCTTTTAATGGATTTGACCCCAAATCATGATCAAACTCTTTCAAATCCATAAAATTTTCTCATGATCAATTTATATTCTCATTTATATTCATATAAATGAAATATAAATTCAAAAAACAATCAAACCACCCAAATATCAAATTCAAATCCAAATCCAAATCAAATCTAAGCCTTTCAAGTCAAAATCTTGAACTTAGCCAAAATCAATTCAAATCAAGCCAAACTCTTGATTTTCTCTCATGATTCAATCAATCCTACAACCATGAGCTCATATATAATCCAAACTCAATCCTTCAATCAAAACCCAAATCAAAAAATCAAACCCAAAACTCCTTCATATTCTTCCTTTGAATATGAAATTTTCAAATGGATCAAAATCCATTTGACTTCAAACCACTTGTAAATGGATTTATATTTCAATCATAAGTCCATATACAAGATCAATCAACTTCAAATCAAGCTTTGACCAAGCCATTTGACCACTTAGGCTCACTTGACCCAAAGTGACCTAAAGTACCCTTATGAGCCAACTTTTGATCCTAACCAAATTGGATTGAACCAAACTCATATTTGCCTCTCATCATGATCAACAATCATCATGGGATGATCAATCAATCAAATTGGGTCAAACCAAGTCAAACCTAAGGGTTGACCAAGTCAACACTTAACCTAAAATGAAACCTAACATAGCCAAAATCCATGATAGGCCAAATTGATTGAAACCTTTGATCCAAGTTCACTCATGACCTATGTTTGAACTTGACCAAGTCAACCTTTGAGCCTAACCTAGCCCATTTGGCCCACTTTTAAAGTTGACCCATTTTGACCTAAAGGCCAAAATGTGTCAAAACTTGATCTAAGCCAAATTGATTGAAACCAATGGGTCAAGTCCATTCCAAATCACTTGTGGAACTTGACCAAAGCCTCAATTGGCCAACCCAACAGCCACTGAATTTAGACCCAACATGACCTAAAGGGGTCATGTTGAGCCAAAATTGAACCTAACTCAAATTGATTGGAAACAAAGATACCAATCCATCATATGACCAACCTAACCTAAACCTACCTTGACCTAACCCAAATAGGTCAAATGGGTCAAATAGTCAACTTGACCCATTTGACCTAAATGGTCATATGAGCCAAAACCCAATCTATACCAAATTGAACCAAACCAAAGGCACCAAAATATTTCAAATGGTCATATGAACTGAACTTGGTTTGACCCAATTTGACCTATTGGTCAACTTGACCAAGTTGACCCATTTTGACCTAAATGGGTCAACATAAAACCCTATTAAATGGATTCCAAATCCATTGAAACTTGGTCCAACCTATTTTCTCAACATACCAAACATACCCAAATTAAAAAAAATAATAAAATGACCATATACCCCTAGGACATAGAACAAATTTTGGCCTAGCCCATGGGTATTATGGTCATGCACTCATCACAAACACTGAGGCTCTCCTAAAATCAAGGGGGGGATGAATGATGCACCCAATCCAATGGGTTTCGGTCAACCCATTTTGCCTATGGGCCAAACCCAACCCATTGGCACCAAATTGAATTTTCAAACTCCCCCCAAACCTTAATTGATTGCACATGGGAGCTAGGCATCAACTCCTCTGGCCAAACCAACCATGTGCACATCTCTAACCACTCAAACAACCCATTCCATTATGACAATTGGATCAAAATGGCATGAATAGCTCACCATTGATTTCATAGGGGAGATATACCCAATTCACCCATAAATCAAATAATTCACACTTGATTGGGACCCAAGGAGAGTTAGAACCTTCATGAGCTCCCAAGCCTCTTGGTTTTCAAACTGTGAAAACATGGGAGATACATTGAAGTACAAACTTCTTCCACACTAAATTTCATCCAAATTCCTCCTACACCCATCATCAGAGGATCCATTCGAGCCTGGCCAAGCTTCCAATAGAGTTCCCACATCAGGGAAGGAATCAATTCGATCAAATCCGCAAAGGGAGCTATGGGGAGTTGGTCCATCCACTCATCTACTCAACCTCAAGATCTAGGAACCTCAACAGGGCTTCGTCTCCACTAGACGAAGCTACCTCATCGATCTTGAGCACCGGTGGTCACCTCCAACAAGGTTAGTGAATTTTTGAACACTTAGGCTAAGGTGTGTTGGTCTTTTGAAGAATTTTCATTCCATGGATCTTAGCCATTGGATTGGCCACCTACTAGATGGTGTGTGTTGAATTTTTTGAATCCATGAGAGAGATCTGGATCTTCCCTTGATTGAATGCTCACATTCCTCCTCAAGATCTCAGCCATCCATCCATGCAGATTTTATAGAGATTATTTCCATTTTATAAATCATTTTCCTTTAAAACCCGTTTATCCTCATCGTCCGAAATAGATGGCTTGGTAAAGATGTATGCGCCTCTCTACAAGTATAGCTCAATGCAACCGCGCACCGCCACCAGTGGGTGGGGATAAAATGATTAGTTATTAATTAATTTCCTAATTAATCCCTATAACTTCTAAAAATCATATTTCCTCATAGAAAATTTAGAAAATAAAAGAAAAATGCCTTGGATAGATAATTTCATCTAGAATATTTTAAAATTAGTTTCAATACATTTTTATTTTCCTTCTTCTCTGAATTTGGGATTCTTTAAGAATGGTAATTAGCTAATTACTTTATAATTAAGTCACCAATGGATCTCAAATTTCTAGGATTCATTTTAAGGCATGACCTCTGCCTCCCCTAAGTTTCTTGAGATTTATTGAGACCTTGATTAGGGACATTGCTAGCTCATTCCCTAATTACCCTCTTCATATAATTAAGGTTAATTAAGATTAATTAGTGGATTTTCCATATATTTAAGTTGGATTAAGGTTAAATCTAATGAATAAGAGTTTTAGGCAATAATTTTGGGGTATTTTTCCTAAGCTATTCCCTAAACCTCCTTTTCTTTCCTTAATCCCTTTCTTAATTAAGGGTTAATCCATTAATTACCCTTTTAAATAATTTTCAAAATTTTAAAATCTCCAGAACATAATTAATCTTCCTTGGGTAGATACTTAAGTGTTCAATAGCTTATATCTAATTAAGGAAATTAAACCCCCTTTCATAAGCATGAAAGGGTGTTTTAAAAAGTACTTAAGCTAAACTCCTTCGCTTAATTAACTTTTAATTGTGAGCCAAATTGCATTAGGCCTTTTCACATTACTACCTGTCATTTGTCATCTCATTGGCTCATTACCTAAGTTAATTCTAAAGTGGTGTAGGTAATTAATTAAATCACTTAATGCATACATTAACCTAATCAACACTTAAAAATGGATCTAATTATCTAAAAATTAAACTAAAATACAAAACACATGTGGAACAAGAAAAACCAATCTCACCCTTTTAAAATTAAATCAAACTTCAATCAAAGAAAAATCATTTTAAAATTCACTTTGATTTATTCTAAGTTTTCTTATTCTTTAAGAATGTCTTAATGAATTAAGTAAAGTGAGATTGTTTAGCTGATTCATTGCTTTAGATCTTTCCCAACATGTTAAATTGTATGCCATATATGACATGCATGATTTCATGCTTTCAAAATTTTGAAATTGTTTTATGTCAAATGTGCTAAAGTAAAATATGAGTGGCTATTATCACTACTAAATCCAAAGTATTTTCAAAATCTATAAATATAAAACTAATGTTTTCTATTCTTTTAATTATAAGCTTGCATGTGATGAAATTAAAAACATGTTTAGTTTCCTTTCTTATGTTAGCATAACATGAATGGGTTATTAAGATGGGGTTCATTTGAAAAAAAACCCAACACTTACTTAATTCCAAACCCTATTCATCCCTATGCTCACTTAAGAGTGCTTACACTTGCATGAATAAATTGCATAAACCAAGATGAAACCATTAAGTAAACTTTTGTATTCTTCACCACTTTATTTTTCTTATATGCATGTTAAGTAAGTGGTATTTGACTGACAACTCGAGGTTGAGGTTTTAAGGTAAGTAGGTTTTATTCCTTACACCTCTTAACAATATGGTACTCACTTATGCCCTACTTTCATGCATGTATGTGAAATTTTGGGAGAAAGAAAGCCTCTTCTACTTAAGAAAATTCATGCATCTAAAACTTCTAAATTTTCTTAAATGAATTACTTAGCATGCATCATTAAGTGTGTTAATTATCTCATTTGCATGTATAGATATGCTTAGGGTCCATCCATATGCATGTTATATATATGTTGGGAAAGATTGAAGTAATGTATGTTATGTGAATTTTGATTAATTTTTCTTAATCTTAAAATGCCTTTCTTTTTGAATAGGTTTGTTTAGAATTGATCTAAACTTAGGATTAATTAGATTTAATCAAAACATTCACCTAAAATAAAATATGAAACTCTTAGAAATTACTTAAGGATTAGGGAAGGAAAGAGAAGTTCTCTCTTCCTCTCTTCATAACTTAGTAATTAATTGTAGTTTCACTTAAACCAAATTAAGACATGAAATAAAAAAATAAAGTCACAAAATAACTTAAATGAAACCCTCCTCTAAGTTGAACATGTCTTTCACACTTAGAAAATTCAAACCTAAAGTCCTAACTAAGCATACCACACAAACCTTCAAAGCACACATTAGCCTAAGTCACCACTTCTAGCTTTAGGTTGCATAGCTTGATGTTTTTTTTGTAATGAATATTTAGACGATGTTAGATTTATGCTCATAGAATGAATGATAGGATGCTTAGTCTAAATATTTTTTCTATGTAGCAAATATCATAAATAAAAATATAAATGCTTTTGCTTTGAAATGCTTATACCCTTAGCATAATCCATAGTGTGTGGACTTAGTCACCCATGTGTGGGGAGATAAGTCCATTATATGTGATTGGGATTTGTGTGGTGTGATTTGATTAACCTTTATTTTATAGGTGTTAGTTAGATTTATGCTTTTCCTTTTTCATGTAAAAATTTGTATATTTAGGATTTGGAATGATTTATTATGAGAGATTAGGATGAACATTGGTCATAAGATCCCATCTTATGCACCATGTGAAGCCTTGGAGCATCCACACTCAATCATCCAAATTAAGATCCAAAGAAGAAAAGAAGAAAATAAAAGAAAGAAGAAAGAAAAATAAAAGCTTGAAGACCCCCATAATAATGAATTCCTTTTGCTTAAATGTAATTTAATTTATTTAGAATCTGGGTTGTATAAGGGTAGAGCTCGGTACCCAATTTGATATTTTTCAAGTTTGTGTGGTGGTGCCTGACCACAAACTACCATTTATTCTTTTTGCACTAGTTTTACAAATTGATTGATGTTTGTTTAACTTGTGCATTAAGTGGATTACTTTTCCTAGTTTCTTCCTTGCTTTATGTATGGCCTGGATGAAGATTAGGCTCCTTAGGGAAAAATAAATCTTTTACCCAACTTAATAACTTGAAATAAAACTAAACAACTCATAACCTCACCTAAAGCTTAGGATTAAAAATCAAGATAAAAGAATTTGAAACCCCTTAGCTGGATGAGTTCTTTTCTTTATAATATCATGCACAACAACATCTTATTTCACTCTTGATTGGAGGGCTTCCATCTTTGCCAGAGAACCTAGCTTGACTTATGAGGGTCGTGTTGGAAACTCACCACCTAAAATTCTAGCTGATTTTGGCCAATAATCTATTTCTCATGCATTAGTCATAAAATATTCTATTAGCCTGAGTCAAATGATTATCCAAAAATTGAAATAAATTGAAATTTGAAATGCATTAGTTTTTGGTCATTTGAAGCATGTCCCTTTACATGATCTGGTCTCTTTAGGGAGTGAGTTTAAGGACTTAGTCTCTTTCTAAATAAAAATAGCCTAGCTATCTTGCATAAGCATAAAGACTTGCCAACATGTATTTAAAATCATAGGAGGAGTTAGTTGGCGGCCACCCCAAGATGGTTATAAGTCCAAGCGTCGTGATTTGTCCTCTCTTGTGAGGCAAACCAATACCCATTTTGCCTTAGATTTAGGTTGTGCTTCGCCCTCACCAAGCTCCCTAGATTTAGGTTCTTGCTTCTCCTTTATGGGCCATAAGCATAATTCCTCACCTCTAGGCATTTCTTTAATCTTATGTTAAGGAATCTTAAGCCCTAAAATTTTAATGAAAAATACAACTCAAACAAACTAAAATCAATTTCTAAAATGTAAAGTCCAATTTTAGGATAGTTTGAGATGCTCGCTAGGTTTTCTAGCGTCGTGAGCATCTCTTACTTAATCCCATTTTGGCTTCAATAATAACTCCCTCTTTTGATCAATCCCATTTGATCTTCAAAATATAAACCAATCGATTGATAGTCCTTCCTATTGAAATCTTCAGAGACAACGATCATTTACCTTAATCAAGAGTTTTCCTGAACGATCCTGTCTTTTAAGATTTAATTAACTATGGGGGTTGCCCCTATAGGAAACTTAATGAACCCTATTTAAAATGAACCCTGCTTTACTTTTCTATGTAAAGTAGGGGAAGAATCTCTGCACATACACCCATTGTCCTTAGTCCTTATTGAGGTGATTGGTTCCATTAAAGGGTAGTGACTTCTATCCTCGAGATGGTACACTATATCTTGATGACGATCAATCACTGACAAGTACATCATGGATTTATGGCATCTTACCAAGATGAATTTTTGCACATATATAGTTTTGCCTCTCCTTTCACCCATAGATTTGAAGGCAACTCCTAATATGTGTGTGGGAATTTTTCCACTCCCAACCATAGGATAGTTTGGGATGCTCACTAGGCTTCCTAGTATCATGAGCATCCCCTACTCATCTCCCTTTGGTCTTAATAAGAACTCTTCCCTTTTGATCAATTTCACTTGGTTTGCCAAAAATAACTAATTGATTGATAGTCCTATCTTTGAAATCTTTAGAGATAATGATCATTTACCTTAATCGAGAGTATTCTTAAGGAATCTCATTTCTTAGGATGTAATTAACTATTGGGGCTTGCCTCTATAGAGAACTTAACGAACCTAGTTTAAAATAAACCCTACTTTACCCATTTTCCTTAGGAGTGTTTATTAGGTGACTATTGTAGGATGGTGACTTCTGTCTTTCGAGATAGTACATTATTCTCAAATGTCATACCCGATCACCCTAATGAGTACATCTACGGATCTACATGGTATCCCAACAATCCCTACACATCTCCGTCCACCCTCATCCATCCTCAAAATAAACACCACACCATCTTTCACTTTTGCAGAATGGATCTACAGAGCACTCCTTTCACTGTTCAGTTAAGGCATGGTGTGAATATCTGCCCATCTAACACCTTCATCAACATAAGATATTATTCAATTTAGTAGCTTGAATTTCTCAGCTATTATAGCTGTAACTTCTGAAGTACCCACCTGTGGTACACTCGTCCGAGGTCATGTTGGGAGGCCTCAATTTACTGAAGCTCCTACTAGTCATGCCCACCAATCAGTTCAGCAACCAACCATTGTTAAGGAGTTCTCCCGACAGAGAATTTCAATTTTTAAAAGACTAGGTCAATCTGAAGCCCCCTTAATGAAAAAAACTGTCAGTGGGTAAACTGTGTCTTTAATGCCCCATGGTACAATTGATTCACCAATTGAACCTTTCATACCTATAAAGCATGATCCTGAAGCTTCCCTCATCAGGAAGAAAATTAACTAGAAGTCATAGAAGAAGAAGAAAAAAGGTGAGGCTCGAGATCCCATTTGAACGAGAACAAATATCACCAGCAGTATTCCTACCCATAATAACTTTAATAATATAAAATGGGTAAAAAGGAATAGCTCTACTGGTGAAGTAAAGTAGTCTTTTTGGACTCAACAATGTTAAGCTCCACCACCATAGAGGAGACAACCTGAAACACTGTCTGTTATAGTACACAACATTCTTAAAGTGGCTAAGGATAGAGGCTTAATGAAAAGAAAATTTCAGAAGCCTGTGATAATTGAAAATATTGAAGCCATGCCATGGAGGTTGCCATCTCTTATGGTAATCAGTCATCGAGCCAAGTATGCTCATGAGCATCGAGCACACTTAGATCGCTGTCAACTCCAAAGGTCCCTGAAAGGATAAGCAGATATGGAGGCCAAGGCCCCGTGATGAAATCTTGAAGAATGGAAGAGGTGTGACATCCGATACACATTCAGAAATCCACCTCAAAAAGAACTTATCAGAAGTTGATACCCAAAAGAAGGGATATCACTCTTAAAAGACATGATGGTCGACACCCTGGAGAATTCTTTAGGGGATCCCATCATCGATCAAATTCAACCCCACAAGAGAAGGTTGACTTTGATTGTAGTCCTTAAATGGAAAAAATGTTTATTCCGTACACTGAACTAAAGATCCACTGGAAACATCAATTAGAAATTCATATGCAAAAAGTAGGCGATGAAGAGGACACTATGGAAGTGGAAGTCATTTATATGGTTAGAGATATAGATGAACTTTTGCCAACAACACCATCAAGAATAATGAATTGAGCCCAACTTGAATTTGATGTTTATGAAGAAGAGTCTTCATAAAAGCAAGCAGAAGATGGATCTTCAATCTCTACTAAAGAGGAAGAAGAATTAGATTAAAATGAAAAAGAGGTCATGGGTGTTCAAGCTATTCATATGGTTGAACCAGAAAATGATCAATCTGGTATATGCTTTTATTCTCAATGACATTGTTCAGCCTCAACAATAACTGTCCCTATAAATGCACAATGAGAAGGACAGTCGAGTTCTGCCCCAGAAAATGAGCAAGGAGCATAACACCAACAAGAAATAGAGGAGGAAGAAGAGCCTGTACTTGTTGATGTCGTGGTGCTAACTAGAGAGCAAAGATAAATGCATCGTCAAATGGAAGTCATAGATAAAGCAATTGCATAGCTTGGTACCAAGATGAATGACATGATGGTACAAATAAATATCATGATGGATATGTTGTAGAAGAATATCACATCAAATGTTGCACTTGTCTTGTGTACTAATCAACAAGTAGCTAATAACACAACTTATACCACTGTTTCAAGCACTCAAGCTCTACATTCAATGGGAGAAATGAAATTAACCAACTTCACAACGATAATTCAAAATATGGCTAGCACACTAGAAAGATAACAACAATCGCCTAGAAACAATAATTAATGAAAAGATAAAGATAGTTATAGCTAAGCAAAAAGTTGGTGAGTAAGGGTCGCCTTACCCACCGGCTCAAGTATTATACCAAAGGTTACTCGGTCAAAATTTAATACTTTCTGGGCTTGGTAACCCAAAGCAACATATAGCCAATTTAGACTACATGTAACACTGAGGGAATGATGCCACTTTCTTAATTGCTAAGATCCCCGACTTAACTACTTTTGAGTGGAATAGAATTATTGAATGATTCAAAACCTTTGAGTTAGAAACATTCGAATTGCTAGTGTAATCAGAAAAAATAATCGCCGATCTTACCTTGAAAAGGAGAAAGATGAGTGACAAAATTTATAAGTCATTATATAAATTAAGTATGAAATGTTAAATAATTAAAAGAATAATATGCGATCTAATTGCTAATGGGCAATATGGATGATAAAATGACACCATTTTTATGTATGATGTCAATTATAATGTTCCAAAACTTGCTTGATATGGTGGCCAAATTTGAAAAGCTGAATCACCCTAAGTCTGAAATCTATACAGATAAAGCAAATAGAAACAAACCTTCAGACTCAAGAAGAAATGAAACTCATGCCGCTTCTTATAGCTAAAATGGTAAAAATTGGGTGATATATAATATGAATAAAGGAAAATAGCAATTGTACAATGATGATAAGAGAAAAAAAGCCTGTCTATTATAATCCATAACCAAAATTAGTATTGGGAGACAATGAAAAATTTATGACTTTTCCAAGTGGTGGGGAGTGTCCAAAATAAGCAATAAGAGATGATGAGTGAATGCGACTATCTCTTAAGGAATAGATGAACAAAGAATATTTCTTTAGAAGGGATAGTGTGACTAAATTATTTTGGTAAGCAGTCTAAGTTGGCCTATAATTACCAGAAATTAAAAGGTTTGAAGAAGCTGACTAAGTTAGCAATCCAAATTATTGTCACTATCTATCATTGGATGATCAGTCATCCTATTGAGGATTATTATGTATTCAAAGATTGGCTAGAAAGGAAGTATCGGTGAGGTGAATTTATATTATCCGATAGTTCTAGTCAACCCAAAAGAGATTCTACAAGGATGATTACATCCTCTTTCGTACCATCCATTAAAGATAAAAAGAAGAAAAAATCAGTTCAAACTGAAGAATGAGAAGCAGTAGTCTCCAAAAATATCATGAAAATGCTGAAGCAGTTAAAAGACATCCCTAGTGTTAAGTGAAAATTACCACTTGAACCTATATTGAACTTAAAAAAGATGCTCGAACTAACTATTTGGGCTTCTTAGTGGTATTTTGAAAAGGCTACTTCATCATAACGTGATGAGCAGCCTACTAAATGCAGGCCTCATAAATCAAGGAAGCCGGCTAAGAATAAGAAGATCAAGAAGAGAACTGCAACTCAAAATATTATTAATAATTTAGATGAGTAGCATGAGCTGGTAAGACAACCATTTAGGCTTGCAGACTTTATGCCTAAATATCATATTGTTAAATCAGATGAAGAAGATAATCGTGAATCTTATCCAGTAGAGATGTGTCAAATCATTTATGTGATATCAGATATTCTTCAGCATCAGTTACTCTAAAAGAACAAGGGTAATCAGAACAACTCGACCAACCCATCAAAATTCTTATCAGGAAGGTAAGAAGTGCCTAAGGATTTAACATCTGAATTTTGTTTAATAACTCAACAAGAAGATAACAATTCAGATGAAGATTTATATTTTTCCAACGGAGAAGAGTCAAACTCATAGATGTCATCATATATGAAATGTATGAAGTTGAAAAATGAGTCTTGCCCTTTTGATCAATCTTCCAGAATAAGAAGTGAATTTGAAGTTACCTCTTCAGAAGAATCTGAGCAAGATAAGGTGATTCAAGTTCAGTTGAGAAGTGGTAAGGTCTTACCACCTTCATCAAAGAAGGGAAATACAAATAAAGATAAGGAAAAAAAATTAAAGTCAATGAACATATCATTCACAAAAATTATAGAATAAAGCATAAATCAAGCAAAAAAGATAGATTATAATATTCTATCACATCTGAGAAAGATCCCTGCACATCTGAGTGTGTACAAGGCTCTCTTGATGTCAAAATATCTCCGAGAAACTTTGATACAGGCTCTCAAAGAATCGAAAAGTTATGAAGCTTACTTTACTAAAAAATGCATGACTGAATCATTACGAACTCAAGATCTCCCAGTAATCATATCTTTTGAAGAAAATCTTATATTGGGAACAGCAAATCACAGTTGCCCTCTATATGTTACCACATAGAGTGATGGCATCTTGATTAATCAAATACTGATTGATCCAAGTTCTTCTATCAATCTTATGAGTCTGAAAGCATTAAGAGGATTATCACTTGATATTCAACATCTTGTGAGAGATAAGTTGATGGTTTATGATTTCAATGAGAAAGGGCAAAAAATCTTCTTTTATTCTCTCACCCAAGTTTCGTGGATTTATATAAAAGTTTCATGTAATCATGTCGATACATCATTTAGAGCTCTCATGACCATGGTCGCATGAGTATGGTCCCATCAACTATGCATCAATATATGAAGTACCTAAAAGAGGGAGAAGAATTCAGAATTTCTGGCAATCTACAATCATTCTCCATCCATGAAGCAAAGGTCTATGAAGATGCAGAATATTTCATCCCTAAAGAGCCTAAGCGAACAGAGCCTCTTGAAACGGTAACATCCACTTCATGAACCAAAAAGTAACTTCACATGGTGAAAGAGCAAAAGCAAAGAGGAAGAAAGAAGGCCATGTCGACTCTCCCTAAGGCACTTGATTCTAGATCTAAATCATTAGTTCCACATTTGGGATGTGACACACAAGAAGAAGAAAATATTCTCGTCAAACCTAAGGGAACTTATAAGCTTTCAAGAAAGGCAAGGTATGAAATAAGTGATTCTAATTTATACTATCATTTTGAATCTTCTTATGGAAATAGAGTTTAAATAGTTGCATCAAGAATGATAGCTCAATTGGCAATGTGAGAGGACTCCTTCAAATTTATACCCATCCCTCAACAGTACGTCAAAGAAATCACTCCACTGGAGGTTCATAACATTGAAGAATTAATAATATTCTATATGCCATCATTGAGTGAGAGTGGCAAAACAAGAACTCTATTTTACAAATTTGAGGAGTCTCAGCCTTATAATTTTGATCAGCCAACTCAACATGAAATTTCTGATGAGACAATGCCAATAAGAATATCAATATACTATCCACAAAAATTACAAAGAATGATGGATAAGCTTAGAATTCATATTGGAACTACTAAATATAGAACTCAAATCTTTAACAGATGTGGATCCAAAGAAGTCCTCAAGCATCACAAAGAAGTGATAAGTTTATTACTAAAGGTCTTGGGTTCATTCACAAACCTCATCAAGATAAAGCTTGTTATAATGTAATAGAAGTTGAGATCGAAACTAATAGTGACAAAGAAGAGGATCTCCATGAAATTCTTCTTACAAATGATGAAGAAGTAGAAGCCAAGCCTACACCTGAAGAACTCAAAGATGGTGGATAAATAGCTACTATCAATGAACTCAAAGAAATAAACCTAGAGTCGAGGATGATCCCATTCAACATCAACGCCTTCTATATGAGAAAGTTGAAGAGCTAAAAATGCTACTTGTGAATTTAATGCTTTGTCTGGACATATTTTGAAATGCCTATCCCTTGATAAACCGCTATTAAACTAGATGGGATGCTTAAGCAAGCTCTGTGCAATGATTGAGATTGAAGTAAGCATTAAAACTAAGATCGATCTCATATGGGAGAAAAGGAGATTGGATAGCCACATTGTCCCGCTAGAAGAATAATGGCCAAATCCATGTCTGGATTGACTGACCTAAATAAGGTGTGCCCAAAAAATGACTTTCCTCTTCCAATATCAGAACTACTATTGGACAATACTTCCAACTAAGATATGTTATCATTCATGGACGGATCATCGGGATACAACCAAATAAAGATGGCTCCTGAAGGTGAGAAGCACACATCATTTAGGATGCCCATTGGTATATACTGTTACATAGTCATGTCATTTGGATTAAAAAATGTTGGAGCTACATACCAAAGAGTCATGATGCATATTTTTGATGAGTTGATTCACCAGAAGGTAGAATGTTATGTTGACGATTTGGTGGTGAAAAGCTTAAATCATGAGAATCACTTTGAAGACTTGAGAATTATATTAGAAAGAATAAAAAAATATGATCTCAAGATGAATCCTCTAAAATATGCATTCAGAGTGTCCTCTGGAAAATTTCTCGGGTACATTATACATCATAGAGGGAATTGAAATTGATCCCACTAAAATCAAGGCAATCATGGAGATGCCTCTACTAAAAAGTTTACGTAAGCTCTGTTCTTTACAAGGATAGCTTGCATTCATCCATCGATTTATATTAAACCTATCAGGACACAATCAATCATTTACAAAGTTGATGAAGAAGGAAGCTCCATTTAAATGGGACAAGGAGTGCTAGGAAGCTTTCAATAACATTAAAAGTTACTTGTTAAATTCGCTATTTCTTGCAGCACCTACTCTTGGGAAGCCCCTCATTCTATACATAGCTACATCAGAAGAATTCCTTGGAGCATTATTGGCACAACACAATAAAGAAAGTAAAAAGAATGCTCTTTATTATATGAGTTGAAGATTAATAGGAGCAAAAATGAGATTCTTTCCGATAGAGAAGCACTATTTAGCATTGATCTTTGCAGTCTAAAAACTTCATCACTATATGTTATCTCACAAGATTACTCTCATCTCAAGAATTGATCCATTGAAGTACTTGATGACAAGACCAGCTTTGATAGGTTGCTTAGCAAGATGGGCAGTATTGCTTTTACAATTTGATATCACATACATTTCGCAGAAAATAGTGAAGGGACAAGTCTTAAAAGATTTTCTTGCTACACATCCCATCCCTACGGACTCTTCTCTTAATAATGATTTTCTTTATGAGCAAATTATGCTCATTCATGAAAGAGAAAAATCACAAATTTGATAAATGTACTTTGATGGAGCCTCATCGATCAAACAAGTCCAATCTCCAAATTTCTCAAGGGCAAAAGCAGGAATCGACATCATCTTCATAACACCAGAAGGAGGGATAATGAGATAATCATATGGGTTGATCTAGCCAAGAACTAATAATGAAGCCGAGTATGAAGCATTAGTGGCAGGTCTTGAAGAAGCTATTTTCATAGGCATTCAAAACTTGCATGTTTTCAGTGATTCTCAGCTCATTATAAAATCAAGTACTTGGCATCTATAAAACCAATAAGCTTGTGGTGAAATTTTTATATTTCTAAAGAAGGTATGCTTCCAATCAATTTGGTTTAGATTTGAATTTGGCTCAATATGACCCTTTAGGTCAAGTCAATCAATCATCAAATTATCTAGTTGGACAATTGACCAAGTTTAACAATTATTTTGAATGAACTTGACCCATGTTTCAATCAATTTGACCAAATCAAATCACATTTTGACTTTTTTAGATCAAGTTCAACTTGTCAAGTCCAATTAGGCTATTAGGCTCAAATGTTGACTTGGTCAAGTTTCAAATATTGATCATGAATGAACTTAGCTCATTAGTTTTAGTTAATTTGGCATATGGTAGATTTTGGCTATGTTGGGTTTCATTTTGGCTAAGTTTTGACTTGGTAAAACCTAGTTTGACAATTTGACCCAATTTGAGTGATTGATCATATCATGATGATTATTGATCATGATGAGCTTATGGCTTAGTTCAATCCAATTTGGTTAGGATTAGAATTTGGCTCATAAGGGTACTTTAGGTCACTTTGGATCAAGTGAGCTTAAGTGGGTCAAATTACTTAATCAAAGCTTGACTTGAGTTTTGTTGAACTCACATATGGACTTATGATTGAAATATAAATCCATTTGCAAGTGATTTGAAGTCAAACTTGTTTTGATTCATTTGATAATTTCAAGTTCAAAAGGGTGAACATGAGTTTGACGTGGGCTTGATTTTTTTGAATTGAGTTTTGATTTGGTGATTGAAGTTTGTGTTTATATTTTGATTTATGATTGAAGGATTGATTGAATCAAGAAGAAAAAAAATCAAGGGTTTGCTTGATTTAAAATTGATTTGGCTAAGTTCAAGATTTTGACTTGAAAGGCTTAGGTTGGATTTTGATTGAATTTGAGTTTAATTTTTGGAGTTGGTTTTGGTTGTTTGAATTTATATTTCATTTATATATGTGAATATAAATGAGAATATAAATGAGTTATGAGAAAGTTTCAAATATTTGAAGTGATTTGAAGTGATTTGACCCATTTGACCTAAATGAAGTCATGTGAGCCAAATTCAAAACTAATCCAAATTGAATTAAACCAAAGCCACCAAAATATTTCAAATGGTCATATGAACTTGACCCAACCCTTGGTTTGACCCAATTTGACCAATTGGTCAACTTATCCCAAGTTGAACCATTTTGACCTAAATGGCTCAACATGAGCCAAATCTTATAAAATGAATTTCAAATCTCATGAAACTTGGCCAAACCTAGTTTCTCCACATACCCAACATATCTAAATTGAAAAATTAGCAAAATGACCATTCTACCCCTAGGCCATAGAACAAATTTTGGCTTAATCCATGGGTAATTTGGTCATACCCTCTTCATATCAACTTGATGCTTTCCTAATAGCCGGGGACCTAATGAAGAGTGGTGCACCCAACTGGGTGGTTTGTCACCCATTGACCCAAGACCAAACCCGCCCCATGGGTCAAATTGGCTCATTCAAATCCTCCTTCCACTCAATTCAAGCACATGGGAGGTTGGCAAATCTCAAGGACTCAAACACCATGTGCAACTCCAAATGGATCAAACCCTCCAATGATCAATTGATCAAAATGGAAAAGAAGCTGGCTCATCCTTCAAAGGGGAGATATACTCCCCCAATTCAAATCCATCATTCCTCAATTGACTTGTAGAGTGTTAGGAAAGATTAGAGCCTTCCTAAGCATTTGGAATTTGAGCTTTCTCGCATTGGAAAATATGGGACCTCACTTGAACTTCCAACTTTCTCCATACCAAAAAAACCACTCCACCCCTCTCACATCCTCTAAGAACCAATCAGCACACCAAGCTTTCATTTGAGTTCCCACAGCAAGGAGAGAAGCAATTTGATCAAAGCCGTAAGGAGCATCAAGTGGTGTTGGTCCATAGAGGAAACCACTCAACCCCATGGCATAAGAATTTCAACAGAGCTTCGTCTCTAATAGACGAATCTACCTCATCGATGATCGATCACCATGATGTGGAATTTTGACCACCTAGCTCGAGGTGTTGGTCTTTGTTAAAGGAATTTTTAATTTATGCTCCACCGCTTGGATGCTTATTAGCTTTAGATGGTGTGGGTTAAGTTTTGTTTCAATGAAGCTCAATCTTGATCTTCCCTAGATCATGGATGGTCTCTATTGAGCCTAGGGAAAGAACTGGGGAGATCTTGGCTGTCCATTCCCATGTTTTGGATGGATGGTCAAGATTATTCCCACATTTAGAAAATTGTTTATCCCTTTTGAAACCGCGGGGAGATCCGTGGTCGTCCGATCTTTGAACGGACGACAGAGATCAAAGTGCGTTCTGTGGCTACGTCGCCTTTTGGATGTGATGTTTAAGTGGGATGCTCACCGCGTGCATGTAAAGCGCCATCGTCATGATCGCTGTGAGTGAGGATTAGTTAGATGCTTAATTAATTCTAATTAATCTATAAATCTTCTAAAAATCATATCTCTCTCAATAAAATTCAAAAAAATATGAAATAAATTTTTATGGAAAGATAACTCAACCTAGAATATTTTAAAAATAATTTCAATGGGTTTTGAATTATGCTTTTGTCTGATTTTGGGTTTTATTAGAAATTCTATTTTGCTAATTACCTCTTAATTAAACCTCTGATTAATTCCAAACTTCTTGGGTATATTTTAGGAGATGACTTCTACCTTCCCTAATTTTCTTGGGATTTATTGAAGGCTTAATTAGGAGAATTGCATATGGGTTTTCTAATTATTCTCTTAACCTAATTAAGGATAATTAAGGTGTGATTAGTAGTTTTAATCCATGATTATGGTTTATTAAGGTTAGATCCAGTAGATAGGAGGTTTAGGGAATAATTTTGGGGCATTTCCTTTAAGCTATTCGCTAAATCCCCTTTTTTTCTTAATCTTCTCTTAATTAAGGATTAATCCATTTAATTATCCCCATAATTAATCTCTAAAAATTCTAAAAAAAATTCCAAAACTTAATTAATCTATTTTGGGTATATGCTTAGATGTTTAATAGCCTAAGTTCAATTAAGGAAATCAAAACCCAATTCATATGCATGAAGGGGTGTTTTAAAATTACTTAAGCTAAACCCCTTATCTTAATTAACCATTAATCATGAGCCAAATTGCATTAGGCCTTTTTCTTATTAGGTGCATTAGAAGTTTAAATTCCTTATGAGTTTATATGTCATCTCATTAGCTCATAATTATTTGGTTAACTATGCTAAGGTAGTGTAGGTATGGGTTAATTAATTTGCTTAATATATAAAATGAATCTAATCATCTAAAAATTAAACAAAAATATCAAACACATTTGGGAATGGGTTAAGAATAGCAAACTTAACTCACCTTTTTCAAAATTAAATCAAACTACTTATTAAATAAAAATCACATTGAATCCACTTTGATTTATTTTAAACTTTCTTATTCCATAAGAATGTCTTTAGGATTTAATTAAAGTGAATGTGTTTACATGATCTCATTACTTTGATTATTTCCCCAACATGTTAAATTTGTATGTCATGTGGTTTCATGCATTCATATTTTTCAAATTCAAATCTAAAATGAAATTGTTTACTTTGTCAAATTTGCATGTTGGCTAAAGTAGAAATATGAGCTATTATCACTACTAAATACAAATATTTTCAAAACATATAAATCAATTATCAAATCTGAAAAGTGTGCTACTTATATTTTAATTCTAAGTTTTGCATGTGAAGAATATATGGATGTGCTTAGCATAAGTTTCCTTTCTTCTTGTTGTATAGTTTTGAATGGAATTTGGTAGATGTATGGTTCATTTGAAAAGAACCCAACACTTACCTAATTCCATACCCCTATTCATTCCTATGCTCACTTAAGAAGGATTACCTATACTTACACATAAATTACATAAACAAAAAAATGAATCAACTAATACAACTTTTGCATATCTCTTTCCATTTCATTTATTTTATACATATGTATTTAAGGAAAGTGGTATATTAGTCTGACAACCTCGAGGTTACGAGGTTTTTAGCCCTAAGTAGGTCTTGTATACCTTACACTGTTGCAGACTCACTCACTTATGTCTTTCTTACTTTTAGGTGTGTATGTGAAAATTGGATAAGAAAACCCTTTTCTACTTAAGAAAAATCATGCATATTCAACTTCCAAATTTCCTTAAATGGATTACTTAGCATGCATCATAAAGTATGTTAAATATTCTCATTTGTATGTATAGATATGCTTAGGGTCCATTCATATGCATGTTATACATGTTGGGAAATGAAGTGATGTGTGTTGTGAATTTAATTCATTTTATTTAATCTTAAAATGCCTTTCTTTTGAATAGGTTTGTTTAGAGTTTATCTAAACTTAGATTAATTAAAAAGATTTAATCGAAACAATCACTAAACAAAATTAAAATGTGAACCTACTTTAGAAATTACTTAGGTTAGGGATGAAAAGAGAAGTTCCCTTCTCTTTCCCTCTCTTTATAACTTAGTAATTAATTGTAGGATCCACTTGAACTAAATAAAAATATGAAATAAAATCAACTTAAAATAATTAAACAATTTAAATGAAACCCTCCTCTAAGTTGAACATGTTTCCACACTTAGAAAATGAACCTAAAGCCATAGCTATACCACACAAACCTTCAAAGCACACATTAGCCTAAGTCACCACTTCTAGCTTTAGGTTAGGTGCATGGTTTGATGTTTGTTTTGTTTATGATATATTTTTAGACCTGATGTTAGGTGTATGCTGTAGAATGAATGGTAGGATGCTCTTAGTCTAATCATTATTTTTTTACAGGGATTGTGCTTATCATAAATAAAAATAAAATACTTTTGCTTATAGGTCTTTATACCCCTAAGCATCCAAGTAGGTGGACTTAGTCACCCATGTGTGGGTTGTTAAGTTCAATATACATGCACGGGATTTGTATGGTTTATTTTAACTAATCTTTATTTTGCAAGTGTTAGTTAGATTTCTATTCTCTTCCTTTTCATGTAAATTTATGCAAATAGGATTTTAGAATGATTATTATGGGGATTAGGATAAGCATTAGTCGTAAGATCCTATCTTATGCACCATGTGAAGCCTTGGAGCATCCACCTTCCAACCAATCCAAAAGAAGGAACCAAAGAAAGAAAAGAAGAAAAGAAGAAGAAAGAAGAAACAAAGCTTGAAGACCCCCATAACAATGAATTCCTTGCTTAATTGTAATTTAATTCATTTGTAATTCATGTTGTATAAGGGTAGAGCTCTACCCACATTTGATATTTTGGGGGGTGCCCCACAACGGCCTTTTATTCTTTTGATTAGCTTTATAAATTGATTGATGTTTTATTTTAGCTTTTGCATTAAGTGGCATCTTTTCCTAGTTTCTTCCTTGCTTTTTGTACGTCATAGATGTGGATTAGGCTCTTTAGGGAAAAATAAATATTTTACCCAACTTAACAACTCAAATTAGAAATAAAGAACTCATAACCTCACATAAGCTTAGTTTAAAATCAAGATAAAAGAATTAGCAACCCCTTATGGATGAGATTTTCTTTTAATATCATGCACAAATGCATCTTATTTCACTCTTGATTGAGGGCTTTCACCTTGCCCAGAAACTTGCTTGACTTTGAGAGCCATGGTGGAAACTCACCTCCTCCCTTCTGATTTTGGCCAATAACTTTATTTCTCATGCATTAGTCATATGAATCCTATTAGCCTGAGTCAAAATAATTGTCCAAAAATAATAATAATAATGAAATTTGAATTGCATTAGATTTAAATCATTTGAAGCATACCCTTTACCTGATCTAGTCTCTTTAGGGAGTGAGTTTAAGGGCAGTCTCTTTCTAAATAAATAATAGTCTAGCTATCTTGCATAAGTATAATGACATGCCTACATGTATTTAAAATCATGGAAGGAGTTAGTTGGTGGACACCCCCAGGTGGTTTTAAGTCCAAGCTGTCAGGTGGTTTGTCCTCTCTTATGGAGGCAAACCAATTGCCCATTTTTCACCTTAGATTTTGTGCTCCCCGCCAAAGTTCCCTAGATTTAGTTCTAGGTTGCTTCTCCCCTTTGTGGGTCATAAGCTTAAATCCTCACCTCTTAGACATTTTCTTAATCTTGTGTTAAGGAATCATAAGTCAAAAATTTCTAATGAAAAATTTAACTCAAATAAACTAAATCAATTTTAAAAATGTAAAGCCCAACCGTATGATAGTTTGAAATGCTCATTAGATTTTTTAGCATCGTGGGCATCTCCTACTTATCTTCTATTTTGGCTTCGATAATAACTCCCCCCTCTTTGACCAATCGATTGATAGTTCTTTCATATTGAAATCTTTGAAGATAATGATCATTTACCTTAATCGAGAGTTTTCCTGAAGAATCTCATTCCTTAGGATGTAATTAACTATAGGGGCTTGCCCCTGTAGGGAACTTAATGAACCCAATTTTAAAATAAACCCGCTTTACTTTTCCATGTAAAGTAGGGAAGAATCTCTGTATATGACTCATCATCCTGAGTCCTTATTGAGGTGAGGTCCATTAAAGATAGTGACTTCTATATTTTGAGATAGTATATTTTAATGACGCATCATCACAATAAGTATCTATGGATCTGTGTGACATCCTAAAAAGATAAATTTTTATAGTGTTGTCTTTCTCTTCTCCCCACAGATTTGAAAGGCGACTCCTATAGAAATGTTTTACCATAGATTTTTCTCGTGACTTTGCTGGGGATGGTTCCACTCTCCATCTTTGAAAAATGATCATTGTCTCAGGGTATCAATAGTGGGTTTGTACTTTGGTATGAATCCAAGACTATCTTAAGTTCCGTTGGCACTTAGCTTATTTCATTTTTAAGTTAAGCTAGCCAACATCTTTAGGTTTTAGGACATATTCCTTGTTGGTCTTAAAACCCCGTGGTTCTCCAATGGGTAAAATAAAAAGATCTAAATAAAAAGAAAACATTTTAAAGACTTCCTTCTTATTATTTCTATGATAAGGAAAGGTTCATCCAAAAATAATAAAAATAAAATAAATTCTTCATAAGAACTTTGCCTTTCAAAATGCACCTTTTTAAGAATGTACTTAATAAAAATATTTTTCATAAAAATTTATCACCCTCATTTAACAATCCTCATAATTATTACATATAGGGTTTTCAAAAAATAAAACTAACAACATTTTTTTTTTTAAAAAAAAAAGCACAAATGAACATGTACTTTCAATTCACTTTGATGAAGATTTCATTTTTCAAAATAAAATGAACAATCATCTTTCCAAAAATCAAAAACCAAAAATTAAATTTTCAAAAAAGTACAAACGAACACTTTCATTTAATATACTCAAATGTATTAAATGAAGATTTCATTCCCAATTAAAAATAAATATCATTTGAAATCTCATTTAAACATATCCCATATGTTTAAGTTGGAATTCCTCTCTTTCAAAAAAGCACACATAAAAATAAAAATCTCATATTTCAAAAATAAGATTGATCTCCATTCTACAAACCTAAATTTGTTGAATGAAAGTCCTCTTTTCAAAAAAAATTAAAATTAAAACTTAAATACTCATTTTTTCAAAATTCTAAACACATTTGGAACTTCACTTAACATACCCAAACTTGTTAAGTGGAGTCTCCAAATCCAAAATCAAAAATCAACAATCATAATTCAAAATTCTAAACATATTTTGGAACTTCATTTAGCATACTCAAGTTTGCTAAGTGAAGTCTCCAAATCCAAATTCCAAAATCAAAATTTTTAAAACACATTTGAACTTCATTTAACATACCAAATTTGTTAAGTGAAGTCTCCAAATTCAAAATTCAAAATTTTCAAACACATTTGGAACTTCATTTTAACATATCCAAATTTATTAAGTGAAGTCTCCAAATCCGAGAGTCAAAATTTTCAAACACATTTGAAACTTCATTTAACATACCCAAATTTGTTAAAAGTCTCCAAATCAAATCAAAAGTTTCAAACATTTTGGAACTTCATTTAGCATACTCAAATTTGCTAGGTGAAGTCTCCAAACCCAAAATCAAAAAAATTTCAAAAATATATTTTGGAACTTCATTTAGCATACACAAATTTTCTAAGTGAAGTCTCCAAACCCAAAAATCAAAAAAATTTCAAACACCTTTTGGAACCTCATTTGGCATACTCAAATTTGCTAAGTGAAGTCTCCAAATCCAAAATCCAAGATTTTTCAAAACACACTTTGGAACTTCATTTATCATACCAAATTTGCTAAGTGAAGTTTCCAAATCCAAAATCAAACATTTTCAAACACATCTTTGGAACTTCACCTAGCATACTTAAATCTGTTAAGTGAAGTCTCCAAAATCAAAACCAAAATTCTCAAACTCCTTTGGAACTCCCTTCCTTAGCATACCAAATTTGCTAACGAAAAGTTTTCATTTTCAAAACCAAAATAAATCAAAAATTTTGAATACATCTTTTGGAATTCCATTTAGCATACTCAAATTTGCTAAATAAAATTTTCATTTCAAAAAACTAAGTGGGACTTCATCCTTAGCATACCAAATTTGCTAAAGTAAAGTCTCCACTTTCAATCATATCAAAATAAATGAAACACTTAAGATTTCTTTAGCATGCCTAAATTTGCTAAGGATCCTACCTTTTCAAAAATCAAAATATCAAACAAATGAAACACTTAGGATTTTCTTAGCATACATAAATTTGCTAAGAATCCTATTTTCAAAAAATCAAACAAACTTGGATTCTTCACTTAGCATACCTAAATTTGCTAAGTGAATTCCAAATTTTCCAAAATCAAAACAAAAAAAAAGAAACAATCACTTTCAAATACTTCACTTAGCATACCTAAATTTGCTAAGTGAAATTCAAAACAATCAAACAAAATAAATCAATTTGACCCTTACTTTAACATACCCAAATTTGTTAAAGGAAAGGGTCCTCAAATCAAAAATTCAAATTCAAACAAATGAACCTATGGAAGCATCCTTATCAAAATTTGAATCCATATTTCAACATACCTAAATTTGTTGAAGGATTCATATTCAAATTCCTCTTTCAATCAATCTTCAAAATCATTTGAACCCCACTTAACACTTCCAAGTTGTTGGATATGGGTTCAAATTTTCAAAATTCAAAAAATATAAAGATAGAATATGATATAAACTTCATTTCATTGCAAACAAACAAGTAGCTGCCTCATTGTTGAAATGGTTCATAAGTTTTTTACCTTCCCCATGGTATGGATTTGGCTTTGATCACGACTTCCGACATGGACCATACACTGATTTTTTGGGATTGAGAGCCAGATTACTTGTGCACTCCTCACCATAGTAGTGGACCAAGGTAAGTGGTCATCGGATTGACTACCCTCTGATGTCTCCTCAAGAGGAAAGTTGGCCTAACAAGCTTGTTATGCAAGACTAATAGCACTCAAGTTGTCAGGGTTGGGGGCCATCTCATCTGCATCCCCTAAGGGGTAAGGCTCCCCTAGTCTTGGCTTGCCTCCCACATTTGAGTATGGGTCTAGCTCACTCCTCCCATCCTACCCACATAGGAATAAAACCACATCAATGGTGCCCACCATGATCGCGGGAGTTGGAGAACCCTGCTCATGGATGAGTTCTCATTACTTCACCACCGGTTATAGAAATTCATCCTCTCTAGGTCATAGAGAGGATGTTAGAGGATCCGCTCATCACCTCCCAGCTGCATTATCACTAGCAATTTCTAGAGTGGAGGTCAGCCTCCCACCGATGCCGTGAAGGTATGAGCATACATACTCTAGTCAAATTGATCTTTGATCCATCATCCCCCAGCATGGGAAGGTGATTCGGAGAGGGCCCAGAGGCCCATACACACATATTACTGGAGAGGAGAGGTTCACGCTGTTGATCCGCTATTGATTTTCCAGCTCGACTACCTATCACCATACTGATAGTATCCTTCTTGTTGGGACTAGTCACCATAGGGGGGTAGCTCCTATGCATAGAGAGTTAATGGTATCTCCATCCCACTGCTCTACCCCTTATTCGCCATCACTAGTTCAGGTTACAACATCTCCTATTCTAGCCAAGGCCAAGAAGGCCATTTCCAGGGAGAAGTGCACCCCGTTGGTGATCCGGCTATGGCCGAGGGATCCTACCCCTTCTACACCACCCATTGGTAGGTCGAGCCTCCGCCGACCTTTACCCCGTGGTGCGGAAGGAGTGGCAACCCCAAGCATGGTCATCCCTTCACCAACTCACCATAAAAGATGTGGAGATGGTGACTCATTATATTGATGATGATTCAGCTGGTATGGATAGGAACATCCTAGGATTGTTACCCTCTTAAAGTGTTAGGAGTCATTCCCAGTGAGTACATAAGATTGACTCTTGACAGGAGGTCCGGCTCTGCATGATAGTGATCACACACCCCTAGATTATTTGTATACCGATGGATTGTTCTTAGATGAGATAGTTGCACATTATTTCATGGAGAAGAAGGAGATCTTGGTGCCGGAAGAGAAAGTCAACTTCGATCCCAATGAAGATGACTTGTTGGGAGACTCAGCTGGAGTCTGCATGATTGACACTAGAGGATCTCTTCTTAGGGAACAATAAGCTATGGAAGGTGATGAGGTTGATCAGGAAGATATCATAGAATCACCAAAGACCTTGACATCACTGAAAGAAAGATGATGGGATAGATGGCATGACAGCATGTGACTTATTAGCGAATTTCTGCTTCAAACAAGCCCCTTAGTTCATCCTACCACAACACATCACTCGAAGTTAATGCATGTCCCCAAATAAGACTCTACCTCCATTGAGTGTTGGATTAAGCCTTAGTGGCCCCATGGGCACTCTATTTGGATCAAGTCCTTTTTACCCATTTAGACACTACGGTTACTTTTGGATTGGGCAGTTCCCCTTTCCTAGTAACCCACGTGGTTGGAAAATTTGTTGGCGGATGCACATTCTCCCAGTTGATTGAGATAGGTCTAGGCGATATAAGCTCATTCTCAGTTTAATCCCTCACAAACTAACAAGGTCCACAAAAATAAACTCAAACTAAAATAAAATAAATAAAATTAATTTGCTTGTGCATTAGGTATTCAATCCCCCAAAGGGCCCCTTCTAAGCGGCATCCTATCTTTAGGCGGTGTTAGCGGAACTATAAAATTGCGACGAGTTGAGATAAATCTCGGTACTCACTCGTAGTCACTTAGGTCGGGTTCAATCTATTTTTCCACAAGCGGTTACCTCGACAATTATTCACTTTGAAAGATGTAAGACTATGATGCATTCTTTCTAGCATGATTGTCATAAACTGATGGACAGCTTTAGGTCGGGTTCGATTTATTGCCCAAAGCAACCGATCACCCCAGTGGTCTTTTCTAGTGGAAGATGTGAGTCCCCGAGCTTTCTTCCCTTCAATTGATCATTGCAAACCGAAAGGCACTCCTTTGGTTGGATAGTTCTCCCATTAGCCAGGAAGCTACTCCCTTTGGTTCAGTAAATTTGAGATAGGTCTAGGCTTCTATAAGCTCCTTCTCAGTGTGATCCATTGTAAACCAAAGAATCCATCAAATAAACTAAAAAAAATGAAATTAATCTTTGACTAATTTAAGTCCCCGGTGGCATTCACTCAATAGTCACTAGGTGGGTTTGATTTGTTGCCCAAAGCAACTAATCACCCCCAATGGTTCTTGTTTAGAGATGTGAGTCCACTTTCTTCTTAAGACTTGACCATTGTATACCAAAAGGCATTTCTCCTTTGGTTGGATAGTCCTACCTTGTGGTTGGTAGACTACTCCCTTTGAATTGATAAATCTAAGTTAGGTCAAGGCCTCCATGGCCCCTACTCAGTATAGTTCATCGTAAACCTATGAGATCCATCATAATCAAAATAAATAAATCTTAAAATAAAATTAATCTTAATTATCTTTGAGCTGATCTAAGTCCCCCAGCAGCATTCACTCAATAATCAGCCCTAGGTTGGGTTCAATATGTTGTCTTTCCAATAGATTGCCCCAGTAACCAATCTTTACTTTGGAGGATGTAAGTTTATTAGGCTTTCTTCCTAGTACAATTGCATACCAAAAGGCATCCCTTTAGTTATAGTAGTCCTACTTGGTCTCCAACCCCCATAAACCAAGGTTCATCTAAAAATTCAAACCTAACAAATTGAAATAAATTCAACCCTCTTCCCCCAGCGGAACCTAATCAAATCTTTTTCTCCTCAGTGAGATTCAAATCAAATCAAATATTTCATCCCTTTGTGGATGACTTGAACCTGCTTCCCTAGTGGAAGGTTCACATTCTATCCCTTAGTGAATTCTTCCCTCTCTCTTATGTCTTGGACATAAGTAGAGCCACATTACACTAAGCTCTAGATTCTTTATTTTCCTTGGGTTAAGGATAGATTGTTTATTAGTGCTTGTGATCTCTTGTTGTTGATCATTTTGTCAGCTTGCGTGTGGTGTTCCTGTCACACCACACCTGGCACCCTTTGTTGACCTCATTTTAGAATGAGCTCTCAACCCTCCATCTTAGACATAGGACTCTTAGACTTTAAGAGTTCTTAGTCTTAAGACACATCTAGTGATTAGGTGGACACTCAACTAGCCAAGACTTAGAAGAGTTAGCCATAGGAATAGGTCATGCCTTGGGGTGTTAGGAAAATTTCTACCCTTAGCTTAAACCATTCCTCACTTTCCTTCTTTCAAGTCAAACTCCAAATCAATCTATTTGATTTTCTCCAAACTCAAATCAATTCCATATGATTGAAATCCATGATTGAAATCATTGAAATGATTGAAACCATGATCAAAATCCATCAAAATTCCTAAGTCCAAATTTTCTAAGTCCTTAATCTTCTTAAGGACTTACCAAATCATGATCAAAAATCAAATCAATCTTTGAGATTTTCTCATAATCCATTTATATTCTCATTTATATTCATATATAAATGAAATATAAATTCAAACCAATCAAACAAACTCAAAATTCAAAATCAATTCATGAAAAAAGTCCTTTAATTTTCCATTAAGGACTTAGCCAAAATCAACTCTAAACCAATTCAAACTCATGGATTTTCTCAAAATCATTTATATTCTCATTTATATTCACATATATAAATGAAATATAAATATAAATCAATCAAATCAAATCCTCAAATTAAATTCCAAATTTAAACTTCTTAAGTCCTTAATTTTCATTCTGGACTTAGCTAAATCATGATCAAATCAATTTAAATTCATGGGATTTTCTCATAACTCATTTATATTCTCATTTATATTCACATATATAAATGAAATATAAATATAAATCAATCAAACCAAATTCAAAAAATTAAACTTCAAACTAAAATTTTTCAAATCCTTTAAATTCCCTTTTAATGGATTTAGCCAAATCATGATTAAACCACTTCAAATCCTTGAAATTTTCTCATGATCAATTTATATTCTCATTTATATTCACATATATAAATGAAATATAAATTCAAACAATCAAAACCAATTCCAAAAATCAAACTCAAATCCACCTAAGCCTTTCAAGTCAAAATCTTGAACTTAGCCAAATCAATTTCAAATCAAGCCAAACTTTTGATTTTCTCTCATGATTCAATCAACCCTACAATCATGAATTCAAATATAAATCCAAACTCAATCACAATCAAAACCCAATTCAAAATCAAACCCAAATCCTTTCATTCTTCCTTTGAATATGAAATTTTCAAATGATCAAAATCATTTGACTTCAAACCACTTGTAAATGGATTTATATTTCAATCATAAGTCCATAAACAAGTTCAATCAACTTTAAATCAAGCTTTTACCAAGCTATTTGACCCACTTAGGCTCACTTGACCCAAAGTGACCTAAAGTACCCTTATGAGCCAATTCTAATCCTAACCAAATTGGATTGAACCAAACTAATTCATGCCTCTCATCATGATCAACAGTCATCATGGGATGATGAATCAACCAAATTGGGTCAAACCAAGTCAAACCTAAGGGTTGACCAAGTCAACACTTGCCCGAAATGAAACCTAACATAGCCAAATTCAACCATAGGCCAAATTGATTGTAACCATTGATCTAAGTTCATTCATGACCTATGTTTGAACTTGACCAAGTCAACCTTTGAGCCTAACCTAGCCCAATTGGCCACTTGACCCAAGTTGACCCATTTTTGACCTAAAGGGTCAAAATGTGTCAAAACTTGATCTAAGCCAAATTGATTGAAACCAATGGGTCAAGTTCATTCCAAATCACTTGTGGAACTTGACCAAAGCCTCAATTGGCCAACTAGACCTAACCAATTGACCTTAGACCCAACTTGACTTAAAGGGGTCATGTTGAGCCAAGAACTTAACCAAATTGATTGGAAACAAAGATACCAATCCACTCCATATGACTAACCAAACTAAACCTACCTTGACCTACCAAATAGGTCAAATGGGTCAAATAGGTCAACTTGACCCATTTGACCTAAATGAAATCATATGAATTCAAAACTAATCCAAATTGAATCAAACCAAAGCAAAACATTTCAAATGGTCATATGAACTTGACAACCCTTGGTTTGACCAATTTGACCAATTGGTCAACTTGACCCAAGTTGACCCATTTTGACCTAAATGGGTCAACATGAGCCAAACCTATCAAATTTAAATCTCATAAAACTTGGCCTAGTTTCTCCACATACCCAACATATCCAAATTGAAAAATAGCAAAATGACCATTCTACCCTAGGCCATAGAACAAATTTTGGCTAACCATGGGTAATTTGGTCATACCCTCTTCATATCACTTATTTCCTAATAGCTCAAGGGGACCTAATGAAGTGGTGCACCCAAATGGGTTTGGTCACCATGGACCCCAAGGCCAAACGACCATGGGTCAAATTGGCTCATTTCAAATCCTCCTTCCACTCAATTTCAAGGACATGGGAGGCACAATCCACTCAAGGCCTCCGACCATGTGCACTCAATGAATCAAACAACCTCTCAATATTGGATCAAAATGGGAAGCTTACGTATTTCCTTCAAGGGGAGATATACTCCCCTAATTCAATTCAAATCCATCATTCCTGATTCTTGAGAGTGTTAGAAAGATCAAGAGCCTTCTAAGCATTCTAAGAGGATTTGAATTTGAGATTTCTCAGTTTTCTCCATTGGAAAATAGGGGAGCTCACTTGAGCTTCCAACTTTCTCCACACTGAAAACCACTCCAATTCCTCTTGCACACTTCTCTGGGATCAAGAGCACACTCAAGCTTTCATTTGAGTTCCCAAGGAGAAGCAATTGGATCAAAGCCTGAGCATCAAGTGGTGTTGGTCCATAGAGCAAACCACTCAACCTCATGGCCTAAAATTTCAGAGGCTTCGTCTCCCTGAAGCTACCTCATCGATCTCGAGCGCCGGTGATCACCTCTAGTGATGTATGGAATTTTTTGACCGCATAGCATAGGAGGTGTTCATCTTTTGTGAAAGGAATTTTCAATTTAAGCAAATTCCACCATTGGATGTGCCTTTATTGGCTTTAAATGATGTGGGTTTGTTTTTTCATCCAGCTCGAGCTTGGATCTTCCCTAGATCATGGGCCGGTCTCATTGAGCCTGGGGGAAACTGTTGGTCATCCATCCGCATTTTGGATGGATGGTGATTATTCTCATGTTTAGAAAATATTTATCCTTTTTTAAAATCACGGGAGATCCACCATCGATCTTTGATCGGACGGTAGAGATAGCGTGCCATGCCTTTTGGATGTGATGTTTAAGTGGATGCTCACCCATACGACATGTAAAGCATGACGCCGCCATGCGTCGCATGAGCTGAGATTAGTTAGGATGCTTAATTAATTCTAATTAATATGGATCTTCAAAATCATATCTCTCTACAAAATTTAGAAAATATGAAATAAATTTCTATGGAAAGATAATTCAACCTAGAATATTTTAAAATTAATTTCAATGGGTTTTTATTTCTCTTTTTTGGGTTTTATTAGAAATTTTTTTTAATTACTTCTTAATTAAACATGATTAATCTCAAACTTCTTGGGTATATTTTGGGGATGACTTACCTCCCTAATTTTCTTGGGATTTATTAAAGGCTTAATTAGGAGAATTGCATATGGTTTCCTAATTACTCCTTCTAATTAAGGATAATTAAGGTGATTAGTGGTTTTAATGATTAAGTTGATTAAGGTCAAATCCTAGATAGAAGGTTTAGGGAATAATTTGGGGCATTTCCTAAGCTATTCCCTAAACCCCCTTTTCTTTCCTTAATCTTAATTAAGGGTTAATTCATTAATTATCCCTTAATTAATCTAAAATTCTAAAAAAAAAATTCAGAACTTAATTAATCTACTTTGGGTAGATGCTTTGTTTAATAGCTAAGTTCAATTAAAATCAAAACCCAATTCATATGTATGAAGGGGTGTTTTAAAGTACTTAAGCTAAACCCTTAGCTTAATTAACCATTAATCATGTGAGCCAAATTGCATTAGGCCTTTTCATTAGGTGCATTGCAAATTTAAATTCCTTGTGAGTTTTATGTCATCTCATTGGCTCATAATTATTTGGTTAATTTTCTAAGGTGGTGTAGGTAAGGGTTAATTAATTTGCTTATACCTTAACCTAATTAATACATAAAATGAATCTAATCATCTAAAAATTAAACAAAATATCAAACACATGTAGAATGGGTTAGGAATAAACTCATCTCACAAAATTAAATCAAACTCAAACTAAACAAAAATCACATGAATTCACTTTGATTTATTTTAAACTTTCTTATTTCATAAGAATGTCTTTAGGATTTAATTAAAGTGAATGTTTACATGCTTTCATTGCTTTGATTATTTCCAACATGTTGTATGTCATGTGTATCATGCATTCATATTTTTCAAATTCAAATTTAAAATGAAATTATTTACTTTATGTCAAATTTGCATGTGTTGGCTAAAGTAAATATGAGTGGCTATTATCACTACTAAATCCAAATTATTTTCAAAATATATAAATCAATTATCAAATGAAAGTATTTATTAATTATAAGCTTGCATGTGTGAAGAAAGTATATATATTTTCTCTTATGTTATATTTTGAATAGAATTTGGTAAGATGTATGGTTCATTTGAAAAGAACCTAACACTTACTTAATTCCATACCTATTCATTCTATGCTCTCACTTAAGAAGGGTTACCTATACTTACATAAATTGCATAAACAAAATGAATCAATTAATACAACTTTTGCATTCTCCTTTTCCATTTCATTTCTTTTATACATATGTTTGTATTTAAGGAAAGTGGTATATTAGTCTGGACAATCCCGAGGTTGCGAGGCTTTAAGTAGCCCTAAGTAGGTCTTGTACCTTACACCTCTGGTTAACAATGGTACTATACTCACTTATACCTTTCTTACTTTCATGTGTGTATGTGAAAATTTGGATAAAGAAACTCTTTTCTACTTAAGAAAATCATGCATATTCAACTTCCAAATTTCTTAAATGGATTACTTAGCATGCAAGTATGTTAAATATTCTCATTTGTATGTATAGATATGCTTAGGGTCCATTCCATATGCATGTTATATATGTTGGGAAAGAAATGAAGTGATGTGTGTTATGTGGATTTAATTCATTTTATTTAATCTTAAAATGCCTTTCTTTTTGAATAGGTTTGTTTAGAGTTTATCTAAACTTAGGATTAGTTAAAAGATTTAATCAAAACATTCACTAAACAAAATCAAAATGTGAACTTGCTTTAGAAATTACTTAGGTTAGGGAAGGAAAGAGAAGTTCTCTTCTCTTTCCCTCTCTTCATAACTTAGTAATTGATTGTAGGATTCACTTGGACAAAATCAAAATATGAAATAAAATCAACCCAAAATAATTAAACAACTTGAATGAAACCTCTCTAAGTTGAACATGTTTTCACACTTAGAAAATTTTAACCTAAAGTCATTCTAAGCATACCACACAAACCTTCAAAGCACACATATTTAAGTCACCACTTCTAGCTTTAGGTTAGGTGGTGCATGGTTTGATGTTTTTATTTTATTTGTGATATATATTTTAGATTAGATGTTAGGTGTATGCTCATAGAATGAATGGTAGGGCGTCTTAGTCTAATATTCTATTTTATGCGGGATTGTGCTTAAAGTGCTATCATAAATAAAAATATAAATGCTTTTTGCTTTGGGTGCTTTATACCCTGCATAATCCAAGGTGGACTTAGTCACCCATGTGTGGGGTGATAAGTCCAATATATATGCTTGGGATTTGTGTGGTTTGTTTTAACTAACCTTTATTTTATAGATGTTAGTTAGATTTCCATTCTTTCCTTTTCATGTAAATTTGTACAATTAGGATTTTGGAATGATTGTTATGGGGATTAGGATGAGCATTGGTCATAAGATCCTATCTTATGCACCATGTGAAGCCTTGGAGCATCCACCTTCCAACCATCAAAAGAAGGAACCCAAAGAAGAAAGAAGAAAGAAGAAGAAAGAAGAAACAAAGCTTGAAGACCCCCATAACAATGAATTCCTTGCTTAATTGTAATTTAATTTATTTATAATTCGGGTTGTATAAGGGTAGAGCTCGGTTACCCACATTTGATATTTTAGAGTTTGTGCGGTGATGCCCGACCACAATGGCCTTTTATTCTTTTTGTGATTAGCTTTATAAATTGATAGATGATTTATTTAGCTTTTGCATTAAGTGACATCTTTTCCTAGTTTCTTCCTTGCTTTTTGTATGGTATGGATATGGATTAGGCTCTTTAGGAAAAATAAATCTTTTATCCAACTTAACAACTCAAATTAAAAATAATGAACTCATAACCTCACCTAAAGGTTAGGTTTAAAATCAAGATAAAAGAATTAGTAACCCATTAGCTAGATGAGCATTTATTTTACAATATCATGCACAAATGCATCTTATTTCACTCTTGATTGGAGGGCTTCCACCTTTTCCAGAGAAACTTGGCTTGACCTTTAAGAGCATGGTGGAAACTCACCTCCTCCCTTCTTGCTGATTTTGGCTAATAACTTTATTTCTCATGCATTAGTCGTATGAATCCTATTAGCTTGAGTCAAAATAATTATCCAAAAGTAAAAATAAAAATGAAATTTGAATTACATTAGATTTATGTCATTTGAAGCATACCCTTTACATGATTTAGTCTCTTTAGGGGGTGAATTTAAGGACTTAGTCTCTTTCAAAATAAATAACAGCCTAGCTATCTTACATAAATGTAATGAATTATGTACATGTATTTAAAATCATAGGAGGAGTTAGTTGGCGGTCACCACAGGGTTGTAAGTCAAGGCTGGTGGTTTGTCCTCTCTTGTGGAGGCAAACCAATTACCATTTTCACCTTAGATTTTGGTTGTGTTTTTGGCTCCAAAGCTCCCTAGATTTAGGTTAGGGTTGCTTCTCCCTTTGTGGGCCATAAGCATAATCCTCACCTCTTAGGCATTTCTTTAATCTTGTGTTAAGGAATCTTAAGTCCTAAATTCTAATGAAAAATTCAACTCAAAAAACTAAATCAATTTAAAATGTAAAGCCCAAGGATAGTTTGAGATGCTGTTAGGTTTCCTAGCATCATGGCATCTCCTACTTATCTTCCATTTTGGCTTGATAATAACTCTCTTTGATCAATCCCATTTGATCTTCAAAAATGAACCTATCAATTGATATTCCTTTCCTGTTAAAATCTTTGAAGACAACGGTCATTTACCTTAATTGAGAGTTTTCTTAGGGAATCCTCATTCATTAGGATGTAATTAACTATGGGGGCTTGCCCTTGTAGAGAGCTTAACGAACCTGATTTAAAATAAACACTACTTTACTTTTCCATGTAAAGTAGGGGAAGAATCTCTAGTATATATCTTGTCATCCTTGAGTCCTTATTGAGGTGATTAGGTCCATTAAAGGGTAGTGACTTCTATCTTTCAAGATATTACACTCTTCTTGATGACATACTGATCACGAATAAGTACATCTAGATCTGCATGGCATCTTAAAAGATAAATTTTTATAGTCTTGCCTTTCTCTTCTCCCCACATGATTTGAAAGCGACTCTATAGAAATTTTCACCACAACTTTCTTAGATGAAAGAAGTCCACCTTGGGATCCTCTACAAGCATATCCAAGGGTGGAGCATCTTGTGGAGGGCTTCTCAATCCTTTACTCTTATTATTCCCCTATCTTGAGGTTTTACAGGAGGTAGAACCTTGCTACGGAGGTTGACTTGATCTCTTGTGGCAAGCTAGTGAAGATTCTACACGCACATGCTCACCACAACTTCTCCTATGGGACCCTTCAATGATTCCAAGTTATCTCAGGTGAACCATTATTGAGTAAGCTAACTAATCAAAAAGAAGATGAAATTGTTATAGTTGTTATTTAGACTTGAAGAGTCATTAGGAATAGATTCAGACAACCTATCATAAGTGACACTGATGTAATTCTTTAATTTCTTGGATTTGATAGGAGGTACAAAGTAGAAATCAAATCAAGTAAGAGGGGTGAGTGATATGATGTCCTCATCCACCGATACAAGATGTCTACTAGCAGAAGAAGAATAACTAGCTGAAGCAATGGAGGTCACCGATGTAGTAGCTATAATGGTAGACTAGAGGCTAGATGGTGGTTGCATTCTTGATATCAACATACGCTTCTTTGCTTGAGCTCCCCTCCTTTGCTCACTTGCAAACCTTCCTTGATGTTGGGATTTGTGACTCACTTGCAAAAGTTTCTTGATATTGAACAATCTTTTTTAGGTTTTGGAGAGATATCCAACCTTCTTTGGTTTTGGAAGGATCACAAGTATTCAAATTACCCTTGGATGGTTGTTCCACAAAATTCCTTGATGACTATGTGTCTTGAAGCTATGTTCAAGCCTCTTTAAATATAAACAATCCTAAAACATGACCTAGCATATGGTGGTAGGGCAAGAAGGATCATGTCTTTTACTTCTCCGATCTCTAGGTTGGGTAGATCAGCTTCTTTAAAATTCTTAAAGATCTTCACGATTACCTCCTCTTAAATAAATAAGGCTTGAGTTTATCCAAGAGTAGGTGGAATAGTAACTATATTGGTGATTTAAGTAATGAGGCGTGTTGAGATGAGGCCTCTTAAACTGCTCTTTGGCCAGCTATTTTCCCTTATCTACTATTGTCACTACCCCGAGCTTCTTCTCATATACCTTCTATGGCTTTAACTTTATTGGTACATCTAGAAAAGGCAACTGTTTGGCTTCTTCTTGCAAGTTAGCCACTTTGTTGATTAATTTCTCAAAGGTTTTGATGGTGAAGCCCTTAAACATGAAGGCATCCGGGCCATTGATATTCTTTAGAAGAATCTCAATGGCATGTTGTTCAAGATGGATCACATTTTACTCAGTTATGCCATCGAGAATGTAGTCAACAAAGGACTCACTGGTGTTGTTGTGCTATAGATGCAATATAACCCTTCTTGAGCTCCGAACCTCTTAATAAAGTTCTCCAACTGTAAAGTCTTTGAACTATTGGTTTCATACCAATCAAAAGCTATCCATGCTAGGCTGAAAGAGATGAAAAAAGTAAGCGTGCATTTGCAACAACTAGCTCTGAAATGGGTGATGTGCTACCTTGAGTTTTCACTGCCCTCAAAACTCTTGACAGAAGGAGGCATGAAGCCCTTAGGATATTGGATTGTATCAAATTCCTCGGGTGGTCTACTTTGATGATTTCCCCGGGCTTGAGCCAATGCTCCTTCTTTCGCTCAACCATGGACTTGATAACTTTTCTTGAGGTACTTTCCACTACCTTCCTATACATGCTTTGGTGCTACCTTGCTTAGATAAAGTCTTGGCGGGTCCAGACATGCACCAACTCTGACTAGTCATATGGTAGGAAGAATTATTGGGGCTTGGTTCTTGATCTACATTGCTATAGATCCTCAGCCTCTTCTCTATCCTATCTATCTTTTCATCCTTTTCTTTTATTTGTGCTAGAGGTCTTGGATGAATGGGTGTGTCTTGCTCATTCTCTCAACCCTTCCATATGCTCTTTGAGGAGGATCCCAGTATCTACATCATGCAAACCTATGAGTCTCCCATAAATCATCTTCATTGGGATCAATGATCTTCTCTCATCAGATCATATCTAAGATCTCCTTCTTTTTTCATGAAATAGTGAGCTACTATATCATCTAAAGATTGATCTATTGGGTGCACAAATACTTGGGATGGTGGGATCACATCGTTCCTCGTGAGACACCTCCATTGTTGGAGAATCAACCCTGAGGGGTTGTACTGCTAGAAGATATATGCTCACTTTTGACTCTGTATGGGGTGACACTCTAGGAGGTTCTATGATCATGGGTGCAACTTTGTCACCCTCTCCCTCTATCTTTATGCCATCTAGATCTCTTTGGTGATGTTGGGGGCGACCACTATGCTTTGGGGTCACCATTCCTTGCACCATTGAAGGTCGGTAGAGCTTGCCTTACCACAATGCGTGTAGATGGAATGGATCCCTTTATAGGATCACCAGAGGTCCTCTTCTTATGGCCATCATGGCCTTTGGCTGGAGTGTTGAAACATGAGCAGGTGATGGAGGGTAGAGCGGTGTGGTGGAGACACCACCACTCTCTCTCGAATAGGGCTCTCCTCATGGTGAGTAGTCCCGTAAGTAGAATATTATGTATGATTGATGCAGTAGCATCGTGAGAAAATTATGAGTGCAGCTGACGTCGACCAAACCTCCCACCTTTGTGTAAGCTATAGTATGGGACTCCAGCCCTCTCATAGATGCTTGTTTATGCTGCAGAGGATAATAGATCTTAAGTCAAATTGAAACTCAGAACATTGTAATCACAACGGTGTAGGGCACAAAAGGCATACGACCTTACTTATGGATAAAATTGAACGGTGGAGGTGAAATGGATCTCCTAGCATCTCTGTCCTTGCAGAGAGGATGAAATGGGTTTGATACCGAGCGGGAAAAGTAGAGTGGGCAACTCCTCCACCAAGTCTGTAGGCTGCCTCCATCTCCCCACAGCGATGTGTATGGTACCACTTAATCATGCAATTTTGTTCCTCTCAGTCTTGGTGGTGGGTAAGAACTCAAAGCGACTATCCCAGGATCAGGGAGCCCTCTTGGAAGGTGCTTGAGTGGGTGCTATTCACCAAGGCAACATGGAGACAATCGGCACAGCACTTTCAGACCGTTACGATCGCACTATAGGAACTACCACTGCCTTCCTCTTTAGTGAGGGAATGTCAAAGTCCGAGGGCATATCAATCTAAATGACTTACCGATCATTGTGTCTAGAGTGAGGAGTGCCCTCACAAGTAATCCTCACCCCCTCAAAGTCTCGTCCAAAATGAATGAGGTGGGCGTAATCAGAATGGGGAAGGCTAGCCTGATTCAGGGCCAAGTCCATCCCATGGGAAAGGTGAAATCATATTTTTGTGTAGCCATTTCATCACGAAACTAAAATTGACTGTAATGAAAGCATCCTTTGAGCGAGTGCAATATAAATGAATTTGAATCATTTGACTTTGAATTTAGAATTTGAATTTGAATCTTGAATTTGTTAAGTGTTCAAATGATTTAGAATATATTTCAAGATTTAATTGAAAAGAGGAATTTTTGGATGTAGAATCCATTTTCAACAAATTTGGATATGTTGAAGATGGGTTCAAATATTTTTGTTTGAAGAGATGCTTCCATAGGTTCATATTTGAGTTTTAATTTTGATTTTGAGGACCCTTTACTTAACAAATTTTGGTTTATTAAATTAAGGGTCAATTTGCTCTTATTTTGGATTTGAGATTTTTTGGAATTTACTTACTTAGCAAATTTGGGTATGCTAAGTGAGATGTTTGAAAATAATTTCTTCTTTTTGTTTATTTCTATATTTTTCTTTGTGAATCATTTTGATTTGAAAAGAAATGGAATTTCCCATCTAAAAATTTGGGTATACTAAATGAGATCCAAGTGTGTTTTTTGTTTTGGAAATTTTGAAAATAAAATGGGATTCTTAGCAAATTTGAGTATGCTAACAAAATCCAAATGTGTTTCTTTTGATTTTGATTTAATTTTGAAAAGTAGGAACCTTAGCAAATTTAAGTATGTTATGAGAATCCTAATGTGTTTCTTTTGATTTTGATTTGATTTTTGGTTGAAAGTGGAGACTTCACTTTAGCAAATTTGGTATGCTAGAATGAAGTTCCAAATGTGTTTCTTTTTGTTTTGTGAAATGAAAATTTCACTTTAGGAAATTTGAGTATGCTAAATGAAATTTCAAAAGATGTGTTTAAAATATTTGTCTTTTGGTTTTGTTTTGAAAATGGAAACTTCACTTTAGCAAATTTGGTATGCTAAAGAATGAAGTTCCAAAAGTTTTTTTTTAAAAGAAATTTTGTGAAATGAAAATTTCACTTAATAAATTTGAGTATGCTAAATGAAATTCAAAAAATGTATTTAAAATTTTATTTTTGGAAAAGGGAGACTTCATTTTAGCAAATGGGATATGCTAAAATGAAGTTCCAAGTGTGTTTTGAAAATTTTTGTTTTTGTTGATTTTTGAAAAATGAGATTTCCATTTAACAATTTTGGATATGTAAGATGGAAATCAACTATGTTTCATTTTCCAAAGGTGTATATTTTATGTGTGATTATTGATTTTTGAAAGAGGAAATCCTAACCTAATCATATATGAAATATGTTAAGTGGCATTTCAAAATAATGTTACTTTATTTGGAAATGAAATTTCCATTCACTAAATTTGGGTATATTGAATGGAGATATTCATATGTGCTTTTTGCAAATTTATTTTTGATTTTATTTGGAAATAAAACCTCCACCCAATAAGTGTGGGTATATTGAATGAAGAGGTTTCATATATGCTTTTTGAAAATGTGAAAGTTCCAACCTAACACATATGGAATGTGTTAAGTGGAATTTCAAAGTTGTGATTTTGCTTGAAGATGTAATATCCATTCAACACATTTGGATGTATTGAATGGAAAGGCCCATCTTCAAATTTTATGCTTTTCAAAATATGATTGTTGGAATCTTTATTTTTGAAAATGAGGTCTTCACCAAAAATAAATTGGGTGGAGAAACTCATTTGTGCTTTTTTAGAAAATGTGATTATTGGAATTTTACTTTTTGTAAAGATGATCCTACATATAACAATCATAAAGATTATTAGATGAAGGTGATTTAGGAAAATTTTTGTACAAAATATTTTATTATGTGCATTTTGAAAGAGTGCTTTTTGAAAAGCAAGATTTTTATGAAGGATTTATTTTGTCTTTATTATTTTAGAATGAACCTTTCCTTACCATACAAATGGTAAGGAGGTAATCTTTAATTAATTCTTTTTGTTTTTTTTGTTTTCACCCATTGGTGGAACCCAGGGTTTTAAGACCTCTATGGAATGAGATCCTAAAACCTAAAGATGTTGGCCAACTCAACATAAGGGTAAAATAAGCTAAGTGCCAACGAAAAGAAAGATAGTCTTGGATTCATACCGAAGTATAAACCCACTATCGATACTTGGAGATAACGATCATTTACCAAAGATAGAGAGAGGAACCATCCCCAGTGGAGTTGCTAGAAAACTTTGTGGAAATTTTTATATTTCTAAAGAAGGTATGCTTCCATCTTGACTCTATGCAGGATAAAATGAAGATAGAAATATACTTTCTTTTTTTTTATGCATTTTGACACCACGTAGATGTGTAGATGTTCTTATTGAGGGATGAACATGGAAGGTACTATCTGAAGATAGAAGTCATCACCCTGTAATGGGCCTAATCACCTCAATAAGAACTCTTAAGGATAATGAGTCTACATATGTATTAGAGATTCTTTCCCTACTTTACATGAAAAATAAAGTAGGGTTTATTTTAAATCGTTCATTAAGTTCCTACAAAGGAGGCAATACTTAATTACATCCTAATTCCTTAGAATACTCTCGATTAAGGTAAATGATCATTGTGCCGATTTTCAATAGGACTATCAATCAATTAGTTTATTTTGAATATTAAATGGGATTGATCAAAGAGAGGGAGTTATTATCGGAGCCAAAGGAAGATAAGTAGGAGATGTTCACGATGCTAAGAAAACTTAGCGAGCATCTCAAATTATCCTATGGTTGGACTTTATATTTTTGAAATTGAATTATTTATTTGAATTGAATTTTATTAGAAGTTTAAGGCTTATAATTCCATAATGCAAGGTTATAAAAATTCTTAAGAGGTGAGGATTTATGCTTATAGCCCATAGAAGGGAGAAGTAATCTCAGAACCTAAATCTAGAGAGCTTTGGCGAGGGCCAAAAAGCACGACCTAAATCTAAGGCTAAAATGGGCATTTGGTTTGTCTCCATAAGAGAGGACAAATCACCCAACTGCTTGGACTTACAACCGCCTGGGGGTGGCCGCCAACTAACTCCTCTTACAATTTTAAATTCATGTAGGCAAGTCTTATGCTTTATGCAAGATAACAAGATTATGTTATTTATTTAGAAAAATACTAAGTCCTTAAACTCACTCCCTAAGAGACAAGATCATGTAAGGGCATAAAAATGACCTAGATCTAATGTAAAATATATTACATGTTATTTTATTTTTGGACAATCATTTGACTCTAGCTTATAGGATTCATATGGCTAATGCATGAGAAGTAAGATTATAGGCCAAAATCAGCGAGAAGGGGGAGGTGTGTTTCCACCATGGCTCTCAAAGGTCAAGCCAAGTTTCTCAAAGGTGGAAGCCCTCCAATCAAAAGTGTAATATGCTTTTATGCATGATGTTATAAAAGAAATACTCATCCAGCTAAGGGGTTGCTAATTCTTTTATCTTGATTTTTAACTTAGGCATTACGTGAAGTTATGAGTTATTTATTTTTAATTTTGAGTTGATTAATTTGGTAGAGGATTTATTTTTTTCTCGGAGCCTAATCGTCATCTAGGCCATTCATCAAAGCAAGGAAGAAATTAGGAAAATATGACATCTTAATGCACAACTTAAAAAAAAATATCAAATATTTTATAAAGCTAACGCAAAAGAATAAAAGGTCATTTGTGTCGCACCACCGCAGACAAACCCAAAAAAATAAATTGATAAGCTTTACCCTTATACAACCGGATTACAAATGAATTAATTTAGAATCAAATAAGGAAATTCATGTTCTTTTCTTTCTTCTTTCTTCTTTTCTTTCTTCTTTCTTCTTTATTTTTTTTCTTCTTTTGGTTCCTTCTTTGGTTGAAGGTGAGTCTAAAGGCCTCACATGGTACATTAAATATAATCTAATGACCAATGCTCATCCTAATCCCCTATAACAATCATTCCAAAATCCTAATGGCAAAAATACATGAAAAGAAAAAGTAAATCTAATTAACACCTGCAAAATAGAGATTAACTAAACAAACCATACAAATCTCAAGCATGTATAAAGGACTTAGCACCCTACACATGGGTGACCAAGTCCACCTGGCCTATTGGATTATGCTTAGGGTATAAGCACCGCACAACAAAAGCATTTATATTTTATTACAATGCTCTTAAGCACAATCAGAAAATAATGATTAGACTAAATCATCTATCATTCATTCTACACACCCATAACATCTAGATCAAAATAATACATCATAAAATAAAAGTAAACATCCCATGCACCATCCTAACCTAAAGCTAGAATTAACTTAACCTAATGTGTGTGCTTTAAAAGGTTTGTGTGGTTTGCTTATCTATGACTTTAAGATTTAGATTTCCTAAGTATGAAGATGTTCAACTTAGATGGGTGATTTTATTTAAGTTGTTTAGTTGATTTGGGTTGATTTTATTTTGTATTTTAGTTTGATTTAAGTGAATCCCACAATTAATTACTAAGTTATAAAGAGAGGGAAAAGAGAAGAAAACATCTCTTTCCTTCCCTACCTTAAGTAATTTCTAAAGTGGATTCATATTTAATTCTTATTTAGTGAATGTTTTATTATGCATTTTACTTAATCCAAAGTTTAGATTTTCCCTAAACAAACCTATTCAAAAAGAAAAATATTTTAAGATTAAGTAATGTGAATTAAAATCACAAAATACACATCACTTCATTTCCCAACATGCATATGAATGAATCCTAAGCATATTATTACATAAATGGAAATGATGAATGCTAAGATTACTTAAGAAAATTTGAATGCTTTATGATGCATAATTTTCATTTAGAAAAGAGGGGTTTCTTTATCCATTATTCACATGCACATGTATATGTATAAAGGCATAAGTGAGTACGCCATCATAGCACTGGGGTATAAGGTACAAGACCTACTTAGGGATACTTAAAGCCTCAACCTGGGTTGTCCAAACTAATATACCACTTTCCTTAAATAAACACATGCATAAAGAAATAAATGGAAAAGAAAGATGCAAAAAGTTTGTATTGGTTGATTTGTTTTGTTTATGCAATTTATATGTTCATGTGTAGATATATTTCTTAGGTAATAGCATAGGAATGGGGTTAGGCAATGTTATGTTCTTTTCAAATGAACTATACACTTTACAAAATCATATCCAAAACTATACTAATAGAAAAGAGAAAGAAAGCTACACTATGCACATATGCATATTTATATCCACATGCAAGTTCATAAATAATTATAAGTAGCACACTTTCAATTTTATATGTTTAATTTATAGATTTAAAAAAATAGTTTTGGATTTAATAGTGATAATAGCCATTCATATTTTACTTTAGCCAAAACATGCAATTTGACATAAAGAAAATATTTCATTTTTAATTTGATTTTTGAAAAGCATGAATGTATGAAATTCATATGACATACACATTTAGCATGCTAGGAAAGAACTAAAGTGATGAAAGCATGTAAACACATTCGCCCTAATTAATTCTTAAAGATAATCTTATGAAATAAGAAAGCTTAAAGCAAATCAAATTATTTTTAAAGAAGGTTTGATTTTGTTTTAAGTTTGATTTAATTTGAGAAATGTGAGGTGAGTTTGCTATTCTAAACCACTCCCACATATATTTTTTATTTTAGTTTAATTATTTTAGGTGATTAGATCAATTTTATGCTTTGGTTAGGTTAATGTATGAATTAAGTGTGTTAATTACCTTTATATCACCTTAGCATATTTAATCAAATAATTATGAGCTAATGAGATGACATAAAACCACACAAAGAATTTAAATCAACAATGCATCTAAGAAAGAAAGGTACTTAATGTAATTGGCTCATGATTAATGATTAATTAAGCGAAGGGGTTTAAACTAAGTAATTTAATAACCCCTCTAACACATGTGAGTTAGATTTTGATTTCCTTAATGTACTTAGGCTCTTAAAGACCTAAGCATCTACCCAAGATAGATTAACTAAGTTCTGGAAAGTTTTAGAATTTTATGAAATTAATATGGGGTAATTAGTGAATTAACCCTTAATTAAAGTTAGATTAAGAAAGTGAAGGGATTTAAGGAATATCTTAGGGAAAGTATCCCAAAATTATTCCCTAAATCTCATATTCACTTAAGAAAAACTTAATTGACTCAATTAGAGGGTTAAACAACTAATTATACACTTTAATTAAGCTTAATTATATTAAGAGAGTGATTAAGGAATGAACTAGCAATTCCCCTAATTAAGCCACCAATAAATCCCAAGAAAATTAAGGGAAGCAAGAGTCATTCCACTAATTATACACAAGAAGTTTGGGATTAATCAGTGGAGTAATTAAAGGGTAATTAACAAAATAACATCTCTAACAAAATCCAAATTCAGAGAAAAGCACTATTCAAAATCCATTCAAATTATTTTTAAAATATTCTACGTTCAATTATCTATCCAATGCAATTTATTTCATATTTTTTATTTTTCTAGGCTTAGATATGAATTTAGGAAGTTTCCATGGTTAATTAGTAATTTAAAAAAGCCTAATAATCCCATCAACACGTATTTAACACGCATGTGCTTCCACATGGCGTGATGGGATTCGATAATAATGTTATCACATCGTAGAGTCGCATCAGCGACAGCGTTACGCACTTTCTCCTCACCCGTCCGATCAAGGATCAAACGGTTGAGGTTAAAGCCATGGATCTAAAAGGGGAAATCATGGATCTACATGTCTTTGATCATGACCGTCCATCCAAAACACACGGATGGACAGCCCATGATCTATCCCTGTAATTCTCTGTGAAGAATGGACACCGTCCATCTTCAAGGGGATGATCTAAGCTCGATTGAGTTCGAATTGTTCCCAAAATGGCTAGATTTTCATGGGATTAAAATTCACTTCACAAAGATCTAAATAATATTGAAATTAAGCTCGATTTAATGGCTAACCTCAGAGGTGATCACCCATGCTCGATTCCCTTGGAGAAGCTTCGCCTAGTAGAGATGAAGCTTTGCTAAGAGTTTGAAGTCTTGAGATTAGGTGGATCCTCCTATGGGCCAACTCCTCCTTGACTTGAGCTCGGGCTTGATGAAGGTAGCACCTACCTTACCTTTGGAGCTTGGCAAAAGGATTAGGCAAGTTTGATTCAGCTCACTGATGGAGCTTGCAAAGGGAATTGGGTTGATTTGAAGTGTGGAGTAAGTTTGAATTTCAATGGAGCTCCCTAGGTTTTGGTTTAAGTAAATCCAAAAATGGAGAAGTGGGAATTACTCTAGGATGCTTTGGATCACTTGGCAAAGACTCCCCTGGCTTCCTATTACTCAATCGAGTGTGAATGAGTGAAGATTCAATTGAATTAGGAGTATGTCTCCCCCTTGAAGGATCAGAAGGCCATGCCTTCACTTACCATTTTGATCCAATTGAGATCATACAATGGGTTGTTAGGCTGTTAGAGGCTTGCACATGGGTCATTTTGGCCAGAGGGGGTAGTGGGAAAGTGGCCATGTGTTTAATTAAGTGGAGGAAGGATTTCCATGTGCTCAATTTGAAGGAGGTGGTCAGTTTTAGCCTTAAGCTAGGTTGGGCTGACCCAAACCCATTGGGTTGGGTGCACCACACTCCCTAGTGTTCACTTGATCCATTAATAGGGTGTCAAGTAGTCATGAAGAGGATTTGACCAAATTTTAAATGGATTTGGACAAAATTTACCCTATGGCCTAGAGGTAAAATGGTCATTTGGCTTGGATTTTAATTTGAATATGTTTGATATGTTTGAAAAATGGGTTAAGCCAACTTTCATTAAATTTGGAGTTGGTTTGATATGATTTGGCTCATGTTGACCCATTTAGGTCAAAATGGGTCAACTCAACTTAATCAACTGGGTCAAGTTGTTGACCAATCATAATTGGTCAAACCAAGGGTTGGGTCAAGTTCATATGACCATTTAAAATATTTTGGTGGTTTTGGTTGATTCAATTTGGTTTATATTTGGTTTTAATTCAATTGAGTTCATTTAAGTCAAATAGGTCAAGTTGACCAAATTGACCCATTTGACCTATTTGGGTTAGCTCAAGGGTTGGTTCATGTTTGGTTGGTCATATGAAATAGATTGATATTTTTGTTTCCAATCAATTTGGTTTAGATTTGACTCAATAGACCATTTAGGTCAAGGTCAATCTGGTTAGTCTAGTTGGCCAATTGAGGCTTTAGTCAAGTTCAACAATCATTTTGGAATGAACTCGATCCATTGGTTTCAATCAATTTGGTTTAGATCAAGTTTTGACACAGTTTGACCTTTTACGTCAAGTTAGGTCAACTTGGGTCAAGTGGCCAATTAGGCTAGGTTAGACTCAAATGTTGACTTGGTCAAGTTCAAACATCAATCATGAATGAACTTAGATCATTGGTTTCAATCAATTTGGCCTATGATGGATATTGGCTATGTTGGGTTTTATCTTGGCTAAGTGTTGACTAGGTCAACCCTTAGGTTTGAATTGGTTTAACCCAATTTGAGTGATTGATCATTTCATGATGATTGTTAATCATGATGAAAGGCTTAGGTGGGCTTTGTTCAATCCAATTTGGTTAGGATTAGAATTTGGTCATAAGGGTACTTTAGGTCACTTTGGGCAAGTGGGCCTAAGTGGGTCAAATGGCTTGATCAAATCTTGATTTGAGTTTGATTTAACTCACATATGGACTTATGATTGAAATATAAATCCATTTGTAAGTGGTTTGAAGTTAAATGAGTTTTGATTCATTTGACAATTTCAAGTTCAAAAGGGTGAACATGAGTTTGACTTGGGCTTGATTTTTTTGGATTGAGTTTTGATTTGGTGATTGAAGTTTATGTTTATATTTGGATTCATGATTGAAGGATTGATTGAATCATGAAAAAAATTAAGGGTTTGGCTTGACTTGAAATTGATTTGGCTAAGTTCAAGATTTTGACTTGAAAGGCTCAGGTTGGATTTTGATTGAATTTAAGTTTGATTTTTGGAGTTAGTTTTGGATGTTTAAATTTATATTTCATTTATATATGTGAATAAATATGAGAATATAAATGGGTTATGAGAAAGTTTTAAAGATTTGAAGTGATTTGAACATGATCTAGGCTAAGTCCTTAAGAGGGAATTAAAGGACTAAGGAAAGATTTTGAACTTGGAATTTTATATTTCATTTATATATGTGAATATAAATGAGAATATAAAAAGATTGTGAGAAAATTTAATGAGTTTGAATTGATTTAGATTATATTTAGGCTAAGTCCCTGAGAGGGAATTAAAGGACTTAGGAAAAATTTATGATTTTGGATTTGAATTTTGGATTTAGTTTGATTGATTTGAATTTATATTTCATTTAAATATATGAATATAAATGAGAATATAAATGAGTTATCAGAAAATTTCATGAGTTTGAATTGATTTGAACATTATTTGAGGCTAAGTCCTTAAGAAGGGGTTAAAGGACTTAGGCAAGATTTGGAATTTCAATCATGGGCTTCAATCATAAGTTTCAATCATGAGTTACAATCATGTAGCATTGATTTAAGTTTAGGGAAAATCAATTAAGTTAGAATTGATTTAGGTTTTATGTTGATTTGATTTGGAGTTTGACTTGAATGAAGAAAGTAAGGAATGTGGTTCAAGCTATAGGGTAGGCAAATTTTCTAACACCCCTAAGGCGTTGACCTATTCCTATGGCTAACTCTTCTAAGTCTCTGAGAGTGTCCACCTAATCACTAGATGTGTCTTAAGACTAAGGATCTCTTAAAGTCTAAGAGGAGTCTTATGTCTATAATGGAGGGGTTGATAGCTCATCCTAAACATGAGGTCAACAAAGCTTGAGTTAGCTTTCTATCACAATTGAGTTTTTGAGCTTATGAAGTAAATACTAAATGTCATACTAATTGAAGTCTCGATATGAATAGTAAAGTGATTGCTTAGCAAAATTAAAAAGAAAGTATGAATGGTGATTATGTCATGATCGGGAAATTTACTCGACGAGTTCTAGAGCCAACAAAGTATCAATCCCCACAAGTAGAGGGGTTATCAAATTCAACACAGCAAGATGTGACTCAAGTTGCTCCTCATCCTCCCCAAAATCAACAAGAAGTTATACCTAGAAGAGCTAAGAATGATAGTATTTTAAAAAAGCAGTGGAGAAGCCTTTATTATAGAAGAGCCACATGATTGGAGATAACCCTTCATCGACTACTTTAAAGAATGCAAATTACTAAATAATAAATCACTGGCAACTCAGATTGAGAAGAGAATGTTGCGCTATACTTTCATCAACAATATTTTATATTGTAGATCCTTGAATAAATGTACTGCTAAATGTATGATGAATGTATGATGGTTGAAGTTCATGAAGGACTTTGTGGTGCACATCAGTCCCAAGATAGCGAAAGATCAAAAGGATGTTATTATTGGCCATCTATGGTGAGAGATTATATCAATCATGCTAAGAGGTGCCATGAATGTCAAGTGCATGAGAATATAATCCATCAACCTCCAAATCCACTACACCCATAAACATCCCGATTATAATGGATGGATGTAATAATTGATCCACCTTATCGTGTCACCGCTTCATCCTCGATTGATTATTTCTCTAAGAGTTGAGCTACCCATTTAAAGAAGTTACTATCAAGTGATTAACTTCTTCACATGGTCTAGATTTGGAGTGATCAATAATTTATGATAATGGCACAACTTTCAAAAATATAATGATATATAGATTCATCGATCAACACAAAATTGATTAGCGATACTCTTCAATATACAATCTAAGAGAAAATAGTTTAGCAGAGGCCTTCAACAAGACATTAGTCAAGCTGTTCAAGAAGATTCTTATTAAAAATAAAAGAGAATGACATACCAAACAAATAAATGCAATATGGGTGTATCGAACCACCTACAAGACGTCGATTAAAGCCACTCCTTATTTATTAGTATTTGGATTTGAAGCAGCACTTCCGCTTGAAGTTGAATAACTGTCACTTCAAGTAACCATCCAATACAATCTAACTGAAGATCAAAATGCTCATCTGAGGATGGAGGAACTCGATGCACTTGATGAAATTTGATTGCAAGCTCATCAAAATCTAGAGGTTTATCGAGCAAAGATGTTCAGGGCTTTTGACTATATGATGCGGTCTAGAAATTCCAAAAAGGAGAATTGGTCATGGTGCTGAGAAGACTAGTTATTCCCAATCAAAAATTTGGTGGCAAATTTGAGCCTAATTGGGAAGACCCTATTGCCATTAAGAAAGTGTATCAAGGAGAGGCATATCAACTCATTGACTTAAAAGGTGAAAGATCAATGCCACGAATTAATGATCGTTACCTAAAAAAGTATTATACATGATAAATATATTCTCAATGTATAATAAAAATCCCCCTGTAAGACAGAGGGCATTTTTTTAGTATATCTATTTAGGTCGACATCATGCTACATGCCGAGATCCCTAAATAAATATACTTACTCAAGATAAAAAAACTTCTCTGTAAAAATTCCCCTATTACACAGGAGACATTTTTTGATTTCTATACATAGGTGAAGTCAATATTACATGTTAAAATTCTCTTAAGAGCATATCAACTCAAATATTAATGTATTTGCATAATTTCATCCTGAAAGTTCTTCCAAATGTGCTTTAGAATTCCCCCTCCAAGATAGGGGGCATTTTTTTAGTTTATGTCAAGTTTATTTGAGTTGACATCGTGCTATAAGACGAGATCCTCAAATATATTCTATTCAGATTGGCATCGAGCTTTACATCAAAATCTCTGAATATACCCATAATTGTTATTGTTAAGTTACAGGTTCTTACAGGAGCAAAAAGAATCTATTGCTACGAATGAAAAGACAATACTAAATATCAAAAAAATTTCTCATTCAAATCAAGATCAGAGGAACTCCCAATTTGAAGCTTCAATCAACCGAGTTGAAAAATATCAACCTCATCCTCAAGTGACACGATGGATTCTAAAGAACTCAAGCCCATAAAAGTTGTTGATGCTCCCTCACTCAACAAGCCGTAAGAAAAGGCCGTAGTGAAGAAACCCATGTTCATTAGTCTGAAGATAAAACCACCAACCCATCACAGTCTAAGTCAAAAACTCGAGACCTAACTCAACAAGCCCAAATATGGTTGAGGTTCTCCTCACTCAACAAGCCATAAGAAAAGGTTATAGTAAGAGCCCTTACTCATCCCAATGATGATATGCTCAATCTCAAACCAGATTAAAGTAAGGATTACAAGTAACAAGAGATTTTTTTTACTTGATCAAGACAATCTGAGAAAACTCTTAATTCAAAGCTGCCTCAAATCAATCTATATATTACCTACAAGGTGATATTTTAATCTATTCTCACATGATCTGATCAAGTATAAAATACAGATCAAAGCCAATATCTTCATCAAGTCTACAAGAGAAAAGTGCAGAAGTAAGCAATTTGAAGTTCATACATCGATGATCGAACTAAAGGAATTTAGAAGATATTAAAGCACAAATTGTTAGTCGATAACTCATTATAGACCTAATATGTGGAGTCATCAGATGCACTCTTCAATTTGTCACAATGTAAAATACAACTTAGGTGTACATACACTTCCTGACAAGTCAATGTGGGCAAATCAAGTTAATCCTTCATCAAATCTGCCGAGCTTAAAGTTAGGACATAAGGAATTTAAAATCTCAAAATAAGCAGACCAATTCTTCCATCAAACCAAATCAAGCACGAAGCTAGGGTTGGAGGAAACTCAAATCTACAATGACATAAAAGAAAGAGATCTTCAAGAAAGCTATCAAGAGAGTAATGTAAGAACTCTTATCTATCCAACAAGTCGATTCTGACAAATCAATCAATCCCATCGCTCAGCATGTCCAAAATACGACATCATACTAATGATAAATCCTATCAAAGCTCCGTAAGCTATTACACTCAAAGCTGAAATTATCTAAGTTCTTTGGTCAGCCCAAAGGGTCAACAAGTTTCCAACAAATGCGACTCGCTCCATGAATTAATCACTTTATTGAGGCATTTGACTCCATGTGCCATAAGTCGATGTCAAGTCCACAAGTCAATTCATGGACTGATGCAATAGGCGCAAGTGCTTAAAATACATTGACGCCATCGAAAATAGTCAAAATGACCTCGATCGAAACCAACTTCACCATCACCCAAAACACCTAAATTGGTTAAAATATAAATATATAATCTAAAGAAACCAATGATCGAGCTGTCAATGTGCTAACACGAGATGAGAAAGGCGATATCCCAAATCCACCTTTATTCATAAAATGAATTATGCTGCTAGCTTTGAAATATCAAAAACTACCAAATGAGACTGTTCACACTCACCACTAACATAAATGTCGAATGATCTAAGTGACAAAGGCGTAAATCGAGGTGAAAACACATCAACCGCCAAAATCATCCCAAATGACCTCCAAGGCGAAATGTCATTGTTCTAACGCCGAAATTAGGCAAAATATAAATAAACTTGATGATCAATCGACATGCATGAGTCGTTAACTCACTATAAGAGATCGAGGCAACGAAACCAAACAATCTGCTTGTGAAATAATGCATCATTTATTTCAAAACGTAATAATCTTGAATTATTATATATATATATATATATATATATATATATATATATATATATATATATATATATATATATATATATATATATATATATATATATATATATATATATATATATATATATATATATATATATATATCAATCCTATTGAGTATGAAGTTCACATTAAAGTCAATTAAGCAAAAAAAAATACATTTAAAAGTCTAATCTAATGCCCTAAATTCAACTAAGACTATTCTTCAGAATGACCTAACCTTCACGCTATCGCTTCTTTCATCGAAATCCCATCTCCGCTTTTATCTTCCCATGCACGATACAAATTACGCCGCTTCCTCCAAGCTTCTTCTTCCCTAACTGAAGGAAGTCTCCCTTCTCAACTTCTTTCTCCCTCGTCTAAAGAAAAGAACTTCCTCTATCCTCTCCATAAGCAGTGGTATGATTTTCTTCTTCCACCAAAACTTCCAAAATCATACCTTCATATTCTTCAAATCGAATTCTTCCTTCATTTTCATTGACTTAAACTAAAATCCTTCCTCCATTCCTCATTTGCTAAATTTGAAATTCTTCCTTCATTTTCCCTCATCTTCCCAAATTGAAATTTCATTTTGTTGGGAGGAACATTAAGCGGTTCTTTCTTTTCTGCATCTCCTCTTCTCTGACCTTTCCTTACCTTTGAGAGGAATACTGATGTGGGTTCTTCTTACTGCATCTCCCTTTGTCTCCTTCCGTTCTTTACCACTTCACGAGAGGAACACCATTAGTGGGTTCTTCTCGTTTGCATCTCCTCTTCATCTCCTTCGACCTTTCCTTTATCAGATTAGAGAGGAAATCATCAGTTCTTCTCTTGTGACATCTCCTCTGCTCCTTACCGATCATCGAAGCCCCAAAAATAAAAGAACAAATGCATTCCCATGAATTAATTAATCACTTTTATTGGAGGGCATTTGTTGACCTCCATATATGTGCCATAAGTCAATGTCAAGCCCACAAGTCGAATTCGATGGACTTCGGATGCAATAGTGCACAAATTGCGACTTAAAATGCATTGGACGTCATCAAAAATAGTCAAAATGACCTCCGATCGATGAATGAACTTCACCATCGCGTCCAAAATACCGAAATTGGTTAAAATATAAATATTGCATAATCTAAAGATTAACCAATCAAACGATCGAGCTATCAATGTGCTAACGCGTATATCAGAGATGGAAAGCTGCGACGATATCCCAACGACCTTTATTCATAAAATGAATTATGCTGCTAGCTTTGAAATATCAAAAACTACCAAATAAGACTGTTCACACTCAATTCGGACTAGTCTGTGCAAATGTCGAATGATCGAAAGTGACAGTGCGTAAATCGAGGGTGAAATACACTGAACGTCGCCAAAATCATCCCAAATGACCTCCAATCGATGAACAAACTTTGTCATTATGTTCGAAACATCGAAATTAGGCAAAATATAAATATTGCAGAATTTGGTGATCAATCGATTATGCGATCGAGTCGTTAACTCACCTACACGTATATCGAGATCAGGAGGCACCAACGTAAACCAAACAATCTCTGTTTGTGAAATGGACTGCACTGTTGCATTCAAAACTTTAGAATAATCTTATATATATATATATATATATATATATATATATATATATATATATATATAGATATATCAATCCTATATTGAGGTCGGCGTAAAGTTCACATTAAAGTCAATTAAGCAATAAAAAAATACATTTAAAAGTCCTAATCTAATCCTAATGCCCTAAATCCCCTATGACTGTTCTATTCCTGCGACCCATTCCATACGCTCTTCATCTCTTCGCATTATGAATCCCACTTCTAGGCTTCATCTGCTCTCCGCTCCACGATCATTTGAAAGCCACTCACTCAGCCCCTCCAGCTCCTTCTTTTTCTTCTTCCCTAAATTGAAAGGAAGCTCTCAGTTTTTCTCCCTTCTCTCCAACTTCAGTTTTCTCCCCCTCGACCAAAATTGTACACAAGCAACTTCCCTTCCTATCCTCTCCAATCATAAGCAAGGGTAAGGTTTTTTACTCTTCTTCCTCTTCTTCCACCAAAACTTCCCAAAATCGAAAATCTCTTCTTCAATTTTCCATTATTCTTCCCAAAATCGGAATTCCTTCCCTTCATTTTCTCTCATTGACTCCTAAACCAAAAATCCTCTCCTCCATTCCCCCTCATTTGCTCCAAATTCGAAATTCCTTCCCTTCATTTTCCCCTCATCTTCCCAAAATTGAAATTTCTAATTTCCTTTTGCCATAGCCGGAGAGAAACACCGTCATTAGGCGTGTTCTTCTCTTCGTTTCTGGCATCTACCTCTCTGTCTCCTTCTGACCTTTCCTTTTGCCATAGCCGGAGAGGAATACCGTCATTAGGTGGGTTCTTCTCTTAGTTTCTGGCATCTCCCTCTTTGTCTCCTTCCGATCTTTCCTTTTACCACAGTAGCGGAGAGGAACACCATCATTAGGTGGGTTCTTCTCTTGGTTTGGGCATCTCCCTCTTCATCTCCTTCTGACCTTTCCTTTTACTATATTCAGAGAGGAACACTGTCATCAGGCGGGTTCTTCTCTTGGTTTCTGACATCTCCCTCTCTGTCTCCTTACCGATCATCGCAAGCCCCCAAAAAATAAGTCTGAACATGTGTGATGTGAATATAAAAGTATATAAATATATATATATGCTTGTCTCTTTGCAGGTTTGAAGGCCTTTGCTCATTAGGCGGTGAGATGAAAATCAGCTATGATATCAGAGGCGCTTCGCTATGTCATTAGGGCATCTGAGTAAACAAATAAATTGTTAGATGTCTCCCCCGAGAAATCACGAAATCATCAAATCTTTGGACTTAGAAAAAAATGGAGGAATAAAAAAAAAGAACTAGCTTAAAAGCATTAAGCAAAGATATTTAAATCTAAATTCAAATAAAAAAGAATCAAATAAGAAAAAAGAGGAGAGAGAAAAGAACATATAATGAATATAAAAGTAAAACATTAAATCAAAGAGAAAAGAGGTAAAAAATACTTACAAGATTTATCTTAGTAAAGTTGAAAGCTCATTATAAAAATTATCCCTTCTCTTTCAAGCACTCTAACTCCTCAAACAAATGGAATGAAATGAAAGACCCCCTCTTAGCCTTATTTATAGAGATTGGAGAGAGTAATGAAGGACCCATTATTACAAAAAAAAAAAAAAGAGTCTATGTTTTCGCGAATTTCTCAAACAAAAAAGGGAGTTGAGAACTAAACAAGTTTTAACTGAGATAGAGGGAGTTAAATGTTAAATTCATAAAGGAATTATAACAAAACTTGAAGTTCAGTTGTTCCTTAAATATGAAACCTAATGTGGAGTTAGGGATATTGGAGTTGACATTTATTTATGTGAATATAGCCTCTTATTGAATACTCCAAGCATTAAATTCATAGACAAGTGATCATAAGACTAATTGAACAGTTGAAAATTAGATGATATCGAAATAAATAGAAATCTTGATTGAACATCAAATCAAAGCATTAAGAGAGTCTCTTGGAATTAAGATACACTCCTTAAACATATTCAAATAAATTGAAGAAAATTAAAGAATTCATCAGAGATTTTTCATGAGATCGAATGATTGCTAATAAGCATAAGTGATGAATCCTTGAAAAATATTTGAAGCATATTCTTCGTCTTATTAATATACTCGAATTAGATCAAGGAGAAATTGAGTATAGTTGGTGGTGATGAGAATGGAGTAGCGAGTCTATTGAATATTTCAAGACTAATCAACTTGGAATCAATTAAATATTAATTTGAAAAATCTAATAAGATATTAGATCAACTTACAACACCTTCTATGCCACCGAATTCGTAACACATCATACAAGCGAATAGAAGGCGTTAATTAAGGCATTCTTAAATACACCCGCATGGGCCCCGACACTACGCTGAATGCTTAAATCCAAGTGTTTGAGGATGCTGCGTGGGTTGCTTCTCGGTTTAGTCTTAGGACTGAGTTCGGGTTAACAAAACCTAAAAATCTATTATAAGAGTTTGAACTTAGTAAAATATCTGACAAGCTAATTTTGTCATATGCAGTAGATCTGATCCTCTATTAGGAGCTAAACAGAGTTGATAGGATCTAAAGCTTTTAAATATATTCAAATTAATCAAGTAACTATCCCGATGATGGCTGTGTTGAATGGTGATTTCAACCGGAGGAGATACTTCAATCAAAATGTGATTCTAATTTTAAATCAAATTAACTTAAATCAAATATCAATCACTCCTTAAGTGAAATCCATTCATTAAAACTTAAAGTAAAACTCATCTATCCACCTTCCACAATACTTTGTTGAAGGTGGCAAATTAAGAAAACTCTAGCTTACAAAGGAACCATTGTCAAATTAAGTGTTATGCTATGTTTACTCTCAATCAATCTCATGATGGCGTGGGGCGTGACCATGTCCTCTAAGCGTGGCTTGTAGACTCACATATGATCTGTTATAAGAGTCCTGTCGTGGTTTGGCCAGTAAGGCTCTATTATATTACGATCATGACCATAGCCCGTATACTCTCCAATGACTTTGCCCATTGAGTTGTGAATTATAGGGTACACCTGATAGGGCAAAAAAGTCATATATCGGCTAAGGTAGACTTAAGCCTGTCTCCTTAGATAAACACCACCCCAGGTTTACAAAGATTTCTTGGACAACGTAACCCATGTGTTACTGATAATGATCCTCAGTCAGGTTGGGATTCGTACCTCCTAACTAAGTAGACTAAGGCTGACTGGGATAAACCAAACAGATCTAGATCATTCCCCAACCACCCGCTTTAAGCTAAAAATAGTGAATTTCATAAATTTTAAATTTTAAACTCTACATGCTGCTACTATACATTACACATTAAGCGACCTAACGACTAGCCTTAATTGAAAGTTCTCTCTCACTTATTGGGAGAGATAATTAACTATATGAGCTTGCGCCTATAGAAAACTTGAAACCAGATCTAAAAGTCCTCACCAAAAGATGACAAAATCTCTGGGTAGTGTCTAATCTGCTATCTCATCTGTCTTCTGAAAATTTCACAGACACATCAAATCACACTCTCTTCAATCATTGTCGAGAGGGTGGTGGCGAATTTTCGGAGTCCACAATCACCGGTGGTGATGGATAAACTGCTATGGCTAGAGCCGTTCTCACTTTACACCAATCGATGTATTTGAAGTTTGGTCAAATTAAGAGAATTAAATATACCATAAATCACCCATTTAATGCATTTCAAATACAACACAAATACTTTATTTTTTTTTTTGCATTATGCCAAATACTCTTAAAGTTAAAATCTATGTATTTGATTTATTTTACACTTATAATATATCAAATCAAATAATCCTTAAGTATCTATGAACTCTTAAAAGTATATATTTATTATTCTATTTAATGTTACTCTAAAATAGTGGATTTATAGTTCTCACATAAACATAATGACATTTCAGCCTTAAAAAAAAAATTATAGCACAACAGATAGGGAGTTGGGTTTTTTCAATAAAATTCTTTTTAACAGTTATTCAAACAATTATGACTATTTAAATAGGCCCTAAGAGCTGCTTTGATTGATCATTTATTTTGCAAAAAAATTTTAAATTATTTTATAAAAAACTCTGTTAAAAATTATATAAAATTTGTAAAAAGCATTTTTATTTAATTGATAGAATGAAAGGAATTTTCAAAAGGGCAAAAATCCGAACAAGTGAGGTGCGGCACCGAAAGTGGCAAGTGAGACGACGTCCGTCGGGGAGAACGCAGGGGCGAATGTTAAGGCTACATTAGCGATCACATAACCTAGTAACTCATCCCTACCCACCAATGTCCAGCCATATTCGGTGATTACTGTCGCCAGCGGGCGCGATCAAGTGCTCTAATCTTGCCGCGAAAGGCATGGGCAGGGCAGTTCCCGGCTAGAAAACCGACGGCGTCCGTATCTCTTCAATACCAATATCCGGTTTTTGACGCCTTCAAACAGATTCAAAATAATAAGGAGACGCCGTGGAAACGGGAGTTGGTTACCATGACGAGTTCCATTCTTCTGTGCAGGAGGCTGAGGCTTTTCTATTCAGTCTATCCTGGTCACCATGGTCTCTCCGAAACTCTGTTTTTGTCTATCCACTGAAATATTTCCTTCATATGAAGGAGCAAGTTATTTTTCATCCATTTACTGGCTGAAAAGAATTGAGTGGAAAAATAGTATTTCTTTTTTGTCTGACTTGGAATAACAATCTAATGTTATTCATATTTCAGCTTTTCTTCCACCTTTTTTTACAGAGTTTAATCAGAAATTCCTAAAGAGAACTATGAATATTTATAATTTCTTTCAAAACAAACACAACCTAATAAATTTTAAATCTCCCGCTGCTGCTGTTGTTGTCAACCCTTGCAGTATTCTTGGCTTGTTTCGCCCCTTGGCATTGAAAAAAATAACATCTCTTTTCTTTCTTGTTTTCGCCCTTTCACTATTTAGGTTCGTTTTTTTAGAAGTTTCGCCCCTACTTGGTGCATTTATTGTGCGCATCCATGGTTGTTAGGAACCTTTTAAGCTTTTTCTATTTTTCTTTCCTGGGCTAAAACAACCTATTTTATTCTACCAAAGAAGCCCATCTAAATGCCATTAAAATGATAGGCATGTCTGGTTGTGTATCTCGTGATTAATGACTAACACAAGGTCAAGACTGGTGATCGGCCGTGAAGTTGCTATGGGCGAGGGACATCAGTATGAATCTGAAGCACCAATGCATTATTTCCTGAAGTTGTATTCACCCCTTTTCCTTGACATCTGCATTTTGCATTAATATATAAAAAAAGCAAAAAGATGTATAATCATGTAAACTCATGTGTGGCCTAAGTATCTATCATCTTCATCAAAAATAAAAAAACAAAAGAGTGAGGAAGACTTTCACCATCTAACCTGTGCCAAATAAAATCACCAATAAGAGCAAATGATGCCCAAAAATCTGCTAACATATTGCATATGCTATGTACAAAATTAAACAATACTTGGTGGAATTGAGACAGAAAGGCAATATATGGTCCCTCTGAGGTCTGTTGGGCTTGGTCTCCTTCTTCAAGCTTCTACTGGAAGTAGCATATGACAACTTCATTGTCCTCCTCCACAATAATACCCTTCTTTTCAATCATCCAAGGCTAAATCAGCTCTCAGATGTGTAGGATGGCGTCCATCTCAACTTGAGTATTGTCCTAGAGAAGCTACTTCTTAGTTGCCTTTATGAATCCTCATATATCTTTCTCTAATAGTAGCTCCTCCCAAACTTGCACTATGAGTCTGGAGGAGGGCCCCATCTACATTGATCTTGATCTAATCTAGAGGGGGGACACCAAGAGTGTTGGTGAAAAAAAAGCTTACAAGACCTAATGTGTTTGAAGATTACAAGATGTAATATGCTAATCTATTCATCCCTTTCCTAGAGCTATGTTGAGTGTAACCTTTTATTGTTAAGATTAGAAGACGCTACTCCTTTTATTGAGTTGTCTTTGTATATTTGTACCCAATTAACTCAAGAGTTGATAACTTTTTATTGATTATGTTTGCAATGATGGCCTTGCCTCGCACAAAGAAGCCTCAATGAAATCTCTATAATCTTTGAGTACCCTCAGCTGTGTCTGTTTTATTTGGATTAATTATAAAGTTTTTATGGATGGTCATAAAGTTAATGTGTTAAGCAATGTTTTAAAAAAGCATTTTCTTAGATCACCTTTGGGTGTAGGACTTGTCTAGTCTACACCTGAATGCCTTGAGTACAAAGCTTGCCTTTTATGGTTGTGTGGAGGTAGCATCCATTGCCTATTAATAATTTTATTTGTTTTCTCAGTGGATATAAAGGGTAGACCTATGGTCAAATAAGTTAACACATGATAATTTAAGTTAGCTTAGCTTATTTGTTTACTTAACCCCTATGGATCCAAAATGTTACAGTTAAACGATATTCAAATTTTATGTGCTTATTGTCAAAATATGTCTCTTGATGAGATGAATTTGGTGAGACTAAGATAATATACTTGTAACTTCATTAATACACTAAAATATTTAAAAATATGATAGGATCAAGATGACCAATTTACATTGCCCAATTGATTGGTAATTTTGGATAATACTTGGATTTTTTCAATCAAAATTTATAAATAAACCCTAGTTATACACATTTATCTTATTTTATAGTTAGATAAATCTAGGATTCATAGAATTTGAGAGCTCTATTCGATATTATTCATCGTTTGTCATCCACTGATGTTGATGCTAGCTATCATATGTCATCCAATGTTGGCCATCAACCAACACCAATGCCCATTTTCTTCTACCATCTGATATCACTCATCAACTAATGTTAACACCCGTTGCCTTCTACCACTCGATATTACTGTCGACTAATGTTAATGCTCATCAATGACTATCACTTGACATTGCTTATCATAGTTTTGATTATTGTTTGTATTCCTTCGCTAACATTGGTCATTCACCACTAACATCATGCAATGTCTGTAGTTGATAGATGTTCGTTGCTTGCCATCCTAGTTGATCGATTTTCTCTTTCATCAAGAGAACTGTAATAGGCCCTCGTCATCCGACTTTAGAAATTCTTCACCATTTCTCACCCAGCAGTGGTCATCACCCTTCACTAATATTGCATGTTTGACGACCAATATAATATGACATTCACAATTGATTGGCTCCCTGATGTCCAACATTAAATTTTCTTTGACATCCAACTTTTGATGCATGCTGTCACAATTCCTGACAATCATTGGGCCAACAACAACAACAACAACATGCCTATATCCTACTAAGTGGGGTTGGCTACATGAATCCTTCGTCTCCATTGTGTCCTATTAAGTGTCAAATTCTCATTTAATTTAAGTATACTAAGGTCCATTTTTATACATCTTAACCAAGTCTTTTTAGGTCTATCTCTACCTTTCTTAACATAAAACAAATCTAGTGTATCTGCTCTCCTAACCGGGTCATTGGACGATCGACGCTTTATGTGGCCAAACCATCTAAGATGACTCTCTCTAATCTTATCTACTATTAGAGCTACTTGAACTTTTTCTTGAACATACTCATTTCACATTTTATCTCTAAGAGTAAAGTCACTCATCCACCTGAGCATCCTCATCTTTGCAACATTTAACTTAGTCTTATGCTTCTCTTTTATTGGCCAACATTCTGCACCATAAATCATTGCAGGTCTTACCACCATCTTATAAAATTTTTCCTTAAGTTTAAGCGGAACTTTTCTATCACACAACAGGCCAGATGCATTCCTCCACTTCAACCATCCAACTTGAATTCTACTAATAACATCTCCATCTATTTCACCATCATTTTGAACAATAGAAACTAAATATTTGAATCGCTCACTTTTTCTAATGACTTGTTCACTTAGTATCACAACACTACCACTAGAACTTATACAACTAAATCAATTGGGCCATAATATTGAATATTCATTAATCAAAACCACATTGTCTACAATCAATCGACATTCATTGGTATCAATCTTGCTCTCTTTTCCATTCATTAAAGCTATTATAAATTGGTATTCTCTTAGCTGGTCATCGAAGCTGTGACATGTGGGTTCCCTTCATTGTATTCATTGAAGCCATCATCCTTTGGTTCATATCTTTACTAATTGTTTTGTGATTAGTGAAGGATCAAAGGATGATGACATATGTGAAGTAAAGTTTACTTTATTTGCAATTCCTCAACCTTCATTTAAGTCCTATTTGGATGCCTCAATTGGAGAAAACATTTTAGGGATGAGGAGCTTTGGGATGGAATTAATAATAAATTGGCTTGCTTGTCTGATTTTTCTTTTAATTGGTTTTACTTTACATGTTTATACTAAATGAAATTTCTAGTTTGTATGGAATAAGATTCTAAAATTTCTTCAATTACATTTTATATATGTTTTTTGTGCTTTCTTTCAATGAAAAAACTATTAATACATCTAACTTTTGAACATATTTCAAATTATCTATTTCTATTAGTCTTATTATTACTTAAGTATGTTTAGTTATTATCAAAACCTTAATTAAGCTAGCTTATTTTGTTTCTAGTCATGTGGTCTGCATTTTTAGTTATGGGTAATAGGCATATATTTTGTTAGGTTGTAGGGAATGAAAATTTTTGGTTGTTTTCTAAAAATTATACCCGAAGTAATTTTTCTTCTTCTTCTAGCTTCGTCCCTGGTGCTTTAGTTCGATTACTGAGTAGGGGCATTGGATGCATAAATAACTTTTTACTGAGTGGATCTCAAACCACAAATTAGTTCCGTGCCTAATTAAATCATTGCTGCCATTTACATGGTTATCTTCATATGAAAAAATGCACTCATCTTTCATTATTTTGCTTGATGTATGAAAGATTCAGTCATTTGGAAAGAATGCAATTATGGTTACTCGTTTTAGTAAGACAATTTTCACATGAAGCGCTGAATAGTCATTCGCAGATACTTTGATCTTTTCAGTTTGCTTAAAGACAAAACTTGGCCCTCTGTTACTTTTTGGGAGCAGCTTGCGGTGTTTGACTAGCTACCTCAATACAACAAAGTTTGACTTAACAGACTTGACGTAAGTCATCCAATTTTCATAGTCATCAATTACAAATCTATAGTCAAGGATATATTTATTATTATTATTTTATAATATTGCTTTAAATTATGTATTATCTCTAACATCTATCTCTTGATTCTTTATTATTTTGATTAGAAATACATCATCATCATAATTAGTTTTCTCTTAGATATTTGAAGTTAGCTTTATAATTTCTAATTCTTCATTTGGTCATGCTGAGCACTACACTAGCTATTTGTTAAAGAAATTCACTATTACAACAAATGTATATTTCCAAAAGCTGCTATTCTCTACCTCAATTGTAGCCACTTTTTGTACTTATTCTGTCCTCATTGTTCATTTATAACAGCTTCCTTCATCCCAGCCATTAGTTTATCAATTTAGTTACACATGGCAGTATGTCTTACACACACATGGTGATGTTAATTCAGTTACACATGGCAGTATGATCTTCTTCCCACTTTTTCTTCTTCATCTATTTTTCTACTCTGGTTTTATGTTTCTATACTTCTCGCAAGATAATCAATTATACACTATTAAGCTTGTTCTGTTTAAATTTTTTTTAACAACTATCTTTTGGTGTGCTCATATATATTTTAATTCTTTAACTTCAATTTTATTTTTCCGTTGCTGCATTATTTATCTCTTTCATCGTCATTGGAGGCATTAAATTTATCATATATTCATCATATCCCGTAATGAAGGACTTAAAAAACAAAATCCAAGTTGTAGTGATAGGCATCATTTTCTCTTGTTGCTATTGGTTCTAATTTAGGTAACTTAATTGAATCAGAAACCATTCTTTTCTATTGCAAAACTATAGTCAAGGCACGTCCTTTGCTAACCTACTATAACCTTGATTTTTTTTCTTTAGATAAACTAACTTAAATTTTAATTCCTCATCGTAATTCATATTTAAGTCTTTGTTTTGAGAACTTCTTCCCTTGCTAATTAGAACTGCTTATTTATTAAAGCTTATTCATGGTAGTATCATCATCATTTGATCATCATTATTTTATCTCAACATTCCCTTCATGCCTGCATATTGCTTCACGTGGTTGAGTGAAGGCTAATGATATTGATGAATTTGTGTCAATTTGTTTTTTCTAACAACATCCTGCCTTCTAATACAGTTGTATTCCAGTTCTTGTAAGGTTCACTGTTGGGACGTTCATGACTTCATGTTCCATGAGAGAGAATTTTCTTTCATTTAATTACATTTAACATATGCCACCATCTTATGTAAACGACCTAATATGGTGATGCTTAATGTTGAACCATACCTATATGCACAACACAATTGATGTAACTACCATACTAATTGGGCTTTAAAGAACCTAATCATCAAGACAATGTAGTTGACATTGATTCTTTTCAAGAACACTTGTGAAGGGAATGTAAAATGCTGTGGCTGAACATATCGTATGTTGAAGTTTATGTATGATCAGAAACTGACCATGAATTTTAGAAAACGAGGCTATTTAAAAGGTTTCAAAGGATTGCAATCCAAACATAGGCAATCTGAATATGTACTCTGAAAATTCTCATCAAATGTTCAAAATGCTATAACCGAAATTTCATAAAAGCTTATTAGAAGATCACTCAAATGACAAATAATTACACAAAGGTTAGCTTTTACTTGCATTGGCTGCAGTATGTCATTCCCCTCCGAGCTGACAAGAGGCATAATTGGGTAGGTACAACCCAATTGATTAAATTTATTGTTGACATCCATTCTAGAATTATACGCACCAAAATAGAGTGTGTGCTAAAATAAATCACTTGAGTGGCCCAAAAAGAATATACAACATAATTTTGATTCAAAATAATTTAATAATTAATATAAGAATTGTGTAGAAGCAATTTTAAAATTCCATTTATTCAATTACAGCGTTTTTAATGAACATCAGAGTTTATTTACATAATATTAAAAAATTCATCATAGGCATACTTGATCATGATTTATTTTACATCAAAACTATACATTAAAATTAATTGATTAAAATTTGATCCTTACTGGAGCTCAACTTTGTTTTTTCTCTTGAACTAACATTCAATGTAATATTTGATGAGTTTAAATGCTCAACAAGATAAATAACTTTAATACAAAAATAAAATGTTGTAAGTTTTAAAAATAGGCATCATGTACTAATCTTATATTTTGTAATTATTGCAAAATAAAATTACTTGAATAGTAACTAGTCTAATAGCAAATAAAATAATAAATTGAACTGAGATTTGATTGAATGTTAGAGATAATAATATTATAGACATTATTTTTAACATATAATCATATATAAAAGGGATGTCATTTTAGTTTAATCTTTTCTTAAATCCCCTTTTATTTTTCATTAATTTTATTACTTAATATTTAAGGGAATATCTTCTCCCAGCTTAAGAAAATATCATGTATGTGCCGGTAGGTTTATTGGAAATTATATAAAGGCTCACCTTTGTTACCCTATCTGTACATATTATCATAAACATATAAATTTGAGGACTCTTTTGTCTCAATATGAGCTAACTTAGTTGCTTTATTTGTATAGGTTTTCATAGCATAAATTTGAGTATTGTATAGTATTTCATAAACACATAAATTTGAGGACTTTTTAGCTTTAATATAGATATACTTTTATTGCTTTACGTACACATATTTTCATATACTATCACTGTCAACTTAGTTACATACAAGACATTTCTCAAGGTCATTTCATTTTATTTTTGAAACCATCATTTTTTATCTGTAATTTAATTAGATGCATCAATTTTATAGCTCACAATTAGAATTTTGTCTTTCTTTTATTAAATGTATAAAACTAAGCAAAATTTTGCTTTCTTAATTAGAAAATGATTATTTTATACAAATGATTGTTAATAATACGATATGCTTTTTGCTGTTGACATTCTTCTTGTTGATAAGACTAGAGAGGGAGTTCAAGAGAAACTTGACTTATGGAGGTCAACCTTAGAGTCTAAAGATTTTTGTTTAAGTAGATCTAAAATTGAATATATGGAGTGTGATTTTAGTTGCAGAAGTTATAGTGGTAGTGTTGTGACATTAGGTGAACAAATCATTAAAATGAGTGGCGATTCAGATATTTAGGCTCTATTGTTCAAAATGATGGTGAAATAGATGGAGATGTTATTAGTAGAATTCAAGTTGGATGGTTGAAGTGGAGGAATGCATCTGACCTGTTGTGTGATAGAAAAATACCGCTTAAACTTAAGAAAAATTTTATAAGAGCAATGATTTATGGTGCAAAATGTTGGCCAATAAAAGAGAAGTATGAGACTAAGTTAAGTGTTGCAGAGATGAGGATACTTTGGTGGATGAGTGGCTTTACTCTTAGTGATAAAATGCAAAATGAGTATGTTTGGGAAAAGTTGGAGTAGCTCCAGTGGCAGATAAGATTAGAGAGAGTCATCTTAGATGGTTTGGCCACATAAAGCGTCGATCGTCCAATGACCCGGTTAGGAGAGTACATACATTAGATTTGCCTTATGTTAAGAAAGGTAGAGGTAGACCTAAAAAGACATGATTAAGATGTATAAAAAATGATCTTAGTATACTTGAATTAAATGAGAATTTGACACATAATAGGACACAATGGAGACGAAGTATTCTTGTAGCCGACCCTACTTAGTGGGATAAAGGCTTGTTGTTGTTGTTGTTGATTGTTAATAATACGGTAAACCTCCATATTACTTTCACTCTGAAACCTCTTTCATTTGTAAACAATGTGAAAAAAAATAGATTTCTCACATTAAATTATATTCCCAATTTCCAACTCAATTTAAATAACTTCAATTGAAACTAATATTTTTATCCTCAAAGTAACTCTTCCTTATACTCACCTTCAAGCCTACTATCTTGAATTGAAATTATTTTGTGTAAAAAACACAAAAAATTGGATTTTATTTTATTTTTAGATTTGCTTTCTCTTCTTCATCTTCCTCCTTTCTTCTTTTTCTTCTTCTTTACGACTTGCTCACATGTTACTCTTTGTTTTAGATCAGCTGAAGAGTCACGGGAAGATGCTTCCCGGATTTATGTAGGATGAGGATATTTATATTTGTGTGGACACCATGATATTCTTTGATTAAATTCTATCATAACAATCCTTTTATTCATCTGCTAATGTGCAGGAAGTAGAATATACTTAGATTTTTATTTATGCATCTATATATCTAAATGATACTTATAAAATTTGGGGTTTTATAAAAAAGTAGTTTTAATCATTTTTGAGAGGTGCGAAAAATGGGTAATAGAAATTTGAATATATTTTGAATTTTAGCAAATTTTTTTGTATTACAATATGCTTGGATCTCTGCATCATTTCTCCTCTTTGCACTACTCACAATATTTATCCTTTCCCACCACAGCTCAAGTTAATGATGGGTTTACCCTTTGCTAGTTAGGGTGTTGTAGGCTCCATCATCATGTTGCGTCTGGTCTGCATATAAAACTATGCAGACCAGTTACTATGAGTGCAGTTGACACGGACCAAAGATTCCTCCTGTATTTACTAATGTTTAGGCCTTTGCTTGCATTAATAAGTTCTTAATTCTATCAAAATTTAGCTCATGTTAATCGGCAAATACTTCTTATTACATGGATGTGGACTAAAATAACAGAGGAGTGCTGTTTATTATCATTAGATTAGTCTTTTTTTCTTCTTCTGTAAATTGTATGTGACATTGCTGGACTCCACTGGATTACAAGTCCTTGAATGCGTAGCATCCTGTAGAGCGTTAAACTCTCTTTTGATCTTCTGATCTTCTGATCTTGTACTAGGTTATTAAAATATGTTTTTTCTTGTTAAAAATATGTATTCATACTCACGTGCAGCTGTCCTCATACTTGGTACTCCAATGCTCGAAGAAAAAAGCGCAATGTATTTTTGCATGTAGGCCCCACAAATAGTGGGAAAACGTATACTGCTTTAAAACAACTAGAAACAAGCTCTTCAGGTATCGTTTTATGCTTGATGAAGTATTAGATAAGTTTCTTTCATTAATTTGTTACATTTGGGGAAGTTATGGCCATAATGACTTTAATTGTTCATCTTCTTCATTTACAAAGGTGTTTATTGTGGTCCATTGAGACTGCTTGCATGGGAGATTGCGCAAAGATTGAACAAGGCAAATGTTCCCTGTAATTTGATCACTGGACAAGAAAAATATGAAGTAGATGGTGCTAAACATACTTCTCTAACTGTCGAAATGGTTGATGTGACTGGTGAATGCAAATGTGCTGTTATTGATGAAATACAGGTGCTATATTTTATGTACATTTTATCCTTTCAGAGTTATGGCACCCAGGAAAAATAGACTTTAGACAGCATTGGTAAAATAAATGCAGACTATGCGAAGTTACCCATGTGAAAGCAGACATTAGATAAGTAGAAAAATCATTAACTTCACCTCAGCACATTTTCCCTATTGTTTTGTAAAAACTCATAATTATATTTACGGTTTATGGTAGGACATTAATAGAAAATTTAAAATATATCATTTTGTTTCTTTTATTAGTAGTATAGATGATACCGAATCTTGCATTTGCATCTGTCTACTATTGTGTTGGATTATATGGATACGTTATTTTCTTATTATTCTGGTTGTGTGGATGGACACGAGATTTTCACTAACAGCTCGGTGCTGAGTTCTAGTCTTTCACTCATGGGTACTGAAAACTAAACTTACCTTTCTTGTAGGATACTGTATCCTCCACCATAGCTTGAGTTGATCTTGAAGTTGGGAGTTATTATTTTGTTATTTTGAAATCCAAAATTGTTATTTTAAATTAGAATTTTGAATTCTTGTGAATTTATCAATTATTGGTCTTGTTTTGATCATAAATAGTACCCTTATTTGATTACCTAATTAAAAAATTAGATTTTTTCAAATTTGTGTGTATAGTTGGATGTGAATTCTTCTAGTATGGTGCACAACTTGAAAGGTAAATTTTGGCAAATCTTGTCATTCTGTTAGTGTGAGTCCTAAATCATTTGTGGTGACTTTTATCTTTGTTACTTCTCATTCATATATTTTTTGCTTTGTTTAATGTGTGTAATTTGAATTTGGTCAAGACAACAACATTCTTGTTTTCTTTTTTCTTAATGATGTGAATCCTATTGATTGCATGGTTTTATTTTGTTTTCATATTTTGATGAGAGTTAAATTATCATTTGGCATGAGTTTTATGTGTTTTGTGGTTTGCATCAAAAGAAACCAACTTAAATTAATAGTTGGTGAATTGCAGATTTTTGATCTTTTGTGTATCTTCTTTAGGTTAATTAGGATTATAAGTGGTTCAAACTACCAATAATCTTGTCAAGGATCTAATAGGCTCATCAAATCTATTTTTTGCACAAGAATCATAACATCTTTTGTAGGATCATATGTTTTATTTTTGGTGCATAATTTTATAGAATGTAGGCAACTGTTATGACCCCATTTGATAGAAAAGGGATAATGTGTCTTTGCAGTTGGGGATTTCTTGAAAGTAATTGTCACTTTTTTTTTTTTTTGAGATGATATTCAATCAATCTTTTGAGTTTAACTCCAAATCTCCTTAGGTACCATCATGCTTTTCGTTCTCTTAGATCATAAAATAGATAGGCAAATTTTTGATAGTGTATAATGATATTCCTATTTTTAATTTATGTGAAAATGAGCATCTATAACACAGACAATGATGCTTTGAACTAGGTAAAGCTTCAAACCTCATGTTGATTTTAGTGGTTTCATCTTTGAATTTAGTAAAAAAGAAACTTAATTATCTACTATGGAAAAGGCTTTATTTGATACTTCATAAGTTTTGGTTTGTAATATTTTTCGCACAAGAATCATAACATCTTTTGTAGGATCATATGTTTTATTTTTGGTGCATAATTTTATAGAATGTAGGCAACTGTTATGACCCCATTTGATAGAAAAAGGATAATGTGTCTTTGCAATTGGGGATTTCTTTAAAGTAATTGTCACTTTTTTTTTTTTTGAGATGATATTCAATCAATCTTTTGAGTTTAACTCCAAATTTCCTTAGGTACCATCATGCTTTTCGTTCTCTTAGATCATAAAATAGATAGACAAATTTTTGATAGTGTATTTTGATGATATTCTTATTTTTAGTTCAAGTGAAAATGAATATCTATAACACAAACAATGATGCTTTGAACTAGGTAAAGCTTCAAACCTCATGTTGATTTTAGTGGTTTCATCTTTGAATTTAGCAAAAAAGAAACTTAATTATCTACTTTGGAAAAGGCTTTATTTGATGCTTCATATGTTTTGGTTTGTAATACTTTGCTTAATGCATTGTTGCTGGGATACCATAATTATTTGCCTTCCACTTTTTGGTGCTGTAGCAAATACAGGATTTACCTTTCTTGTAGGATCCTATAACGTCAACTATGGCTGGAGTCACATGAAGTTGGGAATTGCTGTTTTTGTTATTTTGAAATCTAAAATTGTTGTGTTAGAAGTGATTCTAGAATTTTTTATGAAATTATCAATTATTGATCTAGTTTTGATCAGAATTAGTATTATGTGAGTCATGTCAAAGATCATTCTATTGCTTAATATAAAGACAGTGATGTGTACATTGCATGTGAGTTTTTCGAGTGTGGTGCAAGTTTTGGCGACAAATTTTAGTGAAAGCTTCTCCTTCTACTAGTGTGAGGCTATAGTTTTCTTTGGTGACTTTTATTCTTGTTCATTTTCATTTATACTTTGTGGTTGATTTTACACATGCAATTGAAATTTGGTTAAATCAGATACAATCAAATATTTTTTCTTTGTGGTGTGAATCCTATTGGTTGCATGATTTTATTTTATTTTATATATTTATATTTATATACATTTTTTTTATTTCATGTTATCAATAATACCCCTGAGGTATGTGGAATATCATTGGATGGTTAAAAAAAAAATTAGATTTCTCAAACTTATTTATGTGCTGTTGGATGTGAATTCTTCAACTGCTGTCTAAATTTTGATGATAAATTTGAGTGAAGATTCTCCTTGCACTAACTGGTGTGAGTCCTAGATCTTTATTGGTTAGTTTTAGCCTTACTCCTTTCATTTAGATAATTTGTGATTGATCTTGTGAACGAGATTGACATTTGGTCAAGTAAGCTACTATTTGGCTTTCATTTTTGTTGTGTGAATCATATTTGTTACATAAATTTTATTTTTTTGTCGTATATCTTATTAAATTTTTTATGATCTTCAAGTGAGAAAATGTCAAAGTAGTCTCTAATTTTTTTTTCTAGAGACCATTATTTAAAATTGTGCAACAAAAAATTCACATCAATACTTTTTTTTGGAAAAATTGTAATGAGGCTTACACCTTACTGGTGCTATGTTAGGCATACAACTAATATGAGGTGTGGTGTGCCTCGCCTTATAGTTTTGGTAAGGTGTGCACTTTTATATTTAGTTTTTTTTATTCAAATATAAACTTAATTATCTAAATAATACTCATACCTTAACACACATGCAATTGATCTTAGGATATACATTATTTAAACATCTCTCCTGTCATACCCTCTCTACGCCTCACACTTGGCGCTAGCCACCATAGTTGTTACCTCCTCCTCCATTACTTATGATTTTTTATACTTTGATGTTGGATGGCATGAATGTGAGAGAAAAACTTATTGTGTTAAGCTTATTTTGTATGTTATGTTATTAGTTTTTTCTTTGGTATCTTTTGTTACTTTGAGATTTGTATAATACTTTTTACTTCATTATTTGATGTGAAAATGTTATTATGTCACTTGATATTTTGCACAATTTATTAATGTTAGGATGTTAATGTATTATATTTTAATATGCCAATAGGTTAGAATGTTAATATAGTACTTGCTTTGTACTTTGATGTATGTACAATGCTTAGTTTGCCCAATTTGTTGATTTTGAAACTTACTCTTCAAAATGTCTTGAGACTCATGCTTTATCTCATGTACTAAAAAAGTCTTAATACCTGATTGCATAATTTTAAACCTTGCAAGGTATCATTCTAGTGCCAGACTATCTAATATGTTTAATTTAGTCCTTGATTTTCAAATCTGATCCAACATAGTCTCTTGACTTCTCAAATTTGATTCAAAATAATTTGATAAAGTGATTATTTTGGATTATATATTAGGAGTTTTTTGGACTAAATTATTCACATTAGATAACTTAGACTAAAATGGCCTCATATAAATATTCTAGACCATTTGGGCCTTTCTTTCTTCTTCAAATTATTGATTGAGGTGAGTTTTTTGTGTTTATTGATTTACATAAAAAAGCAACTAAATTTTGCTTGAATTAATAGTTGGTGAAATGTGAATGTATATTTTGTGTGCTTATCTTGTATATCTCATCTTAGGTTTATCTTAGTAAACTGTAAACTTTAGACCCTGAAACACTATGCATTATGAACCTTTTGGAATAAAGAAAGGCTCGATGTTGACATTTTGTTTTTCTTATGATTTTTCTAGACTAGTTAACTCCAAGGGAAGGAAAATGTATGAAATTCAATTCACATGCAATGCCCAGCCACAAATTCAGAAAAATGAACTTGGTGACTTGTGGTACCAGACTTCAATTATGATCTCCTTCATTCTTTTTTATGCTACTTTCTTGATATAAAATCATGTAGCCTTTTAGTCTGGGGTTTTTATTTCCCTTGACATTCAGTAGCACCCTCTTCAATTCTGAAAGAAGGGAAAATGGAAAATGCTCGAGTTTCCTTGATGTAATAATTTGAAATTTTTGCCTTTGGGATAGAGTAACCTGCTAGTTCTCATGCCCTTTAAAGCATCTCAGGAGTGTGCCAGGAAGCTAATTCATAATATTTAAATACCAGAAATTTAGTTAGAACTGCAGAAAATGATGAAAAACCATAGAACACTAGAAGCTGGGCGGAACATAAAAATATTTGCTGCTTTTGTTGAGGGGAGGGCCAGCTGAGAATTATTTTTTTCTTTATCCTTCTCATTACACAGAATCGAACCAAAGGAGAGTACCAATTGTGCTAGTCTCCTGCCATACAAGGTTTCCTGTGGGCTGGATGTGCAAAGTCTTATTCCCCACCAGTGCTGTACCAATTGCGTAAATCTTCTGCATATAAGGTTTCCATGGGGTGGATGTAAGAAGTCTTATTCTTACTGTAGAGATATCATTTTCATAATTCGAAGTAATGACCGACAGTTCATTATGAAACTAATTACAGCTTCAGTCTCGCCTTATACTTTAAAGAAGGCAGTTAAAGTATATGGAGCTTTTTATCTTTGAACACAAAATCACTAAATGGAGCAGCTTCAAGTATAACAAAAGAGGTAAATGAGCAGTTTCAATTATTGATATATCCCATGTTTTGTCGAAATTGCTATCATGTTATGCTATACAGCATCTGGGATAAAAAATAATAGGTCCATATCTTCTTGCGTGCCAGGCAGACAAATTTAATCACTATTCTTATTAGCGATAGGTTTTACAATTAGCAGTTCTGCTTAATTTATATTCTATGAGTGGGCATCATTTGATACCTGGTAATTCATATTTTATCTATTCAAAGCCAATCAGGTTTCTTGGATCTTTTGAATCCGTTTAATTATGTATGCAGAGTTGACATTCTAGGTCTCCTTAAAAGTGTCAGTTTTGTATTTTAGATGATCATTTATATGTATTTAATGTGGTATTACTGTTTGCTATATTGTGGCATTGCATCTTTAACTTGTAGAGTTTTAGGAAGTGTTGGGAGGGATAGGACTTCTTTTTGCTCATTTTTGGCAGAAGGTTTGTCATAGGATGTTATAGTCATGAAATCTCAAGAGGTGTAGGTCCTTCATTAACTCCGTTGTCATCCTTAAGCTTTCATTCACAAGTAAGATAAAAACATGTTAATTTTCAGTTTCTATTTAGAATATTGCTTGTTTGAGCATCCTATATATCATACTTTTGTTGTAAATTATATTTTTTAGTAATTCAATTATCTATTTTACTGAGGTAGCTATTTGCATTGTTATACTACTGCAAGTCTCACACTCAAAATTTTACCCTTTATTTCTTTTGATCTCTCTTTGTGGCTTCATAGATGGTTGGATGTAAAACAAGGGGATTTGCATTTACACGTGCATTATTAGGGATTGCTTCTGATGAGCTTCATGTTTGTGGAGATCCAGCAGCAGTTCCTCTTATTCAGAGAATACTTGAAGTAACTGGTGATGTGGTCAAGGTTTTTCTCTTGATTTACTTCTCTATGTCAAAATTTCTTTCAATTTTCTAACTTAAACATTTTTGCACCTAAAATGCCCTTGTGCTTATGAACATCTCAATTTGTCTGTTATGTCATGATTTATGTTATATTTTAATCTTGTCCTATAAATAACATAATGAATTTACTTTTTTTAACCATAAATGCTTACCCTATTTGATTTTGGTATAGTTTGCGTTGATTTTGTCACAACCCGGTTTGGAAGCTTGGAAAACTAAGGCTGGAACGGACGGTGAGACGAAAAAGAAAAGAACGACTTTACTTAAACATATCCAATAGAAATATAAATTAGACAATATTTTTTCAATTCATATAAGATTCAAATCACATTTAATAAATTTGTCTACACATACAAATTATCCACCAACTGAAGTCATACAAAATATAATTTAAAACATAAACTAACATAATACCTATCTCTTGAAGTTTCTCTATGACTGTAAATATATTCCTCTCTTCTATCCTCTATTTTGTTAGAAAGGTTACCTGAAAAATATAAAATAACTTACAATTGAATAATATTATCAGTGAATAAATTATATTTTTACACTATAGTAAAACAAGAAAATATAAATAACATGCATGATCGATCTATTATAAATATGTACATTATGTAAAAAGTATTTAAAATAATCCAACATATAAGAGTCAAATGAAAATAAACATTTCTTAGAAAATTTATTTCTAATTTATCATTCATTTCAAGAGTCACCGTCTAAAATTTTTTTATAAGAAACATTTTCCAAAACCCATCCAAAGAACAAATAACCATTTCCATTTACCTTTTCAGCAAGGCTCTACAAGCACTATAAGTTCCATTTTTAGATACATATTTATAACATGTAATTTATAGTTTATCCATATTAAATTTCAAAAAATTAATTAATCGGCTTTATAATAACGTAAATATGATATGATCCCAACATCAGGCCTCTTCGTTGATATGGAGATTTGAAAAAATAAATCCTGTGATTTGAAAAGCGGTGTGATTAATAAGATATGCTTGTCGTGTCGTGCGTGAAAAAATAAGTAAACTTTTATCGTAAATATAAGAATATAATCGTCCAACTTTGGTGTGAAACTATGAATCTTCTTTTTAAAATTTCTTCTTAAGTTGAGTCTTATGGAATAAATATATTGATTTGATCGATATTTGAAAATTTATTTATTTTATTAGTTTCTTATCTATAATATTAGTGTATATCTTTTTTCTTTTGTTTACGTTAAATGAAATTTCATTATTTATTTTTCAAATCAAGTTAAATTTGTAATTAATAATAATATTGATTATCATATTTAGTTGATTTAACTATTAGTTTATGTAACATACACAACATCTTTTATTTATTTTAAATTGATACTTACTCTTCCCATTTTAACTTAAATTAAAGATTTTTTTTCATAATTTTTTTCATTTAACATTTACTTAGTTTAACATATGATATTTATACATGTATAATATGTCATATAATATACTTTTTATTTTTTTTTAATATAAGAAATATTAGGTGTTAAAGTGACTTAATATAAATAATTAATTTTTAATTTCAGTTGATAATTATTCTTACTAGTCTAACATTGATTCTAATTTTAATTAAATGTCATGAAAGTTAATATTAATTATGTTTTCATAAATTTTGCGATTATAAGTCTATATCATTGTATTTCATTAAATTTAAGATAAATGATTGCATGCAAAAAATTGAACTTATAATTTTGGTAAGTCAAATTCATTGCCTCTGGCTTCTTCTTATAATAAAATAAAATATATTTGGGATATATTAAAAATATAGACGTAATTATAAATTTATAGGATAAATCAAATAGAACATTCCCAAATTAAATTTCCTTGTTGAGTTTATGACACCCTAAATCAAAATTGAAGTAAGAATGAAATCAGATTTCAATTTTATATATATATATATATATATATATATATATATATATATATATATATATATATATATATAAATATAATTACCTCTCCTTCCTCCTATCCTTCATTGAGAGCCCTAACCCATCGGATATTGCCGCCCCCTCTCTCGCGTACGCAAGGGCTCCCTCTTCCTTCCTCATCCTCGGTCGCCTGTGCACAGAAGGACGGGTTTAAGGCTTAGTGACCCGGATGATGGCTTGTGCTGGCTCGGTAGCGCTGGTCTCAAATTTTCTGATTATTATCTGATAATGATATTTATCATGAATTTATGAGTACATTCTAAGTTATAATATCTTTATAAATTGTTTGTTCTTGGCATGTTTCTGTTGCTGGTATTGGACTTACCACGTGCAATTTTTTTGCTGTACAAATCTCAATAATCTCGTGATTATAGCATGTGAACCACTTTCGCTTGGTTTTCCTTCAGGTTCAGTATTATCATAGACTTTCCCCATTGATTCCTTTAAGTCATCCACTCGGATCCTCCTCGAACATAAAAACTGGAGACTGCATAGTGACTTTCTCACGACATGAGATCTACAATTTGAAGGTCAGTTCTTAATTTCGGGATGTGTATATTCTAGTACTATTTTAATTGCCTCTCATTAAATGCTTCAAAGTTTTTGTTATATCTCAGTATTTATTGAGAAGGGGGTTTCTGTAACTGCTAAACTTCTTGGGTAGATTGTAGATAAGTATACCATACTTGCTAGTAAAACACAGATTGTTGGTCTTCAAGTCAACTTGAGAATGTGCTTTTTCCACTTGTTGTAACTCTTCAGTACAAATTTCAGATAATTTTGTCATATCTACCATAAAGAACAAATTATTTATTAATTTTTCTTGAATCATTTAATTGGGTGTTCACTTTTATGTAAAGAAGGTACTTATTCTCTTATCATCTGTTTAATTTTTGAGCTTGGATATCTTTTTAGGCTTAGTCTTGTAAGAGAGAGTTAATGATGACGTTGTTGGTATGCTTGCCCTATGCAGTTTTGATAAGACTAATGATTATGTTGTGAGCCTTGATAGGGGATCAATTGGCTGATATTAGTTATGTACTTTCAGGAAAAAAATGAGGGGATCAATTGGCTGATTTTGAAATAACCTTATCTTATTGTTTTCTTCAACTCTTTTACTTGAAAGAGTGAGATGGTAACTTTTGGTGCTTTATATATTTATTAATTTACTAAATAATAATAATATTATTTATCTTCTACTTTTCACGGCTTCTTAGTTATCATTATCTTGAGTGTTTTCTGTATAGAAATAATATGTTTGGTGTTTTTGCCATTGATTTCTCCAAGTATCGTAACTTTTTATACCATTCTTACCTCATTTTCAAATCAAGCTGGCAGACGAAGTTTCAAACATTTTGATTGCAGCGAATTGAATAAAAACCAAAACAAAAGCTCCCCACATACTGCGATCTCCCAATATTCCATATATGAGATTCACCTAGTTATATGATCTCATTTTCTCCAATGGATTCTTCCTCCAGCCTCAATAAGCTTCATCGACAAGGTCCAAATCAATTTTCTTATCACATCATCAGCCTCTACACCATGGCAGGATTCCCATAGACATTTGTGCCTCCAACTCTATTGATCAACCTCACAATCATTTGTTTATTGTTTACACCATCTTTATGAGCTTTCACATCATAAGCTTCATCATAGATTTTCTATCCACACTACCAACCACTCTATGGAGGATTCTGACATTGGTTATGTCATTATGAATGCTTCTATCTACTTTTCTGAGCTTTGTTTTGATTCCTACCATCACTTATCATCTGTCTTTGAGATTGACCTGCATTCACATTGGCATCCTTCTCAATCTTCTTCGAGTGTTGAAAATTGAGATGCACAACTAGTAGTCTTCATTCGAAGGGCCAAGTTGAGGAGCGTTGTTGTGTCCAATCTTGGACTTTTAGAGAAAAGTTATAAGAGTAACAACAAGCCATAAAATTGAAGGCATTAAGAGAAGAGTTCATTTTTATTGATGGGATGGATAATGATAAAAATTATATAAATAGCCCCTTTCTAAATTAAATTCTATATTGCATCATTGATGAGTCCTCCAAACTTCTATAATTGAGATGAGGGTGTTGGTAGAGTTCAAGCTTGTAACATGTCAATAAATTGTATTCGTCTCCTTATGTATTCTTTTTTGGCGTGTCATGGATTTTGCTTTATTTCTTTTGTAAGCCTCTCTGTGACTGATTAAAAATAATAGCGTAATATTGATCTTTAATGTAACCATATTACGGAGAGCAGTTTAGCCCACTGAACCCCACTTCTAATGCTGGTTACTTTTCATTTTGCATTTTTATTCTTGCATTTAGCCTTTTATATAAATCGTCAAAGCTTTTTTCATACCATTCTTTTTGGAGAACTTTAACCTTCATTATAGTTATTGAATTGTCTTAATGGTATATTTTATTTAATTTTCCTTAAAAATATATTTGTTTTCTCTGATGTTCTGTTTTACTCTTCACTCTGCCGTTAGTCCCTTAGCATAATATTTATCATTGTATTTCTTTTATTTTTTTTCCATTAAAATCTTTTTAATGCAATCGCACAACATTAATTGACATGGCTATTCACATTTTAATAGCATCGAATTTTAAATGACTATTTCAAATAACATCAAACAACCTCTTTAACATTGATCACTCAGAGCAACAGGCTACATACAAAGCCCAGATTGAAGTTGTCATTAATGCTTTATGGCAAATGTTTCGACCACCCCCAAAACTCACGAGTGCAGGGAGTACACAATCCTCATTATTCCTGCAATTCCATGTTCAGTTGTTCACCGTGGTTTGCAAGGGCATGACAATTGTTAATCTGTATTTTTTTGGAGGCATCTATCACTCTTTCAACACATATCGACATATTGTTGTAATATATATATATATATATATATAGTGTGTGTGTGTAAGCTCTATTTCTTGAATTCATTTGTCCGCTTCTGTTGTTCAAAGTTCACACCACATTTACTTTTTTTTACCACCGTCTATTTATTTTCATTTTGAATTTTTTGTTACGTTTGGTCTCTTACAAGCTTTTTCACATTTTTTATTAACTTCAGAAAAAAATAGAAAAAGACGGAAAACACCTATGTTCTGTAGTCTATGGCTCGTTACCTCCAGAAACACGAACCAAGCAGGTATTTTTTTTCTTTGTTCTGTTTTTAAGTAAATTGTTCATATAAGCAAACCAACAAGTTGCCTTTTAATCTAGTTAATTTCCAAAGTAATGACACCACAGTTTGTACTTTTATGAAACTTTATTTCCCCAGTAATGGCATGAAAGTTATCTCAAGGTTCGATTCTTCTAGTCAAATATTTTCATTAGCACTAGAAAGATTGCAACAATCAATAGTCAGAGGGAAAATATGTGGCATTTCACTTCTAGATCATAATAAAAAAAATGTAAAATGGCGAGTTATAATTCATCTTTCATTAAAATGCTTATTGCAAGTTGCAGCTCTGTCAAAGATGTTCTACTTACAAGTCAATAAGGTAATATTATCGAAAATGTTTGAGAATTCGTGGATAACTCCTGCTATGCAACTGAAACCTTTCTTTACCGAATTGCCAGAGCAGCATGTTCTGAAGTTTTTCATTTCAGTAATTGTTAGACTCACTATAAGTTATTCCCCTTGATCGTAGGGAAAGAGATGAGTTCTGATGAGTTATAAGAATTAAGGGAACTGAAAATTGTGGTTATTATGATGCTCACTTATATGATTTGGTTCATCTTTATGGATATCCTTAACCCTTTTTATGGAATTATGGTATCTAGTTGCGACTTGTAATTTTTCTAGTTAATCTCTTCAATCACATTAGGAAGTTGATTATATGATGTGGCCAGTTTTGTAGTTTATTTTCTTTAATTTTTAAGTACCGGTTTTACTCATGGCATTCTGAAATGGATGATCATTCTCTGCTGTTGCTAATTAATGACGTTATATTATTTTTTTGATACTTTAATACTTGCTGTATAGATAGGTGCAGGATACTTCAGTTCAATGCACTTATAAGCTATTTATCTTCTGTTGTTACTAAATAATATGTCATGATTATTTTGATAAGTTTTACGTTGGCTGTCGACTACCTATCGTAACCCTCCACTTTTCACATCCGGACTTAGGACCGGCAAATGTAGTGTTTTAGTAGAATTCAAGTTGGATGGTTGAAGTGGAGGAATGCATCTGGCCAGTTGTGTGATAGAAAAGTTCTACTTAAACTTAAGGAAAAATTTTATAAGATGGTGGTAAGACTTGCAATGACTTATAGTGCAGAATGTTGGCCAATAAAGAGAGCATAAGACTAAGTGTTACAGATGATGGAGGATTTGGATGAGTGGCTTTACTCTGTAGATAAAAATGCAAATGAGTATGTTCGGGAAAAAAAGTTGGAGTAGCTCCAAAGGCGATAAGATTAGAGAGAGTCGCCTTTAGGTGATTTGACCACATAAAGGCCCTAATTAGAGAGTAGATGATTAGATTTGACTTATGTTAAGGTAGAGGTAGACCTAAAAGGGTTAAGATATATAAAAAATGACCTTAGTATACTTGAATTAAATGAGAATTTGACACATAATAGGACACAATGGAGATGAAGGATTAATATAGCCGACCCCACTTAGTGGGATAAAGGCTTGTTGTTGTTGTTACTAAATAATGTCATGTTGTGTAGCATCTCTATATTCTTTGTTTTGTCAGTTTTACTGCCCTTTTCATCTTATTTCTTTGTTGTTAATTGTCATTTTGCTTTGATAAATATCTTTTTATGCATGTTTTTTTAGAGAAGTGCTACTTAATATAAAGTTTATGCTCATCAAGGCATATCACTATTAGCTAAATAAATTTGCTTGTCTAAGCTTGCAGGCCATAATGTTTAATGATGAAAGCAGTGACTTTGATGTTCTAGTAGCCAGTGATGCTATTGGAATGGGCCTTAATCTGAATATTTCTAGAATCATCTTCTCTACACTAAAAAAATTTGATGGGGTTTCCACTCGGGAACTCACAATCCCAGAAATCAAGCAGATTGCAGGTATGTAGTTCTTAATTTTACTTACATGTTCTGTTATTTTAGGTAATGCAATGATAATTTTTTTAATAAATTACTGCACAATACTGAGGATTGTATTGTGACAGAACATTTTGCAATAGTGAGTTTTTTAGGTGTAAATCAATTATTGTATTGTGAAGAATTTTACTTTTTGTAGTCAAGCATAAGACTAAGTTAAGTGTTAGAGATGAGGATGCTCAGGTGGATGAGTGGCTTTATTCTTAGAGATAGAATGCGAAATGAGTATGTTCGGAAAAAAGTTGGAGTAGCTCAGTGGTGATAAGATTAGAGAGTCGCTTAGATTTGGCCACATAAACCGTCCGTCAGATGATCCAGTTAGAGAGAGTAGATGCATTAGATTTGCCTTATGTTAAGAAAGGTAGACCTAAAAGATTTGGTTAAGATGTATAAAACCGACCTTAATATATTTGAATTAAATGAGAATTTGACACATAATATGACACAAATGGAGAGAAGGATTCTTGACCCCACTTAGTGGGATAAAGGCTTGTTGTTGTTGTTGTTGTTGTTGTATGTCAAGGTTATCATTCTAAATTTCAAATTATCCTAGGATTGCTTGTTGGATTTGTTTTGTAATAACATGAAAAAAAGATTTTTTGCAACTAATAGGATAAGTGTTTTAAGAAAATTTTTGGAATGGTTTAGAGGGATTAATACAAAAGATATCTCTTGAAGAAAAAATATTTATTGGAGGAGATTTAAATGTATTATATGGTAGAGTGGTAAGATTTTTAAAGATTCATGATGCATGATTTTTGAATTAAGTGAAGAAGGTACTATATAAGATTTTACTTTAACTTATGATTTTATACTTAATACTTTATTTAAGAAAAGAGATGCATATTATTTATAAAATGGATCTAAGAATACAAATTGATTATTTCGATTAAAAAATAGATCGTTTAGATTGTAAAGATTGTAAGCCATTCCAAGTGAAAGTTTAAGTCAACATCTTGTTAGTTTTAGATTTTAAGATTGGAAGATGAAAAATAAATCAAATTATTGTCCAGGATTATGACGATATTTAAAGAATACTAATAAAATATTTTAAGAGCAGTTTATAAGAGCTTGGATGTAGGAGGAATAAATGTTATGTGGAAAAGAGAAGAAAAATTAAACAAGTTGTAAAAATGTGTTTGGAGAATCAAGGAAAACTTCTTTAATAAAAAAATATGGAGTTAGAATACGAGAAAAGATAAGAATAAAAGAATAGCGTTATAAAACTTTTAGATGTAAAAAAACTTAGAAAATTGAGAAAGATATAAAGTTAAGAGATTCTAAGAAGAATATATGATCTGAAAAATTTAAATTTTAGTGATCTATTAGATACCAAAAGGTGAAAGATGTATGTAAACCAACCAAAGAGATAGGAGAAGTGGAGATCTAGTTGAGTGAGATAAAGGATGAAAATCATAAAGCTTTTCTTAAAACGATATCAAAAATTGAAAATAGGTGGATGAGGTATTTTAATAAACTTTTCAATGAAGGATCTGAAAATATGATTGATTTTAGCAACCTTAATATTCTAAACAAAATAGAGAATTTTGTTTTTATCGTCGTATTAATAAATCTAAAGTTAGAGAAGCTCTAAAGAAAATGAAATGTGAAAAAACAATAAGGCCTGATGATATTCCAATAGAAGTGTGAAAATGTTTAGGAGATCAAAGAATTTTTGGGCTTATAAATCTTTTTAATATTATTTTAAAGATTAAAAAGATGTTAGATGAGTGGAGAAAGTGCTTATTGGTTCCTATATTTAAGAATAAAGGTGATGCACAAGAGTATGGAAATTATAGAGGAATCTAGTTAATGTGTTATACATTAAAATTATGGGAGAGAGTAATTGGGCATAGGTTATGATGTGATACAAAAGTTTCTCACAATCAGTTTAGTTTCATGCCAGGTAAATCTACTCTGGACGCTATACATTTGTTAAGAGGTTTGATGGAGAAGTATAGAGAAAGTAAGGAAGATCTACATATGATATTTATTGATTTAGAGAAAGCTTATGAAAGAGTTTCAAGAGATGTTCTTTGGATAGTTCTAGAAAAGAAAGGTGTTAATATTGGTTATATTCAAGTCATTAAGGATATGTATACTAGAGTTGTTACTTGTGTCCAAACACAAGGAGGATTGACAAAATATTTTCTTATTTCAATTGGATTACATCAAGGATAAACTTTAAGCCCTTATCTTTTTTTGCTTTAGTTATGAACGTTCTTACTAGACATTTACAAGAAGATGTACCTTGGTGTATGCTTTTTCCTGATGATATTCTTCTTGTTGATAAGACTAGAGAGGGTGTCCAAGAGAAACTTGAACTATGGAGGTCAACCTTAGAGTCTAAAGGTTTTCGTTTAAGTAGATCTAAAACTGAATATATGGAGTGTAATTTTAGTTGTAGAAGTTCTAGTAGAAGTGTTGTGACATTAGGTGAACAAGTCATTAAAAAGAGTGAGTGATTTAAACATTTAGGCTCTATTGTTTGAAATGATAGTGAAATAGATGGAGATGTTATTAGTAGAATTCAAGTTGGATGGTTGAAGTGGAGGAATGCATCTGGTGTGTTGTGTGATAGGAAAATACCGCTTACACTTAAGGGAAAATTTTATAAGATGGTGGTAAGACCTGCAATATTTATGGTGTAGAATGTTGGCCAATAAAAGAGAAGCATAAGACTAAGTTAAGTGTAGCAGAGATGATGATGCTCAGGTGGATGAGTGGCTTTACTCTTAGAGATAAAATGCAAAATGAGTATGTTGGGAAAAAATTTAGCTATAGATAAGATTAGAGAGTCACTTAGATGATTTGGCCACATAAAGCCAATTCATCCATGACCGACAGAGAGTAGATGCGATTCCTTTATGTTAAGAAGGGTAGAGGTAGACCTAAAAAGACTTGGTTAAGATGTATAAAAAATGACCTTAATATACTTGAATTAAATGAAAATTTGATACTTAATAGGACACAATGGAGACGAAGGATTCATGCAACCAACCCCACTTAGTGGAATAAAGGCTTGTTGTTGTTGTAATATGATAAGTGTTTGCAACGGCTTGTACGAATTGGGACACCTGTCTCAACAAGTGGCGTGTGTCCCACCAATCTTCCACTGCCTCACTTCGCTATATAAGGAGAGAATGAGGGATGGGGAGGAGTGTAGTCGGGTTTAGAGAGAGAGAGAGAGGGAAGGACGAATTATGTGGCGTACCTTTCATGCCAAAAGCAAGAAGTCATTGATGTTGAGCAGGGGAGCAGGGAAGGGAGGTTTAGTCTAGCTCGCGAGCCATGTGTGAGGCGAAAGGTGTGCTACTTGGACTAGGACCATCCACCCAGTAAGAAAAGAAAGAGGGATTGGGAGGAAATAAATAACTAAATATACTACTACTAGTGATAATAATATTAATATAAATATTAATAAAAAATTAATATTATATTGACAATAATATAACAATATTATTAATAGTATTATTAGTAATATAATAACATAAATAAAATATAATTATTAAGTAATGTTAATAATGAAATAATGATATTAATAATAACATGAGCATTAATATAATAATAATGTAAATGATATGAATAATTGTAATTGTAATATAATAATAAATAAATAAATAATGAATAATGAATATTGAATAATAATAATAATAATAATAATAATAATAATAATAATAATAATAATAATAACTTGACAATAATGATCTAAAAAAAAATAATGAACAATAATAATCAAAAATAATAAAATAGTAATGGTTATAATTATGGTGAAGATAATAAAACTAACATTTATGCATAATTATAAGTTTTCATGACAAGAGGAATATCGTTCAGAGGGAAGAAACATATGAGTATCATTAAAAGTGGGTAATTATATTTTTTAACTTATAGTAATTATTTTTTTTCTAGATCAAACTACATTGATTGTTTCATCTGTGAATATTCAAATGATAATTGTAAGTGAGTTTTTATTTTTGTATGTGCATTGAGCAAAATTTTATCTACACGAACTATTATGGCAACATGATTATCTTTTTCCCAACTATGATTCCTCATGTTGATGATAGTCATGATTAAATCTCAACTGTTCTCCCTAATGATAAGTTAATTATATTATTAAAATGTATGATGAAGGTATGAAATGATCATGTTATAGAATTAATGCTTCTGCTTGTTTATTGATAGAGTTCACCATTTTGTATTAGTTGGGGACGTAATGTTGTTAATGCACGTAGAAAAGGTTGTGTGACCTTCTTGGTTAGATTGAAAAAGGGTACCTTCTTCTTTGGGGATAGGTTTGAAAAAGTTTATGAGACGGTGTGTCTTTCAGGTGCACGTTTAGACAGTGACTCTTGTGATTGGTGCATATTATAAGAAAAATTAAAATATGAAAAATTTAATGCAAAAGTAAATAGTTTTTGGTTTTACATCATCATGCATTTTCTTATTATTTTATGAAAAAATGTGATATTGATTTACTTATAAACGATCTAACGTGCATTTTTTTAATCATTGAATTAATGTAAAATAGACATATAATTATCCATTGAGTTATTTAACTTACTATTGAGTTAATGAGTATATTTTAATAAAATTTTTCAATAATGTAAATGGAAGAAAGATGAGAATACGTGTATAACAGGAGGTTCTCTTTGGGTGTTTGATACTTAAAATATCATTAAAATAATGTACAAGTGTAATATGAGGTTTGAAATCGAGGACATAACCCAAAACGATAGAGGGTTTAAAGGCCGAATTAAGGTCGAACCAATGATATAATAAATATTAAAATTATCTAAATGAGATTTAAATGATCAAATAATCATACAATATGTATGAGAAAATAAATTATAAAATATAAATCATATGCATAAAATTCTCATCCAATTTCAAAGTTAAATACATGAATATATAAATACTAACCTTTTGTACATGATAATTCTTTGAAATAATCCATCATAGAGCTTTCTAGAAATTGGTTATCTAAAAAGGAATTAAAATTAAATAAAAATTAGTAATTTGATCAACTATATAAATTATACAAAGAAAAACATAAACTAAACTAACTACAAAAGATATTATAAATTATGATAAAAGCAAGTTATAATAAATTTGAGATATTAATAATTCAATAAAGATGATATATGATAATAATTTACGTTTTACCCAAAACTTCGCTAAAACAAAAAACATCAAATACATATTAAAATTTATCTCTAAAATAAATTCAAAAGAAATAGATTCTAATCAAATATATTAAAATTCATCTCTAAATGTTGCTCTTCAAAAGATCCCGATCAAAAGCCTCCAAAGTCTCCAATCAACTCCAAAAGCTTCTAAAATATCATGTTCGTGTTTTAATTCATTCTAATACTTTCACTGGCCTCATTAGATCTACAAATCACACATTCAAAATAAATTACTTCTTCATCTTTATAATCAACATAAGAATAATTTAACTAACTTACTATTACTGTTATATTGGATGATATATTTACCTTCAACAATGTGAATGATCATCTTTATATATTTCATTCTCTAAATCATCATAATTTACTTCGTGAGTGTGTTCTTCATCAACTATCCAAAATCTATTCTCGATACTTGAATAATCCAATGGATCATAATTTTTTTAAGATGAAATCTATCAAATAAACATAAAATTATAGTAAGATCAATGTTAAGAACTTAACAATAGCATAATAAATTAATAATAAAAAAAAAGCATACCTATTCCTCAAATTAAGATTATAACTAATATGAAGATCATTTAACCTCTCCTCCAAATTATTTCTTCTTTTGTATGAATTTGTTCAAAACACCCAATTTTTTTCACACCTAAGTTTGGCTAAAATTTAATACCAATTTTTGTAAATTAGAGCACTAACCAAACATCTTCCACCATTCATCGCAAATAAAATTTTAATTAACTTCAAAATATAAAATATGTCAAAAAGACGATGAGAATTAAATGAAATAATGAAAACTTACCGTGCATTTCCATAGTGAGTAATCGCTTCCCAAAACTTTCTAAATTATCTCGATATATTCTAACTTCATTCATCCAATTTAGCTTGGGACATATATCTTTATTTCCAATAAGTTCAATCAATCCTCAGATAACTTCTGGTTTTGACGAATTCTCTGATCATACCGAAAATGTGGATTTAAGAAATAAAATGAGTGGATACCTCATGAGTTGTCATCCCATCTTTTCTTAATAATATAAGTATATTATACAATTTTTTCACACCTCAAATATGATTTTAAGTGCTTTTCTTGTTCGTACATGCCATCATAAACATAACCAAGAGATGGTTTTTCATCCAATCAACAACTCGCAATAATCTTATTAATGGTCCGTTATTTTGACATGATTAAACAATCATTCCAAAATTTGTTATCCATGATGATAAAAGATGCTTCTTTTCCTTTAATAGCTAAACTTTGAATCCACATAATGCTTATTTGTAGAAGAGCAGAAATCATGTTTATGATCAAATACACTTTTCAAAGTAATAAAAGTTGTTGCAAAACGCGTATTATTTCATTCACCCTGTCTTTTCCTCAACCAAGATAATAGAAAATATGATTGTAAATTAATATTGTTATCTTCGATGCCTTCTTAGAAAGATCCACTACATGAGGTAAGCTACCAATATCTTTAATCAAATTCAATGTGCCGCAAGGAGATCAACAAATATTCGATTCTTTTCATGCAATAACTCTCCACTTATAATTTGTGATTATCGCCACAGCAGACAATATTTTGACCTATCCACTCAACTACTTCAAAGAAATAAAGAACAAAGAATCAGAAGATCTTTCTTAATGTCAAGATCAATGATTTTAAAAGATACTCGGACAATAAACTAGAAAATTAATTAATGTTCTATTTCTAACATCGTCCATCCATCCATTATTAAAGTGCACTGCTTTCCTTCCAAAGAACGCCTTATAAGATTCAATTAAAAGTTTACATTCTTCTTGCAATCCCTCAATAGATTAATTCTCATCCCATGATATGAAGTTCATAACTGTCCAATAGCAAGTCAGATCTATATTTTCTCGAGCAAATGAATTTAATGCGAATGGAATACAATCAAAAAAACCATCTAACAATGGCCATGTCGCCTCTATGTACTACTTCTTTAGATGCCAAAACACTTTTAAAGATTTGTGACCTGGTTTTGTTCTTGGAGCAAAGTAAGCATCAATTTCATCTACTTTTTTTTTCCTTTAAGAGTCACTCTTCTTCAATATGATTATAAGTATGAACACTCTCTATCCTCTTGTGTATCTTGTTTTTTTGAGATATTGCTTTTAAATTTTTTGCATTTGAAACAATATCATGTGAAACTTTTCAGAATTTATATTTCTCTTAACTCCTCGCTAAATGTCTTTTCTATTTATGCCTCCACCCTTATATATTAATTACAAGACAAACACTTATATTGCTTTTTTCCATCAGGACATCTAGATTCACTAAAATGATTCCAAGCCGGATCTATTTTCTCACGAACATTATGAGAAGAAATATAATTTTGACTTTCAGAAGGCTCCATCCTAAATATAAAAAAGAAAATAAATGTTGAATAAATTAAAAAAAATGTCAATCAAAAAATTATGAAAAGATTCACGGGAGATATCGAGAAAAAATGAAAAATATAAAATTAAATTAAAAAATTGCTAAATATGAACTAACAAATACAATTCACTCATACATATTCTGCTAAATATAAGTTTTGATGAATATTCCAATATTTTGAAAAAACAAATTAAATCATATATGCATTTTTAAATCAATTCAATCATAAACTTGTAGATTTGTAAGAGATATTCGTGAAAAAATATGCTAAATATCAATTGAAATTTGGTAGAAAGTCGTATTTATAATTTCTCCAATGATTATCCACCCTCCGATTTAAAATAAAACCTATCTCAATGCCTGAGAAGATGGAATACTCTAAGAGAAGAATGATGACAAATAATGTGAAAAAAACTTGTTGCAAAGCAAAATGCGCCTTGCTTAGTTTGTTAGATAAGATAGAAAAGAATATTTATTTAAAGCTGATTTTAAGAAACAATTTTTTAAAATCACTTGAAAATTATTGAGTTCAAGTTAACTAAGATTTAATTCAGTTTAAATACATCCAATGTGAATGCCCAATGTTCAATTGCTTCCTAAATTCACTTAGAAGCAAGCACAAGGAGAAATCATAAATCAATATGCACAATATAATAAATTAAAACAATATACAAGTTTAGAAAAATAAATGTGAAGAGAAGCAATAATTTAGTAAAAAAAAACAAATAAACAAGAACTGAACCAATTCATATAAATATAAACTAGCAATAAACATGAAAAGAACAAGTGAGAAACACATACAATCAAACTAAAATGAAATCGCTCAGAAGAGGGAGCAAAAAACCAAAACCGAAGAGGAAGCTGCTGGGAGCAAAAAAACAAAACAGAATAATCCTCAGAATAGTCTGGAAACCACAATATACAAGTTTAAAAAAATAAATGTGAAGAGAAGCAATAATTTAGTAAAAAAAACAAATAAACAAGAACTGAACCAATTCATATAAATATAAACTAGCAATAAACATGAAAAGAACAAGTGAGAAACACATACAATCAAACCTGAAAATAGAATACCTCAGAAGAGGGAGCAAAACCAAAACCGTAAGAGGAAGCGGGGGAGCAAAAAACAAAAACCGAATAGCGGGGGGGGATAAGCATCGGTCGCAAGAAATGCCAAAATCTTATTCTTTCTTTTTGACGGCGGACTGGTTCTCCGGTTCGCGGTTGAACCGGCCGGTTCTCTATAGTGTCCCCGGTTTTACCGGTTTTTTGAATAATCCGACGGCAAGGACCGTTCACGGTCGAACCGGCCGGTCCGATCCGGTTATGAAAGCCTTGGTAATATGAGATGTTTACTAATTATGCTATTGTAACTTGCTCTTTTTAATTATATTGTTGTGAAAATATTTGTAATTATCTATCCGAGCATTTGGGTCGTGACAAAAGTAATATCAAAGCGATAGTTAAGTTAAACTAGCAAGATAAACATTATATGAAAATATCCACCATGATGAATAATGAAAAGAATTAGTTATTTAATACGTTAATCCTAACTCTATCTGATTTTGTTACTATAGGCTTATAGATACTGATCATACCTACAGTAAAATAAGAGGAGTTAGGACTAACGAACATCAGGCTACAAGGATTCAATGATATAATATAGACCTTCAATTAAATAATATGAATGCTATTATGGATGCTTTCACTAATATGATGCTTTTAGTGACTCAGGTTAATTTAAAGTTCTCAAACTCAAGCTAGTGTGGTTGGAGCTAAATCGATAAATATTTGAAATCATTCCAAGATATAAAACCATCTTTATCTGTTAGAACATGAGGATCAATTGAAGTTGAGAATTGATTGATGTGGGTCAAAAAGATTATTGACAACATGCCTTGCTTTCCGAATAAAAGAGTAATGCTTGTCGACTTGCTTTTGAAGGTGAAGCTGAGTGATAGTGGGAAGGATAATTATTGAATAACTTTGGGTGTCTATTCAGCCATATCATTAGATGAGAAAATTTGTGCAAAAATTTTGGGAGTGGTTTGTGCCTATTTCTGCAATGTTGTAGATGCAAGATGTTTATCACACTGGTGTGGGGAGATCATCTATTATGTAATATGAAGTTGAATTCACCACATTCTCAAGGTATGCGCCATAGTTAACCCCCAAGTGCCAAAGAAAAGTACCACCGTTTTTTATTGAGATCAAAGGATGCGATTAGGCAACCCTTAATTCCTTTAGAAATTGATGATTATTCAGATTTCGTGGAGAGAGCTAAGGGATTGTAAATTGATTTGCAAGCTATTCAGAGGTGTAGAAATATTTAGATGTGAAGGATAAATTTATAATTTAGAAATGTTCTAACTTCTTAACCTAGAAACTTGAATTGGAAGAAACCTAGATCCAATAGTGGTGAATGTAGTATTAGCTGAAAAATTGTGAAAAATGTGGAAGAGCTCACAAGGTTAAATGTTTGTCAAGAACGAATACTTTTTTTTTGGTGTTGTCAGCCTGGACATATGGCCAAGTATTATCCTAAACTTGGACAACCATTTTCAGGTAATATTATACCATCTTTAAGAAGCTTTGGTAAGCCGCGGATGGCTAAGTTGATGGTGTCAGTTCCAAGCCAGAATTCGGCTCGCTAAAATGTTCAACCTCGAGTATATGTTCTATCCAAACAAGAGGTAATGGAATCACCAAATGTTATCACAAGTATGATGTTCATTTGAAATACTTTTATGAAATTTTCAATTTATATTAAGTTATATTATCACAGGAATGATTATCATCCAAAATAAGAATTTATTCGATACTGAGGCCTTACACTCATTTATTTTTTAAGATTTTGCTAAAATTCTTGGATTGAGTACAACCAATATATACCCATCCTTATCGATAATCTTACCAAATGGAATGCATAACATGTTAAGTAAACATAGATTTTTGTCAAAAGGATTTCAAAACAAATTTACTTTTATTACCACTACAAGAGTTTGACTTAATTTTTAGGATGGATTAGTTGTCTAGCTATTTCTTCATGATAGATTGTGGCAAAAAAATAGTCAAATTTAATTTCTTTGGAGAAGAAGAATTTAAATTCGTTGGAGATAGAGTAATCTTATTTGTGATAATCTCATCCTTAAAGACATTCAAGTTATTGAATAAAGGCTATTAGTGTTTTTTTGCCTACATTAAACATGTCATTGAGGAAGTGAAACAGTTGAAAGATATACCAGTGGTGAGAGAAAATCCATAAATCTTTTTAGATGATTTATCTATTTTGCCACCAATCACGAAAATTCATTTTTCTATAGATTTAATACTAGGTTCAAAACTAGTTGCAAAGGCATTGTATAGAATTTCAATCAAAGATCTTCAAGAGTTAAGAGGACATTTACAAGAATTATTAGAGAAATGATTTATTAGACCGAGTATGCCATCATGGGCAGCTCCGGTCCTATTTGTCAAGAAGAAAGATGAAAACTTGGGGCTATGCATTGATTATAGGATTTTGAATAAACTTAAAATAAAAAAAACAAGTATTCATTGCCTAAAATTAATGATCTATTCGATCAATTAGAAGTAGCTTCGATATTTTCAAAAATTAATTTAAAATCAAGATGGCATCAATTGCGAATCAAAGAAGATATACCTAAGATATCATTTAGTATAAGATTGGAACATTATAAATTTGTAGCAATGTCATTTGGATTGACAAATGCCTCAACAATATTCATGGATTTATTGAACAAAATTTTTAAATCTTTCTGGATATATTTGAAATAGTATTTATTAATGACATCCTTGTATGCTCAAAAAAATAAAGCTAATCTTTTGATTACTTTCATACAGTATAACAAACACTAAGGAAAATAAATTATATGCAAAACTTTCTAAATGCGAGTTTTGGTTGATCGGTGTGGAAATTTGTTACATGATCATTTTTAGTAAGAAATTTATTTATTGATTTTATATTGATTTGGTGAATTTAATAAATATGCATGTTGTCTTCTTTTCACCTTTATGCTACTGTATTTTAGAAGTACGATTATCCATTGAGTTGTTGATTACTCACATTTAACTAACATTTTCATGTTAAGATAACAAGATCATGATGAGTTAGAGAAAAAATCATTTATAGTTAACTGCACTACAAGAAAAAAATAATGTACTAGAACTATTTTAGTTTTTATTAGACTAATTTTGTAATTTGGTGGCTCATTCATTATATTAGAAGTTGTCAGCTTAGTTACTTTTATATTAATTAATGCTAATAAATGAAATTGAAAATTTCCATCCGATCATCAATTATTTTCCTGGTATTTTGTGCTTTTGAGCCAGGTTGTGATAGTAGAGGTCCATGATTGTTTTTGCCTTCTAACAAGCTGAACAAATGATTGTTATGCGCAAGGAATTAGAGATCCCATTGAGGGAGAAGCCCTAGCAGTGGTAATAGACATGAGAGAAGCATCACAACGTGGATAAATTTGAGCGGTAGTCAATGACATGCCACTTTGCATGTCAAGGGAAGATTTGAGGCTGGAGTCATCGAGGAGGATCAACATTGGCTGTGAGATATGGAGCACAAATTTATCTGAGCTGAGTGTGACTTAAATATCAAAGCGCCATTGAAGATCATAAGAATAAAGATGATATATGCGTCAACACCAAGTAGACAATGTTCCACAATGAAAGCGTGAGTGCTATGTGGAAGTGCACTAACAAAATTAGGGAACACAATTGGCAGAATCAAATACAACGAGTGTGAGCGTAGCTTAGTACAAAGATACATGTGTAGCAGATGAGCATGTGAGTGCATGGAACATGCAGTTGGAGGTGGAGCTAGGGCGTTGGGTGAAATGCTTGTTGATGTCTCAATAATCAATGTTGTTTCTTGATGTGGGGAGTGACGCAAAATAATATAAGGTTAAGGTTTGTTAATGTGGCTAGAATGATGCAATGTATATAGATATAAGGGGAACCTTGGATTCATAGATAAAAATAGCTAAATAAGCGTACATTTTTTAAATTTAAACTTTAATTTTGAGGATTGAAATCCAAATGCAGTTTATTAATTAAATAAAGTTGAAGAAACCAACAAAAAAATGTAATCACAAAAAATCATAGAGCAATTATAATTCAATTTTCATAATTAGTGTCCTAGTTGGGCCAAATTTGAACAAAATTAAATTCACTTACAAGGCAATAGCAAGTCATGTACAACAAATTAGTTCAAGGAAATAATTCTAAGTAATAAATCTAGTCCTTACGTTGGTACGAGGAGATGGATTCTTTTAAAATTAGAATGTTGTACTTGTACTACAATCAAGGAAATCACACATCAAATTGGCACACACATGCTTGAAAATTGGATGAAGAAAATTTTCATTTAATAAAAAATATTCAATTACATGTCTCAAAATAATTATTTATGGCCTCCACATGATCAACTCAATCAAATTCTAGATAATTGTCCAATTTACAACTAAATCATATATAGGAATTAGGAATTCTAAACAATTGCATAAGTTTATTTCTTGCGAATAGAAGCCGGATTAGCAATTTGAATATCTATAAAATAAAAACTATCAAGTAGCAACATCATAACACCAACATCTCAAGTACTTAGCGGCAGGGCACTCCCATGCCAACAGGATCTCATAACAACAAAGCCAAACAGTAAGACTGCTATAACAAAGAAGCATAGATAGCAAATACTGATCTACAATACTGGATGGATAAGAGCAAAGAGTAGCTGCTATGCTATAGTCCCAGAGATGAGAGCTTGTAGTCCTGTGTCAAGGAGTTTGTGTTTTGGTTCATGTTTGCTTAGTGCATATGTTAGTGTTTATTGCCTCTATCTCTCTCTGTGTATATATATATATCCACACACACACACACATACATGCATATAAATTACATTATTGGCCTAGATTCCTTGCTATTTTCTTATGCATGTCCCTTGGTTAGGACACTATGTTTTTTTAAATTATTATGTCATATGAACCCAGTCTTGACCTAGCTGTTCACATTTCAGTTCTAAACCTTAAGGTCATGGGTACTGCTCTACTCGTCACACTATTGCATGCTTTTTGAAAAAAAATTAGGCATGTATTTCATTGACTCTTGTATAAAAGGGTTTATGGTTTAGGGTCTATTCTTAAAATGGAATCTTTCCTCATGTCCACTTTATAAAAAAAATTTTGATATCTTTTTATCCATTAAAAATAATTTTATCTCATATTTTGTTTAATTATCTATCTCTTTTTTGGGGGGCTTGCACTTGGTTTAGGGTATGCCACTAGGCTTTTTGTTTAGTCTCATTTTCTATCGACACTAATATTACACACTTATATGTGGTATGAAAATGAGAATGTTGCTTGGATTTGGAGGACAAATATTACTTGATTTTAATGTTAAGTCATATATAAAATCTTAGATTAATGCTTTCCAAGCCGTGTGAGTGGTGACTTTAAATGCTTTCTAGTGATTTAGATGTAGAGTCACCCTAACCATTTTTGTTACCTTTGTCTTAAAAATAAATCCGAGATGGTCCCCCAACTATTTGCATGTAGCCAATTTAGTCTTAAATTATCGTATGTTTTTAATTTAGTCCCTTGACTGTACAAAATTGATTCAAATTGGTCCCTCATATTTATACAAAATTAATCCCAATTTAGTCCCTCAATGATATATAAGTGATCCCAATTTACTCCTTGAGGGATTGTCTTGAATCAATTTTATATTGCTAAGGACTTAATTGGAGAAATGTGATAACCCGATATTAAATTGGTCACATGTAAATAATCGGGGGATCATATTGAAATTTAGCCCTTTTGTCTTATGCTCATGCAAGTAATTCATTGATTAGATTGTGTGTTCGTTCATTATTCAACTATATATCGACTTACGCACTTAGTTTGATTGGTATTAAAACATGATTGATCCATATTAAACCTTGACTCTAGTCTTCAACATACCAATCATGATTTATTCCAAAAACTAATTAGTTTTTCATATATTCTTTTTATAGGAAGGGCTGGGAGATATGGATCTAAATTTCCTGTTGGTGAAGTGACATGTTTAAATGCTGAAGATTTACCATTTACTTCATTCATCATTAGAGTCATCTTCTCCAGATTTGAAGGCAACTCTTTTCATCATTTATGTGCCAGCTACTTTTAATCATGTTATAATTATAAACTAGAATGTGGACATTTGTGCTCACCACACACATTAGTTAGGCTCATGTCATATTAATAGTAAAAAAAACCAATTTTCCTATCTGTTGTCTCTCAATATATTTTACACTTTGAGCTTGATCCCAGAATTTAATTGATGAACCATTCATCTTCATCTCCATTCCAAAAGATAATTTTGATAAAAACAATTAGTATGGCTCAACTTTGTTTGGTAACCAATAATGGTTGTGCGGAAATTTCATTAATTAATGTCCAGGATAGTATGATATCATGATTCATTTTTTCCACATAATAAGTTAATTTAATAAAGTTGTATGTTCATGCCCAACTTCATATTTGGAATAAAAACAAAATTTTAGCTTATAATAAAATACTAAAAAATTGATTTTTTGGGGTGTCATTAGTTATACACCTTTCTTGTTTTTCTTTACTTGATGTTCAACTAAACTATCTTATGTTTTTTATGAATTTTGGTTTTTAAATGTTTCTTAAAAGCATATCATGGTTAATGGTTTTGACTCATTTTAGAGTCTTTCTGATGTAAAACTATGAATATCAAAATTGATCCTTCTGTATGGAATATGGATAGAAATTGAGCTATTCTTTACTAAAAAATCATAGCGTCAAATCCTGTATTATTACTTGGCTTATTCATTGTTGAAATGTGAGTTTGATCCATTTTCAACCCTTGAAATATATATAAGTATGTATAAGAGAGATTTCTTTTAGAATGAGAGGAAGGTACTCTTCTCTAAGTTTGTTTTTGTTTATCATCTTTTATGCTTTTTGAGCATGGAAATAGACCATCTACTTTCATTATATAGCATGAAAACTACTTATCAGCTTTTATGAAGATTGAAATGTTCATAAAAAGCATGTAAAAATATGATGATCTGATGGCATCTTGAAGTCCACTTAAAATTTTTTTTTTACATACACGTCTTCTGTCAAAGTTATTCAATATGCCATATATATCATAAGATAGTTTAGTTATATATTGAATTTCAAGTCATTTTTAAGGCCAACATAGTGGAAATTAGAAGGTTTTCATAAGATCAAAGCCAATTGTCAAAAATTTTCTGTTTCCTTTATATGATTAAATGATCTTAAAAATGAATAAAATCATGCATGCCATTATTTTTTTCATGTGAAAGGAGCGGTAGGGGTCGTGATCTTATGCTTGATGGTCATACATGATACATAACTTGGTGGAGAAAAGTCCATGCCCATTAGATTTTGATGTTAGTGGTTCTAAAATAATATCAACACCTTTTATTTTGATCTATTTAAAAGCTAAATAATTTTTTAATGAAAATTTATAATTTTTAATGATTATTTAGTTATTTGTCAAGCATATGGACATATTAAACATGTTCACTTAACGATGTAAAATAAGTCTTATTTTTCCATATTTCTTAGAACAAAAAGGTCTTTGTGCTTTTTCTAAATTATACATGTTCTGAAATTTTATCGAATTTGAGTAACTTCTTTGATGCAAAATATGAAATAAGGTAATTTTATTATCTGCGTCGTCCATTAATGAAAGTTGAGGACATACTTATTCTAATCCCACATAATTGTAGTCTTAAGTTTTTTAAAATTTGAGACCTCAAAGATAAAAATGATTTGGAAGAAAATTGATGGTGTTGGTCCTATTGGATTATCTCTCTCGCTACATGCACAAACGTTTATATAAATAAGTTTGAAAAATAATTATCTCGCATTACTATAGTGTGTGGAATCAATATACAACTCAATATGAGAAAGTTGCGTGTCATACTATATGATTTGGAGTTGTTTATATGTCAATGTTTAAAAGGTCTTTTATGTAGTTGCTTACTGTCTTGTTCTGTGTACCCACACACATGCTGCGTGCTCTGTTATTTTTCTGCCAATATATGTTTTTGAAACGTCTTCAACTTTCTTTATGCCTTGAATTCACTTTTGCTCTACCACAGCATGATTAAGGCTTATCAGTTTGAAGATGCAAACTGTTTTTACTTTGGTCATGCACCCCTTAAAAGAGGTCCTTTAATTTAATTTCTTGCTGTCTTGTTCTACAATATATAAAATAAAAAGGAGACCTAAATATACAAAATGAAGTTTTTTTTACACTTGATGGTTATTCACTGATTTGAAAATTTTAAATAGACATTTTATGCAGAATGTAATTTCTGAAATTTGTTCTGGGAGGTGATTACAATTTTCTTTTCCAGCGTGCTGGTCTTTTTCCCACTTTTGAGCTTTTGTCTTTGTATTCACGGCTTCAATCTACGAATAAATTTCACCCTATACTGGTAAGTTGATTAAGGTCTGTATCACTCCTTTGCTTTCTTCTGGATTTGTTGGTCCAAGAAGTTTTAAATTCTCTATATTTTTATCAAGTTATCATCACTTGATCCGCATCAATTTTACAGATTTGGTTTCATTTTTCATGTTTATTTTTGGAACAATGATTAGTTCTGATCTGCTCTGTAACTTTATATCATGCCTTCTTGCCCAAGTTTGTTCTAAGAAGTCTGTTTTAATGCAACAACGCTTGTTATTCAAGACTCAGATGTTTTGGAAAAAAGTTGGTTAGATGTTGATTAGATGATTGTTGAATATTAGCGAGTTTGCTCATGTTCCATCTCAGTTTGAAAATTCAGATCACTTTTGTTCTGCTTGTCTTTTGTGATGATTGCCGGTCTATCTCTAAAGGTTAGTTCTATTTCATTCATGAGATTCATTTTTGTCTAGATTTGGGCCCGCTGAGACTACAGAGCTAATATTTTTTTGTCTTGGTTTGGGCCCGCTGAGACTACAGAGCTAGTATTTTACTGAACTTGATCAACCCAAACAAATACAAATCAATAAATCACAGCAATCATCAGCCAAAATCCAACAAAATTAAACATTTATAATTGAATTATGAACTAAATCAATTTTTAAACTATCACATTAATACATACAGGACAACTCCATCGATATGCTTGAATTTTACAATAATGCAATTTATACAATAATGTAACTCCGGCAAACAAAAGCTGTGCAATCTATTATACTATATTACAATTCCAACCAGAAAACTTGAAACCAACCTTGTGGCAGCATAAACAAGATGGGTTGCTTTTAGCTCCTGACTTCTCTACCAATGTCTTGTAACTGAAGGCTGATTGCAGAATATAAAGGAAAAATGTATAGGGCCACTGTAGTCCCATGCTATAAAGATGTTTAATTTAGTCTATTGATTCTTTAAATATGATTTAATATAGTCCGTATACTAGATTATTTTGTATCAGATTTGAGGAGGTAAGGAATTATTTTGGGTTAGATTTTAGTAGTTGAGAGGCTAAATTGGACACATTAGCTAGTCTAGGGACCATTTTGACTTTTTCTCAAATATAAAACCAATAATCAGTAGCCAGATAGCATGAAGTAAAATGTAGGAAGGAAGGCAACAATCAACTAGTAGAATATATGCAACTTAATCTTTTAAAAAAAAATTGAGCCACGTAATAAGCATATAACAAACACAAAAAAAATCTTATAATTGTCATATGCCATTTTAATTTAGAGAAAAATCAAGATTACGAATAGAACTAAAATATTTAAATAGGCATATTAAAATTTTGCGCACACAACTTGAAGCGTTCTATCTTCATAGCTTGGATATGGATAAAGCCCAACTATTCTTTCAAATAATTTCATTTATTGGATATCAATGTTTAATGAAGATTAATATAATTTAAGAAGTTTATTTTGGAAACAAGATTACAAAAATAATTTCAAAAATTTTAAAATTAAAGATAATCTTTACAAAGTGTTTAAATTCATAACTAATATTATTTAAAAGGATGATTCAATCTAATAAAATAAATGTTGTCACGCTCTGGACCCAACTTTAGTCCCCTCTATTGAGTTTGCACCTTCTCTAATTGTTGTTGGTTTATTGGATGTTAGTATCTCTTACTTCCTCATTTCTGGCATCTTCAGATATATGGCTATTATCTCTATGAATACTTAAAGAACTATGTTTGAAAAGCTATATGATAGCCAAACGAGGATACCTTAATTATACTCTCATTCTTCCCTTTGATATTAAACTATGTTCTCTAAGGTTACCCATAATTGTTTGGAATGTGGAAGTTGTTGATGATTCAATCTCAGTATTTTATCAAAAGTTTACTTGGTTCAATATATATAAATTTCAACTTGATTTTTTATGAGGCTCAAATCAGAAAAAAAAAGTTTTTTTGTTATTATTTTTATTGGGGATGTTGTTAAGAGGCTTGAAGGGTGGATAGAGTGATGGTTGAAGGTTATGGCTTGTTAGAAATCTAAGAATTAAGAAAAATATTGACTAAGGATTTTTGGATAAAATTCTGGTTGAAATTTTCTTACTACAGTTATAGTCATATTGTTTTGATGGAAAAGGTTGAGGACCTCAAGATTAGAGGTTTGTGATGTTAGCTAACTAATTGAGGTAATTTTATATCAATTTGGTACGTAGATAGAAAGATAATTTATTAGATGGATTTACTATTACAGGAGTTAGGGTTTTGTGGAAGGGTATGACTCATTTTTTGTGAGGTATGAAGTGGTGCTTTGGGAAGGTGGCGTGGATGTAGAAGACTAATAAACATGAGAGAAAAGGATATGTTACCTCGTAAATTTTAATTGTAGTTGATTCATAAATACACTAAAAGCTGGCAGTACTAACTCTTGTAGGTCCAAGTTTTTGCAAGTGATTAAAGTTATTTTTCATTCAATCAATGAGGTATGAAATGGTAGAGGAAGTATTGTAGCAAAGGAGAAAAGGTTATAAGAAAATGTATAAAAAATTCTCCTTAGAAATTCTTCCATAGGCTATAAAGATAACAGCTCAAGATCTCTCCTTTTTTGAAAATAAATAATACCACTTCAATTTACAACATTCAATTAAATATTTGATTACTTTTCTTAAATCTTTAATTTGGTTTGATTGATATATCAAAAAAAAAGTTTTTATATTTAAAATACCTTCTTAATCATGTATGGTAGATCGTTTATTTTCCAACATAAAGGGAAAAAAACATAAAAGAACAAAAATATAATGCTAATTGATCTAGTGATACCATAGCTTGTCTTGCATCATCTTCATTCTCCCAAATTTATTAGATTTGGAGCAACATGTAATAACTCTCTTGATGACTTTGGTATTCTTAGCAAGTGTCTAAAATGTGGGATTGCTACTCTCCTTTTGGATGTAGATATTATTTTATTTTATTTTTCCTACCCCTAAGTTGGTACGGTGTGTGTGTAGCAACATGTAAGTTTTTTAAAAAAGTGGCAGCAACAAATATTTGTGAACTTTTTTAATGCTTTATTATGTTTCACCTATTTTTAAAAAACTTGAATGTTGCTAGTTTTGTATGTCTATGTTTGTTTATTGTATCATTGATATTTTTAACCTCGTCATAGTAAGTATTTTCCATCACTAGTTCCATCAGGCATGCATGTTAGCTATTGTTTTTAATTACCCTTTTATTCTGTCCCAGGAACAGTTCTTAGAGAAAGCCAAATTGTCTCCAGATTACTTTATTGCTGATTGTGAGCATATACTGGTATTTAACTATGCTAAAATGCAACAGATTCGTTTGGATGTTATTCTTTTATGCATAGTTCATGCGAGAATTTTAAATTTTTTGACTTTTGTACACAATCTTTCATGGATCAATGCAATGCTTCATTTTTAGTTTTTTAGCTTGAAGAGAGCATCAAAACTACAAATCGTTATTATTTGTTTGGTATAGTATGTATCAAGGAAAAGAAAATAAGGTAAAATAGTTGAGACAAGAGATATGAGATTTAAAGATTTAAAACAAAATAGGTGTTAAAAGTGAATATTTTAGGGACTTAAAATTAAAGATGAAAGCTTTGAAAAAATGCGAAAAATATTATTTTGAGAAGTTACTAAATGAGAGTTTTGTGGAAGAAAGTATTACCTGTATATGTGCGTGTGTGTGTGTGTGTATGTATAGCTATGGCATATTAAAAGAATTAAAGAATAATTTTTAGAAACAACTGATGAATGTTGAGATGTCATCCTACGTGGGACTTTGATGTCACCTTTTAGGTTTAAACTTATTACTTACTAACGGGTGCTTATTATTAAATTTCATTTAGATGACTTAGATTGTTTTACCATTAAATTGAGTTATCTACTAAATTTAGTCATGTAGGTCTCTTGGGTATACTGTTAGTTGTATTCTCTTTAGTTTGTTAGGTTAAAATTCATTCATATTCTTCTAATTGTAGCCAACAAACATGGCTATATTGCAAATGGATATGAGAATGCCTTCTTTTATGGCGACCTTATTGAGGAAGCTTATATGTATTAACTTCTGGGTGTGTTGCACATGGACAGAACTGCATTTGTTTTTGAAAGAATGACATCTATCAATGTAAATGTATCCCTTTGGTTTAGTTTAAAAATTCGCAGTATTCTTTGGTATTCACAGAATCATAAATGATCATTTTATTTTTTTTAGGTGTATCAGTCATGCTAATTATTTATATTTATAACATATTATTCACTCAAAAGTAATATAAAAGGCATCTTTTGGGTGAAATTTTATTTCAAGAATCTTTTTTCACTAAAGTTCTAGAATTCCTTAAATACTTTCTTGGAATTGAATTTACCTATGAAAAAAATACGTATTTTTTTTATAGAAAATATATCACTGAATGGCCCTCTTTGTTGGATACTTATTGATTGTCAACCTACTCTTGATAATGAATAACTATTTGATGATAATCTGAGGCAAAATATTATTTGCTAAGTGTTTTCTCACTAAAGATTTAGAACATCTAAACTATTTATTTGGAATTGAATTTGCCTATGACAAAAGGGTATTCCTATCTAACAAAAAATATGCTATTGTTCTTGAAAATTTTGGTCATCTTTGTTACAAAACTATTAATACTAAACCAATTTTCAAAAACAAATAACTCTTTGATGATCCAAGTCAGTATTAAGTTAATTAGCAAGCTTTCTTTAGGCTTGATATTTTTTCATTGGAGTCTTGAGCCAGCATATGTAAGTCTCCAAGCAGAAGTATTATGAGTCGATGCTATTTATTTTTAAGTATAAATGGAATTATCTTGAAAAACTATTATTGTGTACTAAAATTAAGCATTTGGTTCTGAAGGCTTCCTTGGATGCCAATTATTTTGTCTCAATCGATGACATGAAGTCAAGTTTTGGGTATTGTATTTATTTGAGGTAACCTGATTACCTAGAAAGTAAGAAATAAATTATTGTTGCCAGATCTAATATAGAGATTGAATGCAACAATTATGAGTCATTTTGCTTGCAAATGTTGTGGGTAAAAACTCTTTTTGAGGAGTTAAATTTTCAATTATACAACATATGATTTTGTACTTGATCATGGTGTTACTATTCCATCGGGCCTGTTGTGTGATAGAGAGTATCGTTTAGACTTGAGGAAAATTTATAAGATGGTGGTGAGACCTGCAATAATGTATGGCGCAGAATGTTGGTTAGTAAAAGAAAAGCATAAAATTAAGTATTATAGAGATGAGAATGCTCAGGTGGATGAGTGGCTTTATACTTAGAGATAAAATGTAAAATAAATATATATGTGAAAATGTTGTAGTAGCTCCAATGGAAGATAAGATTAGAGGGAGTCGCTTTAGATGGTTTGATCACATAAAATGTTGGCTGCTCGATGACCCAGTTAGGAGAATAGATGTATTAGATCTGACCTATGTTAAGAAAAATAGAGGTTAGCCTAAAAAGACTTGGTTAGGAAGTATAAAAAATGATTATATTTTATTAGAATTAAATGAAAATTTGACACTAAATAGGACACAATGAAGAAAAAAGATTCATGTAGTCTACCTTATGTAGTGGGGTAAAGGCTTGTTGTTATAAAATGGTGTTACTATTTACATTATAGTAATTTTATATTCCATGAAGAGCAGAACATATTGAGATCAGTTGCTATTTCATTCGAGATATTATTGAATCAAAGAATACATTCATTCTCTGTCTCCAGTTCAAAAAAGTGTTGATATTTTAAAAAAGCTCTATGTCCTCTATTTTTCTTATTATTATATAACAAGTTAGAACTAACTGATATATATACTCTAACTTTGAGAGTGTAAGATTAAAAATATGATGTTAGGGAATCACTCTTTATTTATTTAGTGGTATGTGTTAGTAGAATGTACTTTGGTAGGTTTTATTAATTAAAATATAATGAAGGCCTTTCTCCTTTAATAATATCAACCTACATATCGACCATAAGCAAATGCATTAGAGTATTATCACAACCACCATACTGTAATAAATAAGTTTTACATATCTTAGACTACATGTTCAAACCGAGTTTGTACTAATATTGCTATTCCATGTATTGTTATTATGTTAGTACTTAATATTTGCAGGCTATTCTAATTCAAAATACATAATTCAAACTAAACATTTATACCTATTTGTACCTATCCGACACAGCTCCACAATGGTTTTCCTTTCACTAGTACCAGCAAGCTTTCCTAGTCTAGTAAAAACAGCAAATGATAAAGATTGGGTTTGACAGCTTGGGAGGTTATTCTAGTCTTAAAGCTATTAGTATAAGAGGAAATGTAAGTTAATATGCTTGAGAGGATGTGTAAGCATGCATTTCGGTCAGTGTTCATACACTAGCATTCAGTTTGTAATGTGATTTATGATTTTACCTTAACATGTAAACAAGCTTAATTATGCATTTAATTATAGGAAAGTATACATACATATCACACAATTCTTATGTATTTATATATCTAACACCTAAAAATTTATATTTACATATATAACATTTTCTATGTTAAGAAAGGTAAAGGTAGTCCTAAAAACACTTGGTTAGGTAGTATAAAAAAAATGATCTTATCTTGTTTGAATTAAATGATAATTTGACACTTAATCGGACACAATGGACAAGAAGGATTCATGTAAGGCTGAACCAATTTTGAGCTAGCTCGAAAGTGGATCATGGCTTGATCCTTTTGATTTCTAGCCAACTCAAATCGATGTGCACTGGATTTCGAGCTTGCTTGTTTTGTTTTGTGATCGAGTTGGCTTGAAATTGAAAAGTCAAATTTTTTGGGCTTGAAAATGATACGAGCTGGCTCATTTTAATTGAGCTTGCTCAAATTTAAACCTTTTGCAATATGATTTTTTAGTGCTTATGATAAAAATTGCATTAAAACATATATTTTAAGTGACAACAATAACAAAATGATGAAAGTCTCTTGCATTACAAATATTTTGACAACCAAACAATGTTTATGAATTGCAAAAAAAAAAAAGAAAAAAAAAGAGAGAAAATACATTATACAATCTATTTTAATACATTACAACTTCCAACTCTTTGCATTAATACATTATAACATAAAAAAACTGTAAAAATAAATTTTGATTTTAATTCATCAACAGGTCGCCAAATATCTTTGTTGCACCATATGAAACTCAAGAAAAAGATTAGGAATCAAGTTGTATTTATAAAAAGAAATGATGGTATATATGTATTTACAAAAAGAATTAATGTAGTATATATGTACAATTAGAATAAAGAAAAATGATTAGAGTATAAGAGGTAAGGCATAATTATTATCCTCAGAAAACTATCAGTTTTGTCAACAAAAAATTGTTAACCAAACAGGGCAATAGCCAACTCAATTAATCAACTCATAGACAAAAATATCAACTTTCAGCCACAATTATAAACACAACTTAGCTAACCAAAAAGGGCCATGACTTTGCAAGCTGTAGCAAAAACCAACAGGCAATTATGAAAATTGAATAGCAACCATCTAATACTTCTACTAATACAAAAAATATTACCCAACAACAACTCGAATTTATACAATAAAAAATCACATTGAAACTAGCAAATGTAGCACATAAATCAATATCTCAAATTTATACATTTGCAACAATAAAGCAACCAACAAGCTTTGCACACTACACCTCCACCATTAACAACCAACCAACAATTGTAACAAATAAATTAACAGGCTATAACTCTAATTTATACATTTTTAGTTTGCAACAACAAAGCAATCAACAGGTCCAACACAGTACGCCTTCAACAACAACAAGCCAACAACCAACCAACAACAATTAGTAGCAACAATTATCTGCCTACAAGCCTAACGGCCAACACTATACGCTTATTCTAGTAACAACTAAGCAATAAGTAAATAACCAATAACAATTAACAACCCAAACTTAAGTACCTAATAGTTAATAATGTAAATTTGATTGATTCTGAGAATTTGTGATCATTGTCTATATGATAAAAGAAGGATCCAAAGGTTAATAAATCATGATGCAAAATGCAGCTATGCTAGCATTCAAATACAAGTATACAACATAAGGGTATAATGGTGAGGCAACACTTGAAGCTTCCTTTTTTTATAAATTTCTAATATTCATAAGAGCATCAAATTTTCACTTTTTAGGCTACCTGACAAACACCCTAAATTATTGATTAATAATGTAATAAAGTAATGCCAACATAAGAATCTAAAAGAAGACATTAAGGCAACATTTAAACCTCCAAAATCTCCAAATAATAATTGCTAAATTGCAGGCTCACATACTAATATAGAAAAAAAAAGAAAAATTGTTAAACCAACAAATATAACTGCTAATCTTCAACAACACCTCCAATTTTGCTATAAATAGCCAAGAAGGCATTTATGTAACATACATAGGCAAACATTCAAATAGAACACATTGCTAATAGCAAAGCCGCAACTTTAGATGTTATCAAACCCTAATAATAACTTAGGCTAAGGAACAAACGGATCAGAGCAATGTACAAACCGATCAGGTGATCACAACCTATAATAGGAGTGCAAAAAAGACTAGCACAAAACTTAGGCAAAAATAATGGACATACAAATTTCACAATATGTTTAGCCAATTAGATGCATACAAAAATTACAGAACTCGAAAGTCATGTAGTTGGAAGAGGTAACAGACAAGTTGCAATTGTTTCAACACAAATCCTAAACTTAAATGGTGTTACGAGAAATAGTACCAATAGTTTTTAAAGTCCAAATCAAGCGGCAACTGGCAAGTGTCAGTCGAGCATTACAAAATTTATGCAAGAAAAATTGAGAATTGAGGAATCCAAAAAAGTGTATCTTAATTTAGGTTACCCACATGCCATTGAAGCTAGGAAATGATGAAATAAGATAACAAACCTTTATCCTCAGTGTATTCAAAAGTAACCCTAAATCTAAATATAGAGAACACATAAAAATCCTTATCGACAAAAAAAAAAAAATCTTCTAGGGCTTGATGATTCGAAACTTGAAGAAGACTCAAATTTATGAGCAATTGAAGTACTATTTATTACTTCGAATGAATCGAACCTATTCCACCAAGAAGAAGTAAATAGAACGGGAACATTGGGATGAAGAGTTGAAATGCAAGAAACTGAGAGAAGAAAATGAGGTTAGGACAAGTTGAGGTCGAAATGCATATAAGGCATTTTAAGAAATTTATTCGGTGGATCCTCGTTGTCCACAGTTAATTTAATGGTCCTCTCGAACACCTCTTTGAATGTTCGACGGAAATAGTGATTAAATCAGGTGTTTCGAGCCAATTTCGAGCCTACTAAATTCTAGATAAGGTCGGCTTGAAAAAAAGATTGATATGGGCATTTGGCTCATAGCTCGGCTTGAATCACTCGATTTGATCATGGTTTGATCCAAAAATTGATCCGATTTTCGAGCAATTTTCAATCAAAATTAACAGCCCTAGATTCATATAGTCGATTACGTGGTGAGATAAAGATTTTTTTGTATATATAACACTTTTCTATGTATAAAAAGGTGCATTTCTCTTTAAAAGAAGTTGATGAAAGATGTATTTTTTGATGTTATATTACATATTTAAGCATTATGTATTTAATTGTTAAAGTTTACATATATGTAAGTGTATAAGAATTATGTGATATGCATGTAAACCCTCTTTAATTCTATTAAAGGATCATTTCATTTGCATCTTAAATCAAATATTACATGAAATTAGAACAATCATGATGTATGATCAGTTGAAACCACTGTGGGTATAATGGTCACCTCATATATGAATGTGTGAGCTCTATAGAGACCCATAACTCCTAGCACATGGAAGGATTCATGGATCCTTGCTTTAGTGAATCATATGGAGATTACTAGACCAAATGATTGTGAATCTCATATAACATGTTCAATATATTTCTTGTTTTTTGTATTCATCAATGATGAATCTTTTAACATCTTCATGAATTGATCAAGATATATATATATAATTCTTTATCATACTCACACTAAATACGTAATCATGACTCATGAAAATATTAATATATTCAGAGTGCAATTCTTGTGAAATTATGATAGCACTATTATGATATTAGCAAAATGAGGAATTCTAGTGTTAATATTTTAAATGCTTAAACATGAACTCGATCAATTGAATATATGCTCTATAAATCAAAGAGTTGAACATGCAATGGAACTTACTTATGTTGTTAAAAATTGTATCACCATTCTCAATTATTCTAATGTTGCACATTTATCTTGCTCTTACTTCCTCGAGTATCGAACGCTATAAATCAATTAGCCTATGTAGTTTTATAATACCACTATATATGTTAATAATAATAGTCTCTTCAACACTTACTACTTAATTTATGTAAAATATCAAATGATGACTTTATTGTTTTCTCCCAACCATCAACTTAAATAAGAATTATATTCCTTAAAATTTTTTATCTACTCAATAGGATTGAAAACTATTGCATATCCTTATATAAATTAAAATAGTGAAAATATCACTTTTAATCAAATTAGGGCTACTTGCCTTATACTCCAACCAAAGATAGCTTCACCTTAATTCATATCTTAGCTTGTAAGTATTATATTGGTGTAACAATGTTGCATGAAATATATATCTTCTGTGTGAGTTTTGATTGGACATTTAATATATTGTGATGCAATAGTTTATTTTTTTGATAGTGTTGTCATTGTGGTAATAATGTTTGTTGTTTTATTTATTCTTAGTTATTGTGGAGATGAGCATATACTTTATGGTAGACTGAGAAGATAAAATATACTTCTTTGAAGTGGAGAGTGATCATTATTTGTTTGATGGTCAACTATCTTTTGATTATTCCGATGCAACATGAAAACTGGATAGGGATTAGTATTTTAGTAGATTTCATAATGATTTGATCATTCATAGAGAATCTATATTTAAGAAACCTTTATGCAAATATTTCATTAATCACCAATCATTGAAACTTTCAATTGCAATACTCTTATCTTGTACATATCATAGTATTTTGTCATGTCATCTAAATCATATGTTGTGATAGATTTTGATGGATCTGATGGATAATGAAATGATCTTGAAATTACAATAGATAATGCCTCACTTACACAAATAAAAAAGGACGGGCAATTCTAATGTTGCATTTTAAATTTGTAAGCCTAGAAATTTGAATTGAAAAAGCATGATCTTTTTAGGAGAAGAGAAGTCCATCTCAATGTTCATATGATAAATTTCAATGAATTTTTATTTCTGAAGTATATATGATTTTGTGAGGCACTATGATTTGAACAGGCCAAATTTTCTTGTGCTTCATGATTGTTTCTGATTTTTTTGTCCAAACACTATTTATTCAGAACCAATACACATATTTGACATTTAATATCATAGCTGGTTTAATACTTCTGTATTTTTAACCTAATATGATCGATATGATCTTGTAGTTGTGTTAATTTTGTGTTACAAAAATCTTGCCCTCCAACATGATAAATTTAGGTGTCTTCTAAATCTTTATTTTTGTTAATATTGATTTGCTATTTCTTTATCAATCTCATTATCCTGTTGTTAACAACAGAAGGTTGCAATGGTTGTCGATGAGTTGCCACTTGGACTGCATGAGAAGTACATTTTCTGTATAAGGTTGGCTTTCTCACTTTATCTCAATGACTACAAATCATTAAGTAAAAAAATTAGTTAACTCTTGATGCTTTATAACTAATATATTTCCCTTAAGTTGGATGATTTATGCTTTGTTCTTCATTTTGCAGTCCAGTTGACATGGATGATGATATTTCAGCCCAGGGTCTAATACAGGTGAAAATGGCTTCTATTACCATTGTTGCATGATTTGGAAAAGGATTTCTTGTGTGCCTTTAATTAGGTTGCCTCCAACGTGATTTGGAGGTCATGGATTTGTGTCAAGAAAATAACCTCTTTGCAAACCCTTTCTATGATCCCACATTGGTGGGAGCTTCATGTATTTGTTATGCTTTTTCTATAATGACTCACTTGCTCTTCATGCTGGGATGTAGTTTGCAGAGAATTATGCAAATAAGGGTCTTGTTCGACTCAGAGAAATATTTACTCCTGGGACACTTGAAGCTCCAAAAACTCAAGTAGCACTTAAGGAGCTTGAATCCATCCATAAGGTAAACAATCAAACCCCCACAATATTATACAGCTTGAAAATCTGTCTGAATTTTATGCCCCAAAAGTCTAAAATTAGTGATATTTTGTATCTTGTACATCACACTGCAGTAGCTTATGTTTAGCATGAGGTTCTTGATTGAATTAATGTGTTTTAAAGTTTTTTTTTTGAAGTTTGTTCTGCAAAGCGTTAAGAAAAAAAAAGTTATGATCTAGGGTTAAGATGAGGGTTTTTGGTGAACCTTCTAGCTTTCCGGATGCTTTAAACTTTTAAATAAGATAAGGCAGCCCTTCTTTTAGATGGACATCTTTTAAATCTTTAGAAAAAACTGATTATAATGTGACAGCATACTTGATTTGGAAACATGTTTTGTCACAACCTACGGCAAGGTCTAATATTTTGATTGTTAAGATATGATGGTGGAACTTGTACCAAATCTGATTTCCAAAATATTTTTTCCAATAAAGCTTTTCACGTAATATCTATACATTAGGATATTAAAACATTTAATAAGGAACATAAAGAAAGAATAATCTAAATTGAATAATAAATTGAATAACAAGTTCTTTCACCTAGCTCTCATTTTTTAAGGACGATGAATCCTTCACCTAACCTTGCTTTGCCTTCGATCTTTTTGTCTTTCTTGAATCTCTTCTTCCTCTTCTTTTTTTTTTCTTTTTCTCTTTTTTTTCTTCACTTGTATTCTTTTTTATCTTTTTGTGTTAAGCTGATAATTTTTAAGCGCAATTTTATAATGAGATAATAATATGAGTTCAATTAGGGTGATTTTGAAGGATTGCCAGATTGCGAGAAAATATATAAAAATTAATACATCTATCATAAAGCAAAGGATGAACCATCCAACACTATGAGACAATAAATGATTGATCTGGATCATCTTGTTTGAAGCTTGATGAAACTAGTAGAGTTTGATAATTATTATTATTATGTCTACTACTGTTGAATTGGATTTGAAATATTCTATGTAACATCATCATTCATATGCTACCATCAAAATCATCAAGTTGCAGAGCATCATGACCTTCTATATCTTCACTAATAAGGGTGAGTGAGGGAATTTCTAGAATTGGAGAATCAAATTGTATAATCTTGTTAGTAGAAGAAACATCAAACATTTCTATTGAGCTAATAGGAGTAAGCACAATAGGCTTTTGATCTTAAGATAAGTCATTTGGTTTTAAATTCTAAATGCAATCTGAGCTGATGGTAGAGATGCATCAACCATTGTAAGAGTAAGAAATGTTTAGTCATTTGAAAGTCTATTAATATCGAAATTTGATTTTATCAGATTTGAGTAAATCTTAAGACATTTAAAAAAATATGTCCAAAGATTTTATTGAAAGAATAATTATGAATGAGATTGGCTCTCCCATGAGGTTTAGAGACAGTGGACTAGAGAGGAGGATCAAATGGGGAAAATAGGATATAGGAGAGAAAGTAGGATAGTATTGGGGAATATGATTTACATTAGATTTTATGGCCAACCTTTTTTTGACTGAGGCAATAAGAGAGGGTTTGCTTGGGTAGAGAGAAAATCTCAAATTTTATAGAATGGGATTTTACATCGAGAAATTGAGAGAATCTGATTATTGCTTAGAAATGGGAGTAAACTTCATGATGTCATAATACATCCTAATGACCTATTTATGGATGTGGGGAGCCTTAATTAATTTATTAAGTCAAGGAATTATTCAAATTTAAAACACGAGAACAACTTATATAATCAAGGAGATATTTAAGAAGGGGTTGGAGAAAATTAAAGACTGATAATCTGGGGCGGAACCAAATTCTCATATGAGGATGAACAAATTTATTATTTAATAAAGTATTAAAAATTATTTTACCTCAACTTCCTACATATTTAAGTGAAGCTTTTACTAAATATTCAAAAAAAATCTTCTTACAAGATAGAGGAAGAGAGGTGCGATCATGAAATCATCATTATGTTTGAGAGAGAGAGAGAGAGAGAGAGAGAGAGAGGGTAGTTAGTGTCGTTGTCAATGTCCATGTCACAAGTGAAATTGAGATAAAGAACTAATAGAGAGAGTGGCATGGTCGCGAATAAGAGATAGAGGGAGTGCAATTGTGGCCTGCAAGTGCAGGAGTGTGATGCTATGAGGTGTGGGCGTGTGACTGCGGGAATTAGGGAAGTCAAGGGGAAAAAATGTTGGAGTTTAGACACATGTAGACAAAATTATCAAATTAATAATTGTATATAAAAAATAATTTTCCAAGGTGGGCAATTGCCCACCTTGAATATAGTGTAGTTCCGCCCCTCGTGATAATTGTTTCCGTCTTCCCTCTCCCTTAACATTGTCTGTCACAGCATTTAAAACTTTTTATTATTGTTTTTGTAATAAAATATCCAGATGGAAAAAAAGCCTAATTTTGTTGTTTTGATTTCTTAATCATGGATCCTTCATTTCATGATGTTGTTTAACCTAGATCAAATTTTAAACTGGCACAAACTTGGTGAACCATTTAGATCCAAATAGTATAGATTAGGTTTATCCCGGCCAGTCCAATGTCGGGAGAGCCGCAGGGACCAATCCATTTTGCTTATTTGTTTTCTACTTATTTATTTCTTTTGATTACTTTTTATGTGCCTGAGTGCTTGTGTCTTAAACAAAGGTCCTTGACCTTTATGCCTGGTTGAGCTTTCGGATGGAGGAATCCTTTCCGGACCGTGAGTTGGCTTCTTCTCAGAAGGAAATCTGTAGCTTGTAAGTAATAGCGAAGTCATCCAAGATCAGCTCCTAATTTTCATCAACTATTATTACATTTGGGCACAATCTTAATTGGATCTATAATTTTAGATTGATTGAAGATTTTTTGGAGAGATCAGGATGGCACATGCGGAGAAAAGCAAGCCATAAGAGGAGCACAATGCATCTGCTAAAAAGGTATTACTCTACAACAGTATAAGTTCATCTCTTATTTGGTTGGACTATTTGAATTTTAAATTATATTCGACTCTTTCAGTAGAATGAGGATCACTTATTTTATTTTATTTATTTATTTGGTTCTTTCTTAGCAAAAAACACCAAAATCTGTTGACATTTTTAATTAAAATAGCCAAACTAAAATAAACTCTCTTATGCAGCTTTTCTCCCTTCTTTTATCAAACTAATATGATACCTGAGTATCCAAAGTTAATCTACCTCAACCTTAGTTAAAACCTTTGGAAGGTGTTTTTTTCCCTCTCCAAATGCCGCTTCTTGAAGACAGAGCAATAAAACCACAGTTAGTGTAGTTGCGTGCATGGAATCCACATTAAATAAATAAATAAATATATATATATATATATATTAAGCAACAAGAGCAGAATGAACTTTTATTAAGAATTTACAGTATCTTAGAGACGTACACTTCAAGCTATTTAAGAAAGGGAAGGAAAAACTTAAAACTCTTCATGATACATAGTATTTATATTCTGAATAACAAATTCTGTCAGAAATTGAGCATTTTATGGATGACGAGGAGGACCGAGTAATTTATATTCATGTGAAGCCCAGCTGAAGTAGGCATATGAAACTACAATCTTCTCTGCAGTCATTGAATTGTTGAAGCAACTTTAACTTACCGGCAGGAGAAACTCGAGTTCATCTTAAGTCCCTTACCGAGGCTTGTTCAATTGATCGTAGTTGTATGGGTAATTATCAAAGCCACAGAAAACACTGAAGTTAGTAAAAGCATATTTCGCTTGTGCTCATTTATTGTCTGTGTTTTTTTTTCTTACAAATCTTGCATATTGATGTTGCACTATAAATTTTGATTCTACGTTACCATTTCCAGCCTCTATAGCTTTTGAATCATCGTATAAAATTTATCCACTACTACATTATATCTGTTTGTACAGTGAAAATAACATAAAAAACATTAAAAAAATAAAAAATGTTTATCCATGCACCATTTTGACACAAGGAAGTAGAGAGAGAGAATGAAAAGGATGCCAGTAAAAGAAATGAATTGAAATTAGTTTTTACCCATTTGTGATTGGGAAAGTAATTTCTTCTTTTTGTTTGGTTTCAATAATCAATATATTGAAGTATGAACACAGGCTAATGTTATTTACGCTCCAGTTTTTACTGCTGATTTCACAATGTATTGAGCAAGCCATCCATGTGCATATAGAATGTCTCAATGAAAAAGACAATCAGTGAAAACAATTATTTGTAATGGTGGATGATTGCAATGATGAAGGTGTCATGAGGTTGAGATTGAAGAAAATTTTAAATCGACGTCGTTCAAAATCTATTAAATACAATGACATTATTAAAAACTAATTTAATTTTTGACATTATTAACAGTCGAATTGTTGATTATATGTTGATGTGGTGTATTGTCGGCGGTCTAACCATCAATAATATGCGGTTCCACCATCGACAACAGGTATTATTTTTTTAAAAAAATAGCTGCGCCTCAACCGGCGATGACCAAGCCCAATGGATGACTAGTCGTTGGATAGGGGGGCTGGCTTAGCTATTTAAACCGCCCAAATGGGGAGAATGAGCACCCATTCTCTCTAAGCTCATGTTTGTCAAATTTTTCTCATATTCCTCCAACCTCAGAGCTCATTTCTCTCAAAATTCTTTCATATTCCTTAAAGATAATAAATTTCTGATTGTTATATTAATATTTGGTGTCAATATGTCAGGATCTTTTAAAGATTTTGACATTACCAGGTTATGAAATATTTTATTTTGCATTTTTGTATAGAGTATTGTGGAGTTTATTTATTGCAAAAACTGAAGCCCGATTTTATTGCTTATGATTTAGCTCAATGAAGTATTTTAATTCTCTAGTGATTAGATTATGCTATGCAGGAAGTCTTGTTGAGTTTAATTAATGTTGTGTTTTTAAGGGGTAGGAGAATACTATTGTTATTTTTATAATATTGTTATTAATATTCTTGTATTTATAGAATTATCATTATTATTATAAAGTTTTTTATTGTTATTATTAGTATTATAATAGATATTATTATTATTATTAAGTTTTTTGTATGATAATTATTTTATTATTATTATCTTTATTTAGTATTACATACCACATGAAATTATTAATATTATATATCTAGCACCTAGACTCTAATACTTATTTTTCTACCACCTAATTCCTTAATTCCTCAAATCTATTACTCCGTTAAACCTATGTCTTGCTCCCCTCATCCTTGTAGGTAGGCAATCCTCGCCTTCTCCTCTTTATCGGGCTGTTGTGCTTCCACATTGTCCGACAGCTCTTCTTCATCTCATTCTCGTTGTACGAAACAGCGAGGCATCTTGTCCCTCTCGCTCAACTCTTCTATTTTTGGCTTGATGTTTTTTTGTTTTAAAAAGAGTTTTTGCTTTCTACTCTAACTTGGTGTTTCTGCTTCGGTTGTCATCAACAAATTATCATCTTTCTTAAGAATTTTGTGAGCAGGTGTTACAAAAACATATCAAATTAAACCAAATTTAACTAAATCAATACTTTAAAATCATCCCAATTTGATTAGATATAGCTCAATAATAGTTGGACATAATTTGGTTAATTTGATCAATTGATCTAACCTAGCTTAAGTTGACCCAAAATTTATTTCCATCCAAATCAAACCAAATCAACACATGCAATTAATCTCAAATTGATTAATGAACACAACACAACAATCAATTGCACCCAATTTGGCCCAAATTGATCAATTGACTCACTTAACACAAATGAACTCAAATGAGTCCTGATTGAGCCAAATTGAATTAAATCAATCACTCGAACATATTTCAAATTGATAAATGAATATGATCTAATAGCTCCTTGAGTTTAATTTGATCAATTAGTCAACTTTACACAATTGAACCCAAATTGAGTTGAAACCAACTAAATTAAGTTCAAACTCAATCAAATGACATAACTCATTCTTAGACCCATATACACCTATCTAAGTGGCCCAACCCAAAGTGAACTCGGTTCAACTCAAACCAAGTGAACCAAGCCTCTCATAGAAAATAAAATCCTAAAATGGACTGATCCAATCCGCTCTTTGACCAAGGTAACACTCGTAGTATTCTTTGAGCTCACCTTAGTTGAACTCACTTGACCCAATTCTAGTTTGCTTAGCCATTGACCAAGGTGAAGTTACCTTCACTTTGAACAACTCTTTGTTCAACCATTATAGGTTGTCCCCTTCACTAGCCTACTTAAGACTTGGCTAGCTTGTGAAAGAGATCCAGCTCATCAGTCTAGAGCCATTTTTAGCTCTTGTCATTTCCAAGCTGGTTGTCCATACTTAACCCACCAAAAGTTGTGGTTCACATAGGGAGAGCTATGGACAATAATTCAAACTCCCATTTCACACACAAAACTTCATACCATTACAGAGCTAGTCTTCCAAAATCCCAGAGCTCCATCGCCGGCGAGACCAAGCTCATTCTCTCAACGCCCCAAACTCCACCCTATACCAAACCTCAACCAATCCCAAAGTCAACTCTCCTTACACCTTCACCACATCACCGAACTCAAATGAATCGAGAACCACTCGATTTGAGCACATGAAGTGTAATCTAGACCAAACTTAGACGAAGTGTATTGAAGCAGTGGTCTAGAGACCATTTGCGAGGAGGCAAGAGGGGACTTCAATAATAGGTTTTATCTCTTCAAGATGAATCTATCTCAGTGATTGGAACTATTAGACATTGGCTCTAGTGAGGTAACCTTCTCAAATTGTAGATAACACATTAGTTGTGGGTTTTTTGTGAAATGTTTGTGTGATTCGGTTAGATGAAGTTGTAGGATCCCTTGCATTTTATTTTCTAATCCAATTTGAGTTGTTATAAGCTGAAATTATGCCTTGGTTAGCTCGGATTGAACGGCGAGAGGTGGACGGTCTCCATCTCTCGCCAGAGCTTGAAGAAAAATCATTGGTTGTACATTTCATGTAATTGGAACGGATGACCATGATTAATCACACTTAGAATTTATGATTTCAATCATTTATAACTGCAGGATTAATCAGAGCCATTTGATCTTTGATCCAATGGTTTATGATGAAACCTCTTTTGCCGCTATCCAGTCAATTGCCATGCGGGGTGGTTTAAATAACCAATCCGTGGCTCTATACGTAAAACATGGCTAAGTCAATGGTTGAATGTGTATTTGTTTAAAATGGGTTTAAAATAGATTTAAATGACTAGAAATTTTGGAAAATTATAAGTAATTTTAGAAAAATCTAAAAAATGTAAATAAATACTCTAGAATTAGTGAGCAGAGGAGAATCTAAAAAAAATAAGTCATAATTTTTTTCTTTTAGATAAAGTATTTAGGGTTTATTTAAAATGGATATTTTTGTATTTAATCTTATTTGGCTCATTTAAATAACTTGAAATTTGTAGGGAACATTTTTTTGTAATGTTCACTTCTCCCATAATTATTTTATGCCATATGGGTGAGTGGATTAAGAAATTTAATATTTTGAATGCTTAATGGCTTTAATTAACCAGATTATTAAATTTGGAAATTATAAAAATGTCACATAGGTGTTTGGATTTTTAAACACTCTTGCTTAACATCATGAAACCTAGGAAAAATAGTGAGGACCTCTGGTCTTAGTCAAATCTCAAAATCTACACTAATCAATTATCTATTAGGAGGCTTAGGACTTAGAAAATTTATAATTAATTATCTAGATCTCTAAAAATTATGATAAATCCCTTATTATGCTCATCTAATAGAGAGATTTTCAATGTAATCGAAAGCATCAATTAGTTTGAGGTATTTTGAGTATAATTGATGACTTATGGTTCTCCTCATTTATTTAATTAGCCATAAATTATAAGTCCAAATGCATTAGAATTTTTAAGACTTGTCTTATTTATGTTTATGCATGTTTTGTATTTTTTTCTTTTATAATTTTTAAGCTTATATTTCATGTCTAATTAAATTTTGAGTCTCTTTGGGCTTAATTAATTCTACTAAATAATTATTAAATTATAATTAAATCATAAAAACTATTTGTTCATCTTTTAAATCACTTAATGAATAGAGGGGGATCTTGAGATAGTCTTAAAGTGTCTAACCTTCTCAAATAGTCCTAAATCACTCTAATTCAAATGTCTTAGGTAAAAAAGCTTACTTAAGTTTAAGTGATGTTATAATTATGGGATTAACTTTGAAATTAAGGTTATAAGCATATAGCTTTATGACAGTCAATCATTTTCTTTGTCAACTTATATATGTGTGTTTGATCAACATTCATTTGCATTTATACTAAAATTTCAAATATTAAGCTTATATCATGTTAATATTGTTAATGCTATTATCACTAGTACATTTTTTAAAAAAAATATTTTATTTATACACAATATATATACAATTTAAATTGAAGTAAAGAAAACTAAAATATAATTATCATGTGTAGCATCCTTAAGATATATAGTCTGAAAAACTCGAGATCGTAGGACTACTGATCCGAAGGAGGTTAGATTTCACATTTATAGTATAACAATGACACATACTTATGGACAATGTAAAGAGAAGTACATATGTTAATTAAATTTGTTTTAAAATTAAAACTATTAAGTGGTCATAAATTAGCATATCATTTGCTCATATATACATACATACATACATATAATCTGGACAATTGAGATGACAAGACTACTAATCTGAAGGAGATTTTGATCTCATATTTTTGGTTTAATAACATTGCATACTTGCAAAACATTAAAGTGTATCTATGTATATGTGCAAATGATTAACTTCATTTGATACAAAAATACATGCATCTCCACACACACACACACACACACACACACACACACACACACACACACACATATATATATATATGCATGGGTGAAGTATTCCATCTACTAAATCAAAAATTATTTACTCAAATGATTTCTAATAAAATAAAAGTATTTTTTTAAAATACAAAATAAAATGATATTTGAAAAGAAATTTTTAAAAGTGATAAAGAAAATTGGATATGTGTCACGATGAGAATCGTAACTTATACCTTTAATCTTAAGATGTCTTTCGTATAATTATAATATTAATAATATTATTTAAATTTGATTCAAATTTAAGATTTAATTAAAACTTAACGCTTCATTAAGATGACTAAAAGCGATAAAATTCATCTCTTTAGATTTCATTAGGAGTATGGTGTTGAAAAAGAATGGATTCCATCTCAAGTGGAATCCACAACTTTTAATACTCTTTAAAACTCTAAGTCTAACATAATCAAATATTAAATTCATAATAAAAAATATATATTTAAATTATTAATCATTTGAATTAAAATCACCCTTGTTTTAATAAACTAACCTCCTCACTTAAATTATAAGTCAAATACCTAAAGCTTAGTTTTGTCTCAACACGCTAGCCTTGGAGTCACTGATTCTAGATTTAGATTAGGTCGGTTGTTTATTTGTGTTGTGCATTAAATTTTTGTTTTGTACTGCAATATTTTAGATTGGATGTTAGTGCGATATTAGATTAATAATATTTTTTATAGGAGATTGTGCTCACTAAAAAGGGGATGCCATAATAAATTTAAAACTAATAAAGTTTGCTTGCAGGTGCTTAGGATATGTGGGCTTGGACATTTGCTGGTGTCAAGCTCCACTTTATGAATTATACTTGTTTGTGTGTATGTGTGGGCTAGCTAATGTTTGTTTTGTAGGTGTAGTTTGGATTTTATTTAATTTTTAAATTTGTAGTGATAATTTGTATTAGAACTAGGTTAACATCCTAAGGTTTATGATGAGTAGTGGCTAAAAGATAGAGACTTGAGAGACTCTGTGAAGCCTTGAGTGCTGACACATTGGAAAAAACAAAGACCCCCATGCCTTTATCTTTATACACTTATTTCTAGGTTTGGCTGTATAAGGGTAGACTCGATTGGCCATTTTTTCTTTATTCCGAGGTGTATAGCAAAACTCAACCCCACCAACCTTTTATTATTTTAATTTACATTGATTGCGCACTATAAATTGCATGCTTTTTATATGTTTTTTAAGTGTGATGTATTGTTGTATGTTTGGCTTGGATTTCAATATGCTCCTTATAAATTAAATTTTCTACTTCAACCTAACTAAATAACTTGAATTATAAATAAATGCAATTTATAACTTCACACTAAAGCCCTATGCTTAAAACAATAAAAATTAATTAGAAGTCATATGTATAACCATCAATCATATTGTTTTCCATCCTTGAAATAAATATTTTCATTCATTGCACGATAAAGGAGAGAGTTTGACCATTGTGGGTAGCCACCCTTGAATGAAGAACAACTCTCTTACTAGTTTAGCCGATAACTTCATCACGCTCCCAAGCCTTATCAATAAAATTTTGTATTAAAATGTTTTAAAAATTAAAAATTGTTGTATTAGTTATTTTCATGCCAAATATGATCTTAGAATCTCAAGGACTTTGTTTTGATTTTTGATTTATTTCCTAATAATAATAGCTTGATTATCTTGCATTACATAAAATTGTCCACATAATTTTGAAACGTAAGAGGTGTTAGTTGACAGGCAATCCATGTGATTGTAAGTTCAAAATTGTTGGGTTATGTTCTCTCTGCTTAGTGGAATTGAACCAATATAATCTTATAATCTCTTCTTAGATTAGGCTGAGCTTCTAGCTTGTTTTGAAGCACTTTTAATTGTAGGTTCTGAGATTACATATTTCTCCTTTACTATAAGTATAAGTTATGACCTTTTAGGCCTTCTCACAATCTTATGCTATTGGGACATAAAACAAAGCATTCCAATGAAATATCACCTCAAAATCTAATATAAATTTTAATTTTAAAAATTGTAAAGCCTAACTATATGATAAATTAAAGTGTTCACTGAGGCTCTGAGTGTTTGTGCACTTCCTACTTATCCTTCTTTGAAATTCGTTAAGAACTTAGTAGAACTATTCTTATTTGAGCCCTCCCATTTGATTTTTAAATTAAACAATATTGACTTAAGTTTTGAATTCTATAGAGACATTAGTTGATTATTTTAATCAAGAGTTTTCTTAAGAGATCACATCTTTTGAGATATAATTAACTACAAGGACTTGCCTCTATAGGAAACTTATAATCTTGGTTAAAATAAACTGTCTCACTTCATCTATATAAGGCGAAGAAAAAATGTCTGATACATATCGGGTCATCAGTCTTAGGAGTCCTTATTAAGTGATTGAATCTATTATAGAGTGATATCTCTATCTCTTGGGGCAGTATATTATTCTTTGATGTTATATTTGATCACCTAATTAAGTACCCACAAGATATGCATTGCGTCTTATTATATTTTTGAACATCACAATAATATTTAAATTATTATTTTATTTTTAATTTAAATTTTTTATTTTTATTCATTCTATCAAAATCAGAAGGTTAAAAATTAAATTAATGCTAGGATGGATTGGTTTAAAAATGAGTTTGGTTTTTTGCTTCAATGGTTAAATAAATGCAATTTGTAATTTGAATTGAATTGGCTAATGGACTAATTAATAGTTGAATTGTATTTGATTTTTAAAATTAGGATCATATATATAAACACATGCATGATATATATATATATATAGAGGGTGCTCTACTTAATATTGAAATGAAGTTTAGCCAACTCAAGTAATATGGGATTAACATTTTCTTCTCTCCCATAAATATCAATGAATCACCTAGTATGTAGTCTTGTCATTCTCCAATATAATAGTAGCTCTAAAGCATGATTTATTTTTGAAAGATTTACATACATATCACAAAAATCTTGTGCATTTACATATCTAACATTTTTTAATAATTAGAAAAGTGTATTTCACTTTTAAAAAGTGAGCGATGATGATATTTTTGATGTGATATTGTGTATTTGGGTGTTATATATGTAAAAAATTGAAGTTTAGATGTTAGATATATAAATACATAAGAATTATGTGATATGTATGTACATCCCCTTTTATTTTTCCAGCAAGCTTAGGACTCAGTAAATATTTATCAAGATTTTTTAAATAATCTAGTTCTTCCTCTTCTTCAGTAGCAAGGTAGGAAGCCTCATATAAGCTAAGCATTTCTTTGATATCATTTGATGATTAGGATTGAAGTTTTCTCTCACTTTTTCTTAGGCAACTAATTAGAGCAATAACTCTATTAATAGATCAAAGAAAAATTTATCCATGTTAGTTACTAAGATAACACAAAATTGATATAATTTTTGAAATTAAGTAATTAATATTATTTTACTCATTGGTATTCATGTCTTTTTCTTAAGGCATATAGCCATATATCAAATTCATGAATATCAAAAAAAAAAAAAAAAGCTAGCTTACTTATGGCTAAGATAAAGTACAAATAATAATAATAATAATAAAGAATTGTCATTATCAATATTGGCTTTCTAGATAAGATCACAATGAGACATGGTGCATTTAATAAGATAATTATTTTAATAATGTTTCTTAGTTAACTTATTATTTATATTTATGCTAAACTTAATAGAATAGGATCCAAATATTTTCTTACTTGAAAATATGGCTTAGGGCTTAAGATCTATTATAGATAATGTATGTGATCATTTAAAAATAATGGAGAACACAACCAATTATAAATAAAATTTTACACTCCAAGAAAATAAATGCTTAGTTTAAATAATGGCATATGTTGGATTCAAATCTATGAATTTAATTACATCTTAGCAATTAGGAAGCCTACTACTTGAACTAGAAATCTTTTATTTGATTTACATTGTACTAAATAACTCTGAAATAAAATTTTTTTATGAATGTGCATGTTAATACACACTTAAGTATTGAAGCATTATCAATACTATGCTCCCTTAGAAACTTAAAGAGCAAGGTTCATAGAGCCACGTGGCTTGTTATTTTCTTTGAAATTGTTCATATTCTCTATTGATGAACTTATGGAACTCAACAAATCCTTGATCTCAACATCAAAATCTTAAGTCCTAACAAGCTCAAGGTATCCACAAGTTCAAGTTGTTTAATGTCATGTTGTTGGCCAATCAGAAGCTCATTTCCTCAAATTTACTCCTCTGAGACACACTCACAGACACATACACATTTTTGTTCCTATTTAGATGTAATAGTTGTTCATCAACTTGTGTGGTACTATACTCTTTTTGTAAATAAGTATTATTATTACTATAGAATTACATATATAGGTTCAATAATATGCCATTGTATAGTACTTATAAAATGTACTTGGCAAATGAAATTGGCATATCCAACTTTAAAAGATGTTATCTTTCTATTTTATAGGAGTAACTTTCAATTTACTATAAAATCAACTCAGCTAAAATATAAAGTATTTGGTCCCTAATTTTGCCGTCATCCATCCCATATCCATCTCCATGTTGGTAAAAATATTGTGCTGCTCTTGGCATAGCTACTAAAGCATATTTATAAGACTCTATAGTTGTTGAGAATGCATTGACTTCTCCATTCAACTTTTTCCAATAATTTCTTATTAAGCATCTTACATAGTCTCGAAAGCTGGTTTACATTTTTCTCTTTCATATAGCATTGAATTGATTTTGCATTATCTCCTCTTTGGACCTCTTCCTATAATAAACACACAAGTAACAATCCATCATGAACATAGAATTTTTATATAAGGAAAATGAAAATATCAGTATTGTATATAAATTAACTGCTCATATTTACCGAGCTTGTGCCCAAATCATCATAGAGTCGTAAAATGATAGATGAATATCGAACCATGGGTGGATAGAAGTTCCAACTATCACAAGCTTCAACACTCAAGTCATCACTTAAACAATATAATGTGGTTAGTTGAACAGCTCCTGTTTTCGTGACTCAAGCATTCTCCAAGTAATCATCCAATTTTGGAGTGTATCCATTATAATACCACTCTGCTTCAGTTAAGTATCCTTTGCATAGATCGGTTCACTAGAGTACAATCATACAATATTTTGGTTTAAAATTTTATTTAAATTTTATTTATCATAGCAAGTTTTAATTTTTATTAATTTAATCTCAACATAAATTTGTATAAAAAAAAAGAATTCTAAGAAGAAGCTTGACTTTATTATAAAGCTTAAAAGATGTGTAGTAATTGAAAAAAAAAAAAAAAGAATGATCATTATCAATGCTGGCTTTCTAGATAAGATCACAATGAGACAGGGTGCATTTAATCAGTAGTTAACTTATTATTTATATTTATGCTAAACTTAAAAGGATAGGATCCAAATATAAATATTTTCTTACTTGAAAATAGGGCTTAGGGCTTAAGATCTATTATGGATAATGTAAGTTATCATTTAAAAATAAGGGAGAACAAAATCAATTATAAATAAAATTTTACACTCGAAGAAAATAAATGTTTAGTTTAAATAATGTCATAGGTTGGATTCAAATCTATGAATTTAATTACATCGTAGCAATTAAGAAGCATACTACTTGAACTAGAAATCTTTTATTTGATTTACATTGTACTAAATAACTATTAAATAAAACTTTTATATGAATGCGCATGCTAATGCACACTTAAGTATTGAAGCATTATCAATACTATGCTCCCTTAGAAACTTAAAGAGCAAGGTTCATAGAACCACGGGGCTTATTATTTTCTTTGAATTTGTTCATATTCTCTATTGATGAACTTATGGAATTCAACAAATTTTTGATCTCAACATCAAAATCTTAACTAAGTCCTAACTAGCGCAAGGCATCCACAAGTTCAAGTTGTTTAATGTCATGTTGGTGGTGAATCAGACGGGTTCATTTCCTCCAATATACCCCTCTGATACATACACACACACATTTTTGTTCTTATTTAGATGTAATAGTTGTTCATCAACTTGTGTGTTGTTATACTCTTTTTGCAAATAAGTATTATTATTACTATAGCATTACATATATAGGTTCAATAATATGTCATTGTATAGTACTTATAACATGTACTTGACAAAAGAAATTGGCATATCCAACTTTAAAAGATGTTATCTTTCTATTTTAAGGGAATAATTTTCAATTTACTATAAAATCGGCTCAACTAAAATAGAAAGTATTTTATCCCTAATTTTGCCGTCATCGATCCCATATCCATCTCTATGTTGATAAAAAAATTGTCCTCTTCTTGGTATAGCTGTTAAAGCTTCTTTATAAGACTCTATAGTTGTTGAGAATGCATTGAGTTCTCCATTCAACTTTTTCCAAAAATTTCTTATTAAGCATCTTACATAGTCTCGAGCAACTGGTTCTGAAACATTTTTCTCTTTCATATAGCATTGAATTGATTTTGCATTATCTCCTCGTTGGACCTCTTCCTATAATAAACACACAAGTAACAATCCATCATGAACATAGAATTTATATAAGGAAAATGAAAATATCATTGTTGCATATAAATTAACTGTTCATATTTACCGAGCTTGTGCCCAAATCATCATAGAGTCGTAAAATGATAGATGAATTTCGAACCATGGGTGGATAGAAGTTCCAACTATCATAAGCTTCAATAGTCAAGTCATCACTTAAACAATATAATATGGTTAGTGAACAGCTCCTGTTATCGTGACCCAAGCATTCTCCAAGTAATCATCCAATTTTGGAGTGTATCCATTATAATACCACTCTCCTTCAGTTAAGTATCCATTATAATGAACCATCTATTATGTAGCCTTGACATTCTCCAACGCAGTGGCAACTCTAAGGCATGATCTATTTTCTCGATGAGCTCTGGACTCAGTAAGGATCTATCAGAGTTTGTTAAATACTCCATAGCAAACTTTCTCGCCTCATCCAAATCTTCCTCTCCTTCAAAGGCAAGGTGAGAAGCTTCATATAGGCTAAGCATTTCTTTGATATTATGTTCGTGATTGGGCTTTGGGAATTTTCTCACTCTTTTGAGGCAACTAATTAAAGCATCAACTCTGCCATTAGATCAAAGAAAATTTTAGGCGACAATTTTTAAAAAGGAGCTTATTATTATTAAAATTTAGCTAAAGAACACTTATAAAAACAAATTATTGGAAGCGAAGACAAAAATGACATCAGCGTTTACCAAATAAATAAGCTGTTCTTGTTTTTCTAATTCTTATTTTTAAAATCTTTTTAATGATAATACATAGATTTTTATATTATATTAAATAATATTCAATTGATTTAATTAGCGAATTAAAAATATATAGATTAAGTTTTGATTACTATTTATGTTTTTTTTTAAATTTTTATGAAAATATATAGAATAATACTAAATTTAAATAGTAAATTAAAAATAAATTAAAATTATATGATATTTTTTTGAGTCCTCAAACGGTTACTTAAAATTCTTGTTTTGCTAAGTAATATTATAAATATATTAATTAGTTATATACATTTTATTTAATAAGTTGATATGCAAGTTATATAATTTTTCTTACTACATCTGTAATAAAAATATTATAAATATGACATCCGAAAAATTAACTTATTATGTATGTAATTATAAAAAAATAATAATAAATAAAATCTAATATTTGTGGATGAAGTTTAAAGTTGAAATTTTATACTTTAAAATTAAACATGTTAAATTAATCTAAGAAATATGTAAAACTTGCAAAAGTGAAGAAGAAATCACCTTCTATTATTATTATTTTATTATTATTATTATTATTATTTTAAAAGATGTTATTTTTTTATGTTGCATTTATCATATTTTTTTTTATTACATACACAACAAATAAAATTATATAATTTACAAATCAAATATTAGTTATGTTAAAAATAAATTTGCAATTAGTATTAATTAATCTTATTTTTAAATAAAATATTAGTTAAAATATTTATAATTTTATTATTAATATCAAAATTTTTAATGTAATTATTTTAAGACTACAAAAAATCATAAGTTATTTTTAAATTATCAATTTAATATTATTTTCTATATTTTATAATATAGTAATAAATAAAATGAATATTTTTTAATATATTTTAAAATTCTATATATTCACGTTTCCATAGAAAGTGAACAGTTTGTTTCTTAAAATGTTGATACCATATGTATTTTTGCACCATTTCAAATATTTTTTATAAGTACTCCATTGTTAACTTTACTTTTGGAGTGAGTTGTCAACTTCTTCATCATAGATCTAAGATTTTTATAGGCACTAAGTGCTCCTTAGCCCTAAGATATTTCTAATGATTAGGTGAACACTTAATTTAATTTTAAAGACTTAGAAGAATTAGCCATAGGGATGGGCCATGTCTCAGACTTAGAGAGATTTGTCTGCCTATAACATAAGCCTAATCCATGCTTTCCTTCTCAAACCAAACCTCAAATTCATGCCAAATCCAAACCAAAAATCCAAGACTAACAATCAACCTCATGATCAAATCCAAACTCCAAACTCTCCATAAACTAGCCTTAAACTTAGCCAAGTCCAATTCAATCTCAATTTAATTGATTTTCTCAAAGATCAATTCAATCCCTCAATCATTTACCAAATCCAAATCCAAACTCAATTCCAAGTGATTAAAACCCAAAATCAAACCCAAGTTTTCAAAATTCCTTCCTAAGCCATATGACCCATTCTCATAAGCTTGGCCAAATCTCCACCTAAGTTATCTTATTTCTTTGTAAGTAAATTATTCTTTCATTTATATTCACTAATATAAATGAAATTTATACCCAAATAACCAAAATTAAATCAAACTAAATCCAAATCTAATCCAAACCCTTTCTAAGCCATATGGACCCACCTCCTTAAGCTTAGCCATATCTCCACCCAAATCAACCCAAACTCAATTGATTTCTTTATAAATCAATTATTTCTTCATTTATATTCATAAATATAAATGAAACCCACTTTCCAATGACAAAAAATAATTCAAACTAAATAAATTTCTTACTTAAGCCCTTTTGACCTACCTCCATGAGCTTAGTTAAATTTGTTTCCAAATCACTCCAAACTCAAGTGATTTTCTCATAAATCTTTTATATCTTCATTTATATTTCCAAATATAAATGAAATATAAATTCAAATAGTAAAAAGTAAATCCAAAATCAAATCAAAACCCAATTCAAGTCTTTTAAGCATTTTCTTGAACTTGGCTAAATCCTATCCAAATCAAGCCAAAATTAATGGATTTTATCTTAAATCAATCATTCCTTTAATCATCTATCCAAATATAAATGAAACCTACAATCATCAAACCAAACTCAAGTTAACCCAAGTTAAGTCCAAGTTAACCCTTTTAACTTGAAAATTTCAAATGAGCCAAAATCAATTGGACTCCAAATTGAATGCACTTGAATTTATATTTCAATCATTGGCTCATGTATAAGCTCAACTAAACTTGAATCAAGCCAAAACTAAATCAATTGACCCATTTAGGTCGACTTGACCCAAGTGGCCTAAAAGACCTTTTTGAGCCAAGTTCTAATCCAACTCAAATTGAATTGAACCAAGCCCATCAAAGCCTCATATCATAATCAACAATCACCCTACTATGATCAATCACCTTGAATCGGGTCAAACCAAGTCAACTTTTAGCCCAAATGAAACTTAAACTAGCCAAAATTTGCCTACATCAAATTGATTTGAACCATGGATTCACACCAACCCATAATCAATGTTTGAATATGAATTGACCTTCAATTGAGCCAAATCAAGTCCAATTTACCATTTGACCCAAGTTGACCCAAATTGACCTAAAAGGCTAAAATAGGTCAAATCATAATCTAACCCAAATTGATTGTAACCAATGGCTCAAATTCATCCCAATTTGATTATTGAACTTGACCAAAGCCATAATTGAGCCCAATTTGACCAATTGGTCAACTTGACCCAACATAGCCCAAATTGACCTAAATGGTCAAGTTGGCCAAAATCCAAATTAAATTCAAATTGATTCAAATTGATTCAAATTGGTCAACTTAGCCCACAATCATTTCCAATTAACCAATTGAATGTGAACTAACACCTAACCCGACCCAATTTGGCCAATTTAATCAAATTGGTCAACTTAGCCCATTTGACCTATATGAATCCAATTGAGCCAAAATCAAACCTAAGCCAAATTGATTGAAACCACTTGAACCAAAATACTTCAAATTATCATTTGAATCTAACCCAAGCCTTAGTTGATCCAATTTGACTAATTGGTCAACTTAACCCACATAACACAATATTAACCCATTTGATCAAATGAAGTTAAAACCTATGAAACCAACCCATGACCCATTGGAGGCTGACCAAACCCGACCCAAACCCATCTTGGGTCAACCTAAAATCAGCCCAATCCCATTTTGGGCCAAGTCCAATGCAAATCCTCCATGGATCCTCTCCCACATTGGATTCTTTCTTCATATGGAAAATTCCACTCTCCTCTCATCCTTGGCAGCCATCAAACTTTCAAATGTAGCATCCCTAAACTTCCTAGCCTACCCTAAAAGGGGTAGGATTTTCCTTGGACAAAAAGGAGGTGAGCCAACTCACATCTCTTACAAGCCAAGCAACCAAAGGATCCAAGCCAAAAGATCATCCTAGATCAAGCCTTGAGTCACTTCCCACTTCTTCCTCCAACCAAACCGAGTCACGTGGACTTGACGGTGACCACTCCGGTGCTTTGGCTGCGGCCGGCCATAAAAAATGGGAAGCAATCCCGTCTATCCACCTCAGCAAACCAGAGGTATACCCATCAATTTGCATGGGAAATGAGTCAATTGGAATCGTCTGAGCTTCCTAGGGTGAATTCAATTCTCCTCGCAATCCCCAGAGTGATTCCAAGCTTCCATCCTTCGACATTTCTCTTCCCTGTGCGAAACCAAATATGACACTCTAATCCCAAGCCCAACTCCCTCATTTCTCAACCAAACTTCAATTCCTCTTATAAACATCTTCCATGCACGTCATCGAATCCACTCAAATCATTTCTCAAGCTCCCAAGCCACCAGAGCTAGGACTTTGATCACCACTGGGCTCCATAGTGACAGAAGTTGATCTATCGAGCAAACCAAAGGGAATTGGCTTGCGTGCTACTCAACAGGACCTCATCTCTACTAGACGAAGCTACCTCCATCGATCCCACTGCCGGCCTTGAGCTCCAATGAGGTAATTCCTCAAAACCGTAGAAATATGAAATTTTGATTGGAGCTTTTCGAAGAAAATTCACATGTGAGTCTATCTTGATCGTTGGATGTGTGCGGATTTCTTCCCTGATAGTGAGTTGATTTTGGAATTCATCTGAGCTCGGGTGAGCTTGGATCGAATGATCCATGGTGGACGGACTCCATTATTCATCGCTCAAGGGAAGAAGGATCATGGGCTGTTCGCGTGATTGGAACGGACGGCTCTGATCATATCACGCTAAATTTCCTCTATTTTCTCCCTTTATGCCACGAGATTGATTTGGTCGATCCAAGATTGGACGGTGGAGATCAATACCTTGTCCACCGTCAGTTGACTCAGCGCATGAATGTGACTACTTAAATAGCCAATCCCGCGGCGCCACGTCAGTGCGCCACGTCACTCCGATGGGATTATGGCTTTAATTAGGTTAATTAATTAGTTTTTAAGGCTAAAACTTCCATAATTCATAACTAATTATAGAAAAATCCAAAAAAAATATAAAACTTAGGCTCATTTTAAAGGTATTTTCAGAGGGGCATATATTAAAATTACCTTTAATTAATTTTGAACAGTAATTTTGGATTAATTAAGGTTTAATTAAAAATTTAATTAGTCTAATTACTCCCTAATTAATTAACCAATCAATTTCAAAATTTTTAGAATGTTTAGGGGGATGACCTGTGCCTCCCTTATTTTTCTTGGGATTCATTGGTTGATTAATTGGAGAAATTGATTGCTTAAGCTCTAATTACCTTCTTAACTTAATTAAGTGATAATTAAGCATGTGAATAGTAATTAATCTATAGATTGAACCCATTAATCACTGTTTAATAGTGGGGAGACTTAGGGAATTGGATTTGGGTCTTCTTCTTAATCTTCCCCCTAAATTTCTTTCTCTTTTTCAACAAAAATGCTAAGTAAATATTAATTAACTAATTAATGATTTAATTAGTTAAATTGAAACTCAAATCATGCCAAATCATGTTTGATCAAGTTATAAGCTTATGGATTTAGGTTGGGACCTCTTTCCCAACCTTTTCCCCCTTAAGCCCATTTCATTTCAAAGGATAATCAATTAAATTTGGTAATTAAGTAAAGAGGAGTGGATTAATGAATTAATGATTTGATTAACCTAATTAAAAGGGTAATTGCATTTGATTTCCCTTAATTGATCCATGGGTAGAGCTTTAAGTGTTCAATAACCTAAAGAGAGTTAATGAAATTATGGTTAGCTCACATGTATGAGAAAATCATAAAAGTAATTAAGTTTCTTAAGCTTAATTAATTAATGATTGTGTGCTAATTGAATTAGGCCCTTTCCATTTCATAGGAGCATTGCTATTTATTTTTTTAATTCATTTGCATATTTCATTGGCTCATAATCATTTGATTAATTACCTTAAGGTAGCATAGATAAGAGTTAATTAATTGATTTATTTCATACCTTAACCTAATTAATCCATAAAATAAACTTAATTACTTTTTCATTAAATCAAATTAACTCACACATGGGGAATGGGAATAAGATTAGCAAACCTCTTCTCACATCTCCTAAATCAATCAAACATGAAATTCCAAATGACATTAAGAAGCTTTGGTTTATTTTAAATGAGCTTATTTAGTAGGATTACCCTTAAAAATTAATTGGATTGAATGAAATTATGTGCTTATGTGTCTCTATATCTTTCCAATCATGTTAAATATTGTATGTCACTTGATTCATGCATACATTTTTTACAAAAATCAATTAAATTAAATGGTTTCCTTTATGTCAAGCTTGTATGTGTTGATTTAAATTAATATATGTGTGACTATTATCATTACTAAATCCAAATATATTTTCAATAACTTATAAATGAATGATTATATATGCTATGAATGCTAGTTATAAATACATAGGAGATGTATGTGATTATAGCTTAAGTATATAAAGTGAAATTTCTTTTCTTTCATTCATGCATTGATTTAGTAAGTAAGAATATTAATGGGTATATATCTTAGACATCCTGGGAATATGAAGCTTTAGTTATCCCCAAGGAGGTTATTTGATTATCTCACTTCCCTGGTTTAACAACGTCACATACTCAATTTGATTTCATTCTTACTTGCTTCAGTACTAGAATTTAGATAAGACTTTATTCCATATGCATAAATATTTCAAAAATGCAACTTTAGCATGGTTTTTCCACTCTTGTAGTTACTTGTACATTCATGTGTATTTAAGAGTAGTGGTTGTATCTAGTCTGGACATTCCAGGGATGGACGGCTTTAAGTAGCTCCAAGGAGGTCTTTACCTCACTCCCCTGGTTTAACAATGGTGAAATATCCACTTAAAACTTTTATACACTTGTATGTGCATTTAGCTAATGAATGAAAATCTCCTTTTCTATTAAAAAAACATGCATTCATGTTTGTTCAAGTGCTTGAATTGATTAATCACATATTTTAAAGCCTTATTTCTTATGTTCATGTGTATGAATTTACATACGTTTGAATGTAATGGGTATATAGTTTGGACATCCCAGAAACATGAGGCTTTAGTTAGCCCCAAGGAGGTCATTTGATTACCTCACTTCCCTAGTTTAACAATGACACGTACCTATTTAATTTCATTCCTATGTATTTTTATATAAGAATTTAGATAGAGTTTTAAATTAATATGATAAAATGATTTAATCAAATGAAACATTTAAATTCCAAATGTGTATGTTTACATCCATCATTTAAGTGTGCTAAGAATATATTGCATGTGTCGGTATACTTAGGATTCAATCATATGCATGTTATATGTGATAGAAATAAATGAGTATACATGTGTCATGTGATAGTTATTCATTCCAATTAATCTTAAGATGCATATCTTATTGAATATGGTTATTTAAAGTGAACCTAAACTTATGATTATTTTAAAACATATAATAAGCTATTCATTAAAGGGAATTAATTAATTTATTTATTTTAGATGTGACTTAACGTAGGGATAAAAGAGAGTAATCCTCTCTTTTCTTCTCTTTATAACACTTAATTGTTAAGTGTAAACCAAATGGAACAAAGAAAATATTAAGTAAAGCTTACAAATCAATTAAATTCCAATTAATCTTAAGATGCATCTCTTATTGAATATGATTATTTAAAGTGAACCTAAACTTATGATTAATTTAAAACATATAATAAGCTATTCATTAAAGGGAATTGATTAATTAATTTATTTTAGATGTGACTTAAGGTAGGGATAAAAGAGAGTAATCCTCTCTTTTCTTCTCTTTATAACACTTAATTGTTAAGTGTAAACCAAATGGAACAAAAGAAAATATTAAGTAAAGCTTACAATTCAATTAAACCATTTAAAGTGAAACCCTCTCTTATAATTAAATCCTTTCATACCTAAAAAATCATAACAAAGCTTAGTTAAGATATACCACACAAGCCTTAATACACACACTTTAGTCTAAGTCATCACTTCTAGCTTTATGTTAGGGCGGTGTATGGTTTGATATATGTTTGGTTTTATGATGTATTATTTTAGAATGGATGTTAGGGTGTGTTTAGACTGGATGATAGGCCGTGATTAGCCTAATCATATTTTTTGCAGGAGATTGTGCTTAAGGGGTGCATAAAATAAATATAAATGCTCTCTTTTGCAAGTTGCTTAATCCCTAAGTATAATCCAAATTAGGACAGGTGAGCTTGATTACCCATGTGTAGGGTGCTAAGTGCAAATTATTCATATAACTGCTTGGGTTGTATAGTGTGTTTAACTAACACTTATTTTACAGGTGTAGTTAGATTTACTTTTTCTTTTTTTAATGAAATGTTGTATTATGAATTATGATTAGTGAGGGGAGATTAGGATGAGCAGTGGATGGCTTTGTTCTAAGAGGCCTTGCGATGCCTTTGAAGCAAATATATCTAAATGAAAAGATGAAGGAGATATGAAGAATAAAGATAAGAAGATCCCCATAGAATTTATTCATTTATAAATTATAATTATTCTTTCATATTCCAGGTTGTATAAGGGTAGAGCTCAGCCACCTATTTTTTCTTGTACACTACCCAGGACTTGGACTTTATTCTTTTATGCTAGATTTAAAAATTATTTGATGTTATGTTTATATTGCGCAATAGAAATGGCATGTCTCTTTCTAGTTTCTTTATGAATGATGATTTACTATGTGGCTTGGATCTGATTAGGGTCTTAGGAAAAAATTAATTTTTCTACCCCAACTACAACTCATAATTAAAATTTTCTACAACTCATAACCTCACATAAAGCCTAGTCATTAAATCAAGATAATTAAAAGATTTAGTAACCTCTTAGCTGAATGTTGTATGCTTAATATCATGCATTCATATTATTTCACTCTTACTAAGAGAGGGTTTTCATCTTTCCATGATAGGGGAAGACTTGACCTTTGAGGGTCTCATCTGTGATAGAAAATACCTCTTTCTCTCTGATTTAGCCCATAACTCATTTCAACATGCATTTAGGCATAAGAAATCCTATGGAATTTGTTAAAAAGAAGTGTCCAAAATGAATTAAAAATTAAAAGATTTGTATTAGACTAAGTCATCGCTCATACCACTCATGCTCTAGCCTCTTAGGGAGTGGGTTTAAGGACTTTAGTTTCTTTCTAAATAATAACAACCCAAATATCTTGCAAAATCGTATGACTTGCTTATATAGTTTTAAAGCGTAGGAGGAGTTAGCTGGCTACCACTCCATGCAATTATAAGTCCATCGGTGGTTTACCATCTGTAAATCATATATCCATCTCCACTTAGATTTAGGTCGTGCTCTAGCTCTTGCTAAAGCTCCATAGATTTAGGATCCGAGGTTGTTGTTTCCTTCGGGCTATTAGCATAAATCCTCACCTCTTAGAAATTCTCACAATCTTGTATCATTGGATTATAGGTCCTAGCTTTCTAATAAAATATCAACTTTAACTAAATTAGTCTTCTCAAATTCAAATTTATAAAGTCCAATCATAGGATAGATTGTAATGCTCACTAGGCCTCCTAGTATCATGAGCATTTCCTACTTATTCCTTTTAGCTTCCAAAATAAGTCTCTCCTTTTCGAACTATCCCATTTGATTTTTCAAACATAACCAATTTATTGATAGTCTTATCATTGAAATCTTTCGAGACAACAATTGCCTATTTTAATTGAGAGTATTCCTAAAGAACTCATCTTCCTCAAGATGTAATTAACTATGGGGACTTGCCCTCATAGGGAATATTAGAACCCGGTTTAATATAAATTCTACTTTATTCATTCATATAAAGTAGGGGAAAAATCTCCAGTATATTTGAAAACTCATCATACCTTAGGAGTCCTTATTAGGGAATTATGTCCATTGAAGGGTGATGCCTTTATCTTTTGAGATAGTACATCATACCTCAATGTCGTACCCAATTATTTCAATAAGTATACCATCCGATTTGCGTTGTGTCCCTCATACACATACCAAAAATAAACACGAGATCCGTTTACTAAATTTTAATAATAATATGCTCCTTTTTAAAAATCATCCAATTTTAGACATCTAAGATGACCCAAAATTAATATAATTTTTTAAATTAAGTAAGAAAAAAATAGTCTATTCTTTGGCATTTATGACTTTCTCTAAAAGCATATAAGTATCAAATTTTTTAATATTAAGTATTAGGCTAGCTTACTAATAGCTAAAATAAATTATAGCAGAAATAAAAGATCATTAGTGATGCATTTAATAACGTAGTTATCTTAATATTGTTTCTTTGTTAACCTTCTAATTTGATTTATGTTAAACATAATAATATAGGAACCAAACATAAATATTTTCTTATGTGAAAATAGGTCATAAGGTCTATTTTAGATAAGTACAAATGAAATCAATTAAACATAAGAGAGAATAAAACCACTTACAAATAAAAGTTTATGCTCAGAGAAAACAAATATTTGATTTAAATAAGATCATATGTTGGATTCAAAATCTACAACCATAATTATATTTGAAGAATTAGGAAGAATACCACTTGAACAAAGACTCTTTGATTTTATTTACATTGAACAAAATAACCCTTAAATAATAAAATTATATTAATGCATATTTTTGTACTTACCTTAGTATTGTAGCATGTTCAATACCATGTTCTCTTAGAAACCTAAAGAGTAAGGAAGAGCCATGGAGGTTATTGTTCTCTATTAAATTGTTTATTGATGAACTAATGGAACTCAATAGGTCTTTGATTTCTAAATCAAAATGATAGCTGACTCCTAATTGGTACAAGGTATCCACAAGTTCAAGTTGTTTGAGTAGGTCATGTTGTTCACCAATCAGACGCCTTACTTCCTCCTTCAATTTATCCCTCTTTTTTTTTGGGGACATTTGAGTGAATTTAATCGCAAACTCACACACAACGTATGTGCAAGGACTTGAACCCAAGACCTCTTGGTTGAAAGCCAAAGCTATCAACCACTAGGCTAAGGTGCCTTGCACAATTTATCCCTCTTATGTATATATTCCTCCTCCTATTTAGATGCAAAATGATAGTTGAGTACTATACTATTTCTATATATAAATATAACTATTACAATAGCATTACATATATAGGTTCAAATATTTCATTAAATCTTAAGAACTTACATCATAAAATATAAGTTGCATATGTATGCTTGTAAGGGTGTTATATCAAGTGACATTTAACTTCAAATTAAAATTTTTGATTTTAATCATATTTTATTAGTACAAAATTGATCAAAGCCTAAATTATCACCAAAGTCCATATATCTATATCAAAACCTACATAAGTAAAAAAAAAAATTTATGATGGAATAACTTATCATAATAATGCATGATAAAATCTTTTATTTGGATAGAAAATATTATAATGGATAAAAAGTTATATATACATAATTACACAATCAATTTAAATAATAAGAGATCACCATGAAATTGATGGGCAGCAATTGTATGTAGTTATAAGTCCACAAATTTGGGCGATAATTTGTTGTCCGGGGTGGAAGAGGGGGAGTTGAAGAAGTCACGTAAGCTGTTGAGTGGCACTGCTTTGGCCGAATATTTGAAATTATCCGTCGATGACCTTTAGAAGCTAGCGAGGAAGAAGACCTAAAGAATGGATGCTTCTTGTTGAATGAAAGCAGAGGAAGACGAAGACACAAAGCCATATTACTCTGTATAGGCCTTGATAACTAACAAATGGGAACCACTCTTTATGCCTATTTATAATAATCAACTTTCTAATGTAAATATATATATATACCCTATATTTAAAATAAATTTGATATCTAATATAATTTTAAAGATTTTCTACTTCACACCTGATGTGATGCTCACCACAGTGTAGCTTTTTAGGTATCCTTTAATTCAACTTTAGCCATTTGATATCTAATAATGCAATTTGTCTCAAATCTTTACATTATAAGTCACACAAGATCAAGTATATAAAAAGGTTCAATAATGTATAATTTATATAAAGATGAGATTTTTATATCTTATAATTTCTAATTTTATAGTCAAGTCATACTAATTATGAAATCAATTACACTTACAAACTAACAACAATCATAGTTACAACTGCTTTTACTCTATCTAACAACATGTAGATAAAAGCATTCACGACAGAAACAACTCATTTTTGCATTGTAGGCAAAATTTTAATATTTAAATAATAATCGTAATAATTATAATTAAATGAATAAAAATATAAAATGTTTATATTTTTTAGAGAAAAATATAAATAATTAGTAAGATAATATCATTAAATTTATGAGAGTAAATTATAAATAAATAATAAAAATCTATATAAATTTCTAAATGAACTGTTTTTTTTTTTGTGGAGTCTGATTTTATCTCTGAGCTTTGTCTTTTACACTGGTCAAGCTTGTTGGAGAGTCACATTGAGGTAGCATGCCTCTTGATCGGGAAGTTCGAGGGCAATAGCCCGAAATTTTTTTCTAGCGTGTAGCACCTCGAGCTTATAACATGAGATATTGAGTTCAAAATAGACGAGACAACGATTCAGGGCCAAAAGGATAGCGCCACGATGTTGAATTTGCACCAGGGAGAGAAAGAAGACAGTGCCTTGATGTTGCACGAGCAGCACATCATCGCTAGGATCAAGGTCCCAACGCAAAATAATAGAGAGGCCAATGCCTCGGTGCTATAGAAGCAGTGCCGCAGTGCTCGAACCCTTAAAGAAAAGCCTAGAGGAAAACAACGCTAGAGCCTAGATGCCAGGGTCATAGCGCTATAGTGCTACGAGTTGGGAGACTTCGTATGTAGATAGCTTTATGCAATTTTAGTACTTTTTTCTTCTTTTCTTGTGTGTGAGAGTGAAGCAAGTGTCCTAGAGTGACTGAAATGTGGATAGGCTCTAAATAAGTATAATTTGTACTATTCTTCTTGATTTTTCTTACATAGTAGATTTCTTGGTGGTGTGGCTAGGTGGTTTTTTCCTCATTCTCGGATTTTTCCATGTTAAATTTGGTGTCTTGTGTGATTGCTTTTATTTTGATTCCATTTGTTCAGTGTATGCTCTAAAAGATTTCGAACTGATTTTCCATGTGTACTTGTGATCTCCCAATATGAACGAACAAAGTACTTTCACATATTAGAAAGTGATTTCATATCCAGTCTTATTACATCAAAGTATGTGTAAAAGACTAAGAGATTCATGCAATTATTTAAAGAAACCAGTTCTATATTTAAAATAAGCCCATGTCTCACTCAATTATTTCAAAACTTATGCAAGCATTCAATGAAATGATTTCACTGTAAATGTTACGAGGTAGCCTTTAAATCAATAGCCTCGAAGCATGTGCATGTGCTTTAAGAAATGAATTGATAATAATATGCATGTAATCTTAATAACTCAGATAGGCCATGACATGACGCTCACTGTCTAAGCACTAGTATCTGAGGATACTATGCAAGTTAATGTGAAATAAGTCTGAATTCACCTACATGTGCTCCGATCAACATGTGCAATGCTCAATCATATGGTTTGAGAATGTTGTGCATAGTCAAACAAAAATCAATATGAGCTCACTCTAACCTCGACAATCATGTAATTATTCTCGATGATCAATAAATATTTTCATAAAAATATCATATCTCTATTTTAAAAGCTAAACTTATATCCATCAGCTATGCACATTCTTGAGCAGATCATTCCATGTATAGATTAATAGTCATTAGTTTGATTCCCCTCATAAAGATTGGAGTTGACAGGACTGACTACAATGCTAAATGATTGCTCTTAAACTAAATATTTTATTTTGCATTTGCATACAACTATTAATGATATTAATAAAGAAACATCATATTCAAAATTTAAACTTCGAATCAAGTTGGGAATATAATTATGAATTCATAAACATAATCCTCCATTGAAAAAAAAATAAATAAATAAAGAGTTTACAAGATCTATGTTGGCTTAATGAACCTCATGTTCAATTCGATCAATTTTGATGATAATAAACGAATGCTTTGATGTTATAAATGTATGTTTTATGTGTTCAGATATATTAATTACTTATCCAATACATCTCACAATATGTTTGAGAAAATTGGAAGAATATAAGAATGAAAGACAGATCAAAATGGATAATGTAAAACTCAAGATACAATATTTTAGATTATATGCATTTATAACTATCTTAGAAAGTCATATGAGTTCATTGATATGAATCAATTTGCTCATAACTTAACATATTATTCTTATTTATTTTAAATAATGATAATGAGATTAATTTATATAAATTTCTATCTAATTAACATTCAATTATATGTTTCATACATAGCATTTGAATTGTGAAGATAATAAATGATAATAAATTATGAGTATTAAGTATAATTAGTTTATATGCATAATATAATTTAATATTTTAATTTAATTTTATGATGGTTATATGATAACTAACATATGTATAATTATATATAAATTATATCATAATATTTAAATGTCATATTTCAATATTAAAAAAAAGTGAAATTTTGTATTTTAGCTAGTCATTTTATAATGAAGGAATTTATATCTGATTTCATCTCCAACGGATTCTTTGGATTTTTTTCCTTTAATTTGATAGGTTACATGACCTATGTTTGATTAAAATTGAATTTAATATGACTTTCAAATATTAGTTGATTTTAATAATGAATGCATGCTACATCCTTTGAATATATTAAGAGTCATATTTGATTATTTTTGACTTGCCCATGTGAATAGTAGAATTTTGGCTATTTGAATTTAATATTTATTTAATATAAATTATATTTTTATTGAATATTAAATTATTATATGATAAAATGATGTTAGAATAATATATTTTTTGAAATAATTCAAAATCACATTCTTGCTTATAAATAGCTCTCATTCTCTTCATGGAAGCATTCCTCATTCAAATTCAAAATCCCTCCAGCAAATCTAAGAGATAGTTTCCTAGATTTTCCTTCCAAGTGTTCTCCAAATATTGCAAGATCAAATACTTAGTTTGGAAGCTTCAACATCTTCAACTAAGCAAGCTTTCTCAAATTACTTGAGTTTGTTTTCTTGATCTTAATCAATTTTTAGATGTTCATACTATTTCAACCATTTATTTATTCTTTCTAATTTATACTTTTTGGTGGATTAGTTTTTGGACATCAAAGTATAAGTTTTCACTTCAAAGTTTCTTTAATCATTTTTTGTGAAAACTCTTGTGATAGTTTGTAAGATTTATTTCAACTTGTTGAAATTTTTATCTTCCTACAAATTTCTTTTGGTTTCTTAAAATATTTCTTTATTAATCTTATTTGAAAGATCATTTATTTTGAGATCTATTTTAGAAGTATATTTTAAGCATTTTAAATTAATTTATTATGCTAAAATTATTTTTATATTTGCAAGATATGTCTTTTTAATTAAAAGCTTACTAGCCTACTTAGATATATCATATACTAATTTTATTTAAGTATTTTGTGATCATTTGCATTAATTGAAAGCATCTTTTTGGTTAAAATAAAATAAATTATTCCTTACTGAAATTTATTTTATTGTGCAAGAGAATATTATGAATTTATTTTGAAATCATTTTTATATTAGTCTACAAATTGTAATAACATAAACATCTTAGTAAGATCATTTTAAGATATTTATTTTATTATTTCTTATCAATATTAAGTGAGCATTTTATCTTGCCAAATTTTAAGTTGTAAAGTGATCATTTATAAGTTGTGAGATCATTTTTTGAATTGGATAGCTTGGTATATTTGTGAGAGATTTATTTTTATCAAAATTATTATTTTATATTTTTCTTTTCGTGCTGTAAAATTTATATTGGGGTAGTACTCGCCCCTTTATAGGAGAGTACATATTGTTGTAGGGGTTGTACTCACCTCATTATAAGAGAGCATTATTTGTAAGCTATTTTGCATTTAATGGATTTCTAGCCAAGGGTGGCTAGGCGTGGACATTGGCCAGTTTTGGGATTTGCCGAACCACGTAAAAATTATGTGCCTATTGTCTCTCTTTACTTTTCTGTAATTTTATTTTTACTGCATCAAGAATTGCATCTTGTCATAATAAAATCAAAAATTAATTTTCTACTAAAACTTAAAATTTAAGATTTAACTTTTAAAATTTTTAATATCACCCAATTCACCCCCTCTCTTGGGTGCTATAATGACTCACAATTGGTATCAGAGCCTAGGATCTTTTATTAGCTTAACATCCAAGAGTAGATCTTTTCACTATGGCACAAGGTTTCCCAAAGGGTTCAATACTAGAGGGACAATCCACTCATAGACCTCCACTTTTAGATAGTGTATCATTTGATTATTAGAAAAATAGAATTAGTGCATTTTTAAGAGGTCAAGATGCACGCATGTGATATATGTTGATACATCAATATCATACACCCACAGTAGAAGTAAATCACATTAAAGTAGAAAACTTTTTGAGGACTAGACTGTAGTTGAAAGATAACTTGATGAATTAAATGCCAGGGCTTGTAATACTTTACATTGTGGTTTATTACCTGATGATTACATGAAAATATTTATGTTAAGTACAACAAAAGAAATATAGGATAAACTCATTATAACTTATGAAGGAATTAGCGAAGTTAGAGATGCTCACATAAGCAGACTTGTTAATGAATATGAGTTATTTTATATGTCTCCTTCTGAATCTATTTCTGATATGTATACTAGATTCATAAAAATAATTAATACATTGCATTCTCTTGGAAAATCATATAGGAATCAAGACTTAGTCTATAATATTCTTAGATGTCTTCCAAAAGAATGTGAAGCTAAAGTAACAGCTATTAATGAAGCTAATGATTTATCTACTTATCCACTTGATCAGCTTTTGGGTTCTTTGATAGCACATGAACAGGTTATTGCTCAAAGGGATAAGATGGATAACTCATCAAAAAGGGAGAAGGAGAAAGGAAAAGCCATTGCATTACAGGATGATGATAGTGATGAGCATAACACTTCAAGCTCGGATGGTGATAGCGATGAGGTGGTCATACTATCCAAAAGGCTTGGGAACTTGCTAAGAAAAAAGAATCAAAGGTATAAAAAAATCTAAAAACTATAAATTTCAAACTAAGAAATTTCTTGCAGGTGAAGGGATCATTTGCTACCATTATAAAAAGCCTAGACACATAAGAGGTGATTGTCCAGAACTTGTTGAATCAAAGAAGAAAGAGATTGATGTGGAAAGAAGAAAAAATATGAAGGAGAAAAGTACCATAAGAAGAAGAAGGCTTTATGGGCCAATCCAGATTTAAATGAATCCAATACTTGCTCATTTGATGAAGAGGTCAACATATGTCTTATGGAAAATGGAGAATCTGACTTAGATTCTCAAGAGGTATGTAATGATATATCTTATGATGAAGTAGATGATGCTTTTAATGATTTAATTATTGAATATAAAAAATTAAAAAAAATACAAAACCTTAGAAAAAGAACATAAAAATTTAGATATATATTTTTATGATTTAAAAAATGAATGTGATAATTTAAAAAGTAAAAATAATTATTTATTAAATTGTTCCTTACTTGTATGTAAACTTGAAAGAGAGAATATCTTGTTAAAAGAAAGATTAAATTTATGTTTGAAATCACAAGTTCATTATAATGCTTCATCAAGTAAAATATTTAATAAAAATTATTTGCATCATACACATCCCACTCAAATACCTTATAATTATCATGCTAAGCCATATGCAAACACTAATGTTTGGTGCAACTATTATGATAGAATAGGGCATATTTCATTTGATTGATATGCTCATAAATTACAAAACACTAAGCAATCATCCTATGTATGGGTACTAGAAGGTACAAGCACTACACAAACCACACATGTTAGATATCTTGCTTTAAATTTAGAATGTTGACCCAAACATGTTTGGGTTCCAAAAGTTAACATGTGATTTTCTTTTGTTGGAATGCCTTCAAAGCAAAATCAAAGAAGGCATGTAGTACTTAGATAGCGGATGTTCAAGATATATGACGGGAGATAAAGATAAATTCACAACTTTAGAATCAAGTGATGTAGGATTTGTTACATATGGAGATAATGCAAAGGGAAAGATCATTGACATTGGTTCTATTTGTAAGAATTCTATCACTTTAGATAAAGTTTTTCTAGTAGAAGGATTAAAAAATAATTTAATTTCTATTAGTCAATTATGTGATAAAATTTTGAATGTAGTATTTCATGCATCATATTGTATTATAAAAAAATAATGAAAATGTTTTTTTAGTAGGACAAAGACATAAAAATACTTATATCATTGATTTAGATAGCTTTCATGATGTGAATTTGAATTTACTTTGTTTTTAAAAGCACTCATGATGATATATGGTTATGGCATAAGAGACTATGTCATATTAACATTCACACACTCAATAAAATTGCTAAACTTGATTTAGTAGTTGGATTGCCTAAATTATATTTTCATTCAAACCATGTTTGTGATGCATGTATTCATGGTAAGAATTCTAAAAGCTCATTTAAAAGTAAAAATATTGTTTCTACTTCTAGACCTCTAGAATTATTGCACATGGATTTATTTGGTCCAATTAGCACCACTAGCTTAAGTGAAAAAAATTATGGTTTTGTGATTGTTGATGATTTCTCTAGATATACTTGGGTTTTGTTTGTAACTTACAAGGATGATGTTTTTGGTGAGTTTAGAAAGTTTTCTAAATATATTCAAAGAGAACAAGGCCTTTTGATTAATAGGGTTCAAATTGATGATGGTGGCAAATTTGAAAATAAATTATTTGAGGATTATTGTAATGAGCATGAGATTAGACATAATTTTTTGCACCTAGAACTCCCCAACAAAATGGAGTAGTAGAGCGAAAAAATAGAATTTTAATTGAATTAAGTAGATCTATGCTTGATGAGTATAAATTGCCAAAATATTTTTGGGTAGAAGTAGTAAATATTGCATGTTATGTGATGAATATAATCTATTTTAGACCAATTTTGAAGAAGGCACCCTATGAATTATTTTTTGGAAAGAAGCCTAAGATTGAACACTTTCTTGTATTTGGATGTGAATGCTTTATTTTGAATAGTGGAAAAGAGCATTTAGGTAAGTTTGATTGCAAATCAGATGATGGTGTTTTCTTAGGATACTCTCTTTCTAGTAGAGCTTGTAGAGTTTTCAATAAAAGAAAAATGATTGTAGAAGAATCAATACATGTTATTTTTGATGAAACTTTAATTAATTCCATTAGAAATGAAGTGATTGATGAAGAGATTGATAATTTTAAGAAAATATCTTTAGAAGATAATGTGAATGATTCATTTCCTAAAGAATGGAAATATAATAAAAATCATCCAAAGGAACTAATTATAGGAGATCCTTCAAAAGGTGTTATGACCAGAAGACATAGTAGAAAGGTTGTAGATCATTCAACATTTTATGTGAGGTTGAACCTAAAAATTTAGAAGAAGCTTTAAAAGATAATTTTTGGATTATTGCTATGGAAGAGGAGTTGAATCAATTTGTAAGAAATGATGTTTGGGAATTAGTCCCAAGACCCCAAGATAAAAATATCATTGGAATAAAATGGGTCTTTAGGAATAAGCTAGATGATTTAGGTTATATTGTTAGAAATAAAGCTAGGTTAGTTGCACAAGGGTACACACAAGTTGAAGGTATATATTTCAAAGATTCTTTTGCACCGCTAGCAAGACTAGAAGCTATTAGGTTACTCATTGCTTATGCTTGTTTTAGAGATTTTAAACTTTTTCAATTGAATGTCAAGAGTGCATTTTTGAATGGATTTATTGACCAAAATGTATTTGTAGAGAAACCACCTGGATTTGAGAGGCTTGATTGTCCAAATCGTGTGTATAAATTAAAAAAAGCCTTATATGGTTTAAAACAGGCTCTTCGTGCTTGGTATGATAGGCCAAGTAACTTTTTGATAGATCATGGATTTAGAAAGGGTAGAGTAGATACCAACTTATTCCTTAAGAGCATAGATGATGATTTAATTATGGTACAAGTGTATGTAGATGATATATTATTTGAAAGTATAAATGAATCTTTGTTCCATGAGTTCTCATCTTTGATGTCTAGAGAGTTTGAAATTAGTATGATGGGAGAACTTAATTTTTTCTTAGGTCTTCAAGTGAAGCAACAAGAAAATGGCACATTCATCTATCAAACCAAGTACACAAATGAATTGCTTGAGAGGTTTGACATGAGAAAATTTAAATCTAGTAAAACTCCTATGAGCCCATCTACAAAATTAGATTTAGATGAATTAGGAAAATCTGATGATCAAAAACTTTATAGGAGTATGATAGGTTCGCTTTTATACCTTGCTGCTAATAGGCCTGATATTATGTTTGTTGTTTGTTTGATTGCTTATTTTCAGGCTAACCCAAAATAATCTCATTTAATAGCAGTCAAGTGTATCTTTCGGTATTTGATAGACACTATTAAGTTTGGTTTATAATATCTTAAAAATTATTTGATTTGGTTGCTTATTCTAATGCTGATTTTGCTGGATGTAAAGTAAATATAAAAAGCACATTAAGCATGTGTCAATTTTTAGGATCATCGCTTGTGTCTTGGTCATCCAAGAAATAAAATTCTGTAGCTTTATCCACTGTTGAGGCTGAGTACATAGTTGTCGGTAGTTGTGTTAGAGAAATAATTAAAAGATTTTGGTATTAAGCAAGATCACATTATAGTTCAGTGTGACAATACTAGTGCTATTAGTTTGACCAAAAATCCTACCTAGCACTCACAAACCAAGCATATAGAAACTAGACATCATTTTATTAGGGGTCATGTTTTGAAAGGTGATGTTAATATTAATTTCATTAGTACCGATTTACAAATTGCAGATATTTTACAAAACCATTACCAGAAGAACGTTTCTGTACTTTAAGACCATGCTTGGAATGTTAGATCCTAATATTTAAAATTATATGTAGTTTGTTCTCACTTTTTGTTGTTTTCAAAAGTGGGAGAAGAGTAAAATGTTGGTTAGTATTAAGTCTATTTCATGCATTCATTTAGGGGGAGCAACATTATTCATCTCTTGTGCATAAATATTTTATTTTTTTTTGAAAGAGAAATTTTTTTTCAAAAACTATGATGAAAAATCAATTTGCACATTCATCAAAATCAATACCCAACATTAGTTTGTCATCATCAAAAAGGGGGAGATTGTTGGCTTAATGAGCCTCATGTTCAATTCGATAAATTTGGATGATAACAAATGAATGCTTAAATGTTCTAATGTATGTTTTATGTGTTTCAGATATATTAATTACTTATCCAATACATCTCATAATATGTTTGAGGAAATTTGAAGTATAGAAGAATGAAAGATAGATCAAAATGGATAATGTGAAGCTCAATATACAATATTTTAGGTTATATGCATTTATAACTATCTTAAAAATTTATATGAGTTCATTGGCATGAATCAATTTGCTCACAACTTAACATATTATTATTTTTATTTTAAATAATGATAATGAGATTAATTTATATAAATCTCTATCTAATTAACATTCAATTATATACTTCATACATGGCATTTGGATTGTCAAAATAATAAATGATAATAAATTATGACTATTAAGTGTAATTAGTTTATATACTTAATATAATTAAATATCATAATTTAATTTTATGGTTATATGATAACTAACATATGTATGATTATATATAAATTATATCATAATATTTAAATGTCATATTTCAAAATTAACAAAAATATGTGGAATTTTGTATTTTGTCCAAAGTCATTTTATAATCAAGGATGTTATATCTGATTTCATCTCTAATGGATTCCTTGGATTTTTTTCCTTTAATTTGATAGGTTACATGACCCACGTTTGATTAAAATTGAATTTAATATGACTTTTGAAATATTATCTGATTTTAATAATGAATGCATGCTACATGCTTTGAATATATTAAAAGTCATATTTGATTATTTTTGACTTGCCCATGTGAATAGCCAAATTTTGGCTATTTGAATTTAATATTTATTTAATATAAATTATATTTTTATTGAATATTAAATTATTATATGTTAAAATGATGTTAGAATAATATATATTTTTTGAAATAATTCAAAATCACATTCTTGCTTATAAATAGCCCTCATTCTCTTCATGGAAGCATTTTTCATTCAAATTCATAATCCCTCCAGGAAATATAAGAAAAAATTTTCTAGATTTTTCTTCCGAGTGTTCTCCAAATATTGCAAGATCAATTCCTTGGTTTGGAAGCTTCAACATCTTCAACTAAGCAAGCTTTCTCAAATTACTTGAGTTTGTTTACTTGATCCTAATCCCTTTTTAGTTGTTCATACTATTTTCACCATTATTTATTCTTTCCAATTTATACTTTTTGGTGGATTAGTCTTTGGACATCAAAGTCTATGTTTTTCACATCAAAGTTTCCTTAATCATTTTTTGTGAAAAACTCTTGTGATAGTTTGTAGGATTTATTTCAACTTGTTGAAAATTTTATCTTCCTACAAATTTCTTTTGGTTTCTTGAAATATTTCTTCATTAATCTTATTTGGAAGATCATTCATTCTTAGAACTATTTTAGAAGTATATTTTAAGCAGTTTAAATTAATTTATTATGCTGAAATTATTTTTATATTTGCTAGATATCTCTTTTTTATTAAAAGTTTACTAGCCTACTGAGATCTATCATGTACTAATTTTATTTAAGTATTTTATTATCATTTATGTTAATTAAAAATATCTTTTTGGTTAAAATAAAATAAATTCTTCCTTGCTGAAATTTATTTTATTGTATAAAAGAATATTATGAATTTATTTTGAAATCATTTTTATATTAATCTACAAATTGTAATAACATAAACATCTTAGTAAGATCACTTTAAGATATTTATTTTATTATTTCTTATCAATATTAAGTGAGCATTTTATCTTACAAATTTTTAAGTTGTAAAGTGATCATTTATAATTTGTGAGATCATTTTTTGAATTGGATAGCTTGGTATATTTGTGAGAGATTTATTTTTATCAAAAATTATTATTTTGTATTTTTCTTTTCGTGTTGTAAAATTTATATTGGGGTAGTACTCGTCCCTTTGTAGGAGAGTACATATTGTTGTAGGGTTGTACTCACCCCATTTTAGGAGATCACTATTTGTAAGCTATTTTGCATTTAGTGGATTCCTAGGTAGGGGTGGCTAGGCGTGGACATAGGCCGATTTTGAGATTTGGCTGAACCATATAAAAATTGTGTCTATTGTCTCTCTTTACTTTACTGTACTTTTATTTTTGCTGCATTAAGAATTGTATCTTGTCATTATAAAATTAAAAAGTAATTTTCTACTAAAACTTGAAATTTAAGATTTAACTTCTAAAATTTTTAATATCACCCAATTCAACCCCCCCTCCCTCTTGGGTGTTATAGTGAGTCACAATCTAAACTTTGATGGTGGCTATATTAAATGAAGATTTCAACTAGAGGGATTACTACCATCATTATTTGTTTAAAATTTTAGATTAAATTAGTTTAAACAAATATCAATATGGATGCAAACTTTGATTAATTATTAAGCTCAAAAATGTCAAAATGAGCTTTATCATTTAATAATTTAAAGTAAATTTTATTCAATCCACCTTCCATAATTATTTGTTGAATGTGACAAATTAAACTCTAGCTCACAAAGAAGCTAATATCAAGTCAAGTGTACAACTATATTCACTCTTAAAGAATCTCACCCTAGTAAGGACATTACCCCGGACCTTTTTCGCCATGGTTTGACTAATAGACTTCACATATGAAATGATTACAACCAGTGATCTCTATATGGATGGTTTAGCCCTTCAATGGACACACTATATTACGGTCATGACTATCACTTGTATGTTCCCCAGTAACTCTACCCTTTGAGTAATGAATCATAGGGTACATCTTAATAGGGTAAAAAAGTTCTTTATTAGCTAAGATGGACTTAAAATTGCCTCCTTAGAGAAATATCAAATCAAGTCTATAAGGTCTCCTTAGATGAAGAAAATCATAAGTGATGATAGTGATCATTCTGGCTGGTTGGGTCAACCACCTCCTCTAAATAGACTATGGATCATAGCATCCTAAGACAACGGAACCATATGATCTTGATCGGGCACATCATCATTTCCCCCACCATTCGCTTTAAGTTAAAGATAGTGAATTGCATAACTCCAAATTAAAAACTTTGTTTCTACTATACACTAAGCAATTGATGATCTAATGATTAACTTTAATCAAAAGTTCCCTCTCAGCATTGATAAAAGTAATTAACTAAAGGTGCTTGCACATATAGGAAGCCTTAAACCAGGTCTAAAGTTCTCATAAAATAAGGGAGAAATCTCTAGGTGGTACCTTATCTACAACCCATCTATCTTCTAAAAATTTGATTGATAAATTCTACACTCGTTTCATCAATGGGTCGAACACAAATTTTTCAGATCTAATAATTGTTAGTTCAAGTATAGATGATAAAAGTAGAGGGTTGTGTTAGATAGTTGACATCTAGCATAAAACTTATTGAAAAATCATGAGATGAAACATTTTTAATACATTGTGTCAATGCTAGGGCTTTCCCTATAAGCAATATGATGTATGTCCTGAATATAATGAAAAATGTGTAGGGGCCTCTGCATAGACATTAGGGTGTAATGTTAAATAAGCAAGGGTTCTCATATTTTGGAAGGATGTGGCCAAAAAAGCTAGTCCATAAAACTAGAATTAGGATTAAAACTTGGAATATATATACTCTTAAGGTAAATTAATTGAATTAATAAATATTATGATTCATAAAAAATAAATATATTGTGTATTCAAGAAACTAAATAAGTTGGGGAAAAGATAAAGAAGATTGATAGTTTAAGTTTTATAATTTAGTATTCACGTAGAAGTCATGCTAAAAATTATATAAGTGTAATTATATATAAGAGATTGAAGGATAATATTGTCAAAATTTAAAGAATTAAAGATATAATTATAACTTTAAAGATTATTCTTGATGCTAATATTATTAATATTATAAGTGCTTATACACGTCAAGAAAGTTTAGATGCATGCTCAAAAGAAAAAGTTAGTAATGACCTAGAAGAATTAATACAAAGAACATTTCTTAAAGAAAAAGTATTTATTGGAGGAGATTTAAATGAACATGTTAATAGAGTAGTATAAAATCTTTAAAATATTCATGGTAGCTATAGCTATAGTTAAAAAAGGCAAAAGCATATCTAAAAGAACTTAGGAAGTATAAAAAAAGACTTTAATTTATTAAGATTTAATGAGGATATGACAATTAATAGGACTCAATGGAGAAAAAGGATTCATGTAGCTGACCCCATGTAGTTAGATTAAGGCTTATTGTTGTATTCATGATGATATTTTTCTTGTTTATAAGTCTAGAGAAGGCGTTCAAGAAAAACTTGAATTATGGAGGTTAACTTTAGAGTATTAAAGCTTTCATTTGAGTAGATCTAAAATTGAATACATGGAGTGTAATTTTAGTTGTAGAGGATATAGTGACAGATTAGTGACAATGGGTGATCAGGTCATTAAAAAGTGTGAATGTTCTAGATATCTCAAGACTATTGTTTAAAGTGTGGATATATTGATGGGGATGCTATTAGTAGAATTCAAGTTGGATTATTGAATTTGAGGAATGCAATAGGCCTATTGTGTGATAGAAAACCACCAATTAGGCACAAGAAAAAAAATTATAAGGTAGTGGTGAGACCTGTAATGCTTTATGGCGTAGCTTATTGGCTAGTAAAGGAAGCATAAAATTAGGTGTTGTGGAAATGAAAATGCTCAGGTAGATGAGTGGCTTTACACTTAGAGACAAAATGAGTAACAAAGATATATGTGATAAGGTTGGAGTAGCTTCAGTGGTAGATAAGATTAGAGAGAATCGTCTTAGATGATTTGGTCACAAAAAATGCCGACCGTCTGATGACTTAGTTAGAAGAATAGATGTATTATATTCGGCCTATATTTAGAAAGATAGAGGTAGACCTAAAAATATTTGGTTAGAAAGTGTAAAAATGACATTATTTTCTTAAAATTAAATGAGGATATGACACTTAATAGGACACATTGGAGAAAAATAATTCATTTAGTTGACTCCACTTAGTGGGATATATGCTTATTATTGTTGATGTATATTTTATGAATAGATTAAGGGGGAGTTGGGTTGGAAGTCACGAGGGTATGAGTACTCAACTCTTTGAAAAGCTTAAAATGTGAGGAATAAGTATTTTGAGTTACTTAAAGTGGTTATTTGTAGGTTTTAGTGAGGCAAGTGAAAAAGACGTCAAATGATTAAATTTGGATGGATTATAGATGGTTTAAGTATTATGCAAATAACTAGGTGTATGAATGTGGGGATTGAATGACAAACTCTAAATTAATAAAGGGAAAATAAAAAAAATACAAGAAAACTCAAGAAAATGCAAAAATAATAATAATAATAATAATAATAATAATAATAATAATAATAATAATAATAATAATAATAATAAAATAATAAAAGTACACAACAACTCTCTAAATAGAGTCATTATAGATCTCCAAATCAAGGAACAATGTATTGTCACCAAGCAATCTACTAAAATATGATGAAAATTTCTTCAAAACTAATTCCATTTTTTTCAAAGATATATTTCATTCTAGGATTATTGATATTTATAAACATTACAAAATATGAATTACTCAAAATATTATATAAATGAAAAAAAATGGCAAAACACTATATTAAACCTTAGAACTACCATGTTGTTCATAACTTCATCTTAGAAACTTAATGAAGCTCCATGGAAAGATGGAACACCAATTTATATTTGCTACATGGCTCTTAAAATGATAGCCAATAAAGAAATTAACTTTGACTTTGATGAGTCATCAAGGTGAAGTGACAATGACATAGCAACATTAAACTCTTCACTTGGACTAAAATTTAGCTCACATGACACTTAACATTGAATTGGGCAAAGCCCGTGATATTCCCTCCTTTTTTTGGAGGTTTTTCACATCAAAATCTTGATGCTCTACATATTCTCTCTAATTATTGTTTGTGTGTGATGGATTTTCATGCAAAGCTAAGACTCAAAGATTTTTATTCTACTGCCATGAATATTCTTACACAAAATAGTTTGGAGTAGTCTTTGAAAAGATTCTCTTTACATCATCACAATGATTGACAATCAGAGTTCAAATCAAGAGCAATACCATTCTTTTAATAAAAAAATACGTACTTTGAAGAAACACATGCAATGAATGAAAGATCATCAAGCTCAAGTCCTTCTTCTTATTGGAAGCTAGGGTCAAATCTTATTATTATCTCAGAGTGTTATCCACAATAATATTTTGGCAATGATTATAGCAAAGAATCTTCTTGTCAATCTATTTAATTATCAATCCTAGAAGTAATTCAAGGTTGGGATCAATAATATTGAAAAGAAAGATATCTTGGCATAATTATGGTTATAAAGTTCATCTTTTCTATCATCCTCATAGAAAACAAGTCAAACATTAATGAGTAACTTTAGCTATAATCTCAAATGAATGTCTTGGTATTAGCGAGTCCCATCCAACATCTTTTATTGCACCCAAGACTATATTGCCAAAGGTTGAACTTTTATTATCAAGGAAAGGCTAAGACTATAGAAGAATAATCATGGTCTAAATACAAATAAAATTTCACTTATGATTTAAGCACATTTGATATTCATCTCATTGCAATCAATCCTAGGAGGATTTGATTTGACCTCCTTCACATAAGTTAACTTCATTTAGTGATTTCAGATAAATAACCTTGGATGGGTCAAAATTTTTGACCTTTTTCCCACTGAGAAATGCCACTGATTAGCACTCTGACAAACAATATCGGATATATCAAAAATGGTTTGTGGATTTCTCTCATGAAAGACAAGCCCCTTAAGAAGCTCTACAAATGAGTTTACACATCTCATATCCAAGATAGTTTTAGACCTATATATAGAAAAGCTTGGTGTCACACTAGAGTTTGAATGTAAGATATGCGTCACTTATCTAAGATATTTTCAAGTCTCAACAGTAAGAAGAATTGGAGCATATGAAGAGGAATTCTTGAAACATTTATATACAATAGTGAAAGAAACTAGAACTTAAAGAAGTGAGGAGCTTGGAGTCACACTAAAGTTAGAATGGAGGATATGTGCCACCTAATCAAGTTAGTTTCAAGCATCATCACTCTTCATCATTCTTAAAAAAGAATAAAAAAAATTCTTCATTTCTAAAAAAAAAATTTAAAAAAAAGAAAACTCTTCATCTCCTAAAAAAAAGGAAGAAAACTCTTCATCTTCTAAAAAACAAAGAAGAAAACTATTTATCTTTTTAAAAAATAAAATAAAACTCTTCATCTTCTTAAAAAAACTCTTCATATTTCTTGTAAAAAACACTCTAAATCTTAAAAAAAAAAAAAATCTTCATCTTATAATTTTTTTAATATTAATAAAAGTGAAAACTCTTCATTCACAAAAAAAAAAACTTCTCATCTTCTAAATAAAAAAATTCTTTATAATTCTTGTAAAAAACATTTTATCTTCCTTTTAAAAAATAGCTCTTCATTTTCTGAAAAAAGAAAAAGAAAATTCTTTTCCTTCTAAATAAAAAAAACTTTTAATCTTCTAAAAAAAACTCTTACATTTTTTTTTTTTAATAGAAGAATAAAACTCTTTATCTTCTAAAAAAATTCTTCATATCTTTTTATAATTTTTTTTTCAACTTTCTTAAAAAAGAAGGAAACTTATTATCTTCTATATAAAAAATAATAATAAATATGTCATACTTTTTTATATGTGTAACATACATATTGAAATACATGATAATTTAACGAATGAAAAATAATTTTTCAAAATAAAAATATTATTATATTTATGAAAAATATAATTTCATATAGATTAGTATACTTTTAGATAATAAAAGAATTAATATTGGTTTGAACTTACTTTTTAATTAATATTATAGATTTATAGAAATTTAATATATTTTTGGATGATAAGATTTGACATCCAAAAATAGGAAAACAAATGATATGTCATAATTAAATTTATCAAATGAATCACAAATCTCAAGACCATTTGTTTATTAAATTTTTTGAAATTATTTGAGTTTTAATTTTAATGGATTTATAGGTAAATTGGATGTCTAGATGAAGCGAGTCCACCTGTATCAAGAATAAGTTGATATGAGTCCAATCAGCTCAAATCAAGTTTCTATGTATAATTTAAAACTTTAAGACATTAATTAGGGTGTAAGTGAGTCAAGTTGGCTCAAGCTCGGCTTGATAAATGGCTCGTGAATCAAGCTAGATGAGCAATCAAGCCAAGCTAAGTCAGCCTCAACACAACTCGTTAGCTCTCGTGCTAGCTTGTTTAATAAATAATAATATAAAAGATAGTTAAAATATATAAAAATTTTAAGAATACAATTGTTACAAATATTTAAAAATTATATCTCATTCTCGTATATCAAATAAATTATTATTATTTTAATTCTAGTTTGTTAATTTTTTTATTTTTATCATAATAACTTTTGAATTATTATTATTTATCTCATTCATATTAAATGAGCTGGCTCGTTGGCTAATTCAAACTTATAAAATAAAGCTTAAGCTTGAACTTGAATTCGATTAATTAATTAAGCTAAAACTTAAACCAAGGTTGACTCGAGCTTAGCTCGACTCGTTTAAACTTCTAATATTAATTAACTAGTCAAATGATCTTCAAATATAGCATGTTAATAGTCGAATCGAGTGGCTTGATGAGAGAAATCAATGGGCTCAAGTCACTAAAATTAGAAGTCATTAACACACTTAAATCCTTAAGAAATCATCTATGCTTAAAAGGATCAATATGAACTATCCGATAGGGAGCTCTAAAATTTTGGTTAAAGTTACTAAAATGTTTGTCCCAAATTCTATAAATAGGACTCCATTAGCATAATTAATGGGAGAGAGTTAAGGAAGAGCTAAAAGCTAAACTAAAAAGGTTGAAGTCGACCACCACCACCAACCATCATCAGCCATTACCTGTTGTCATCGTTAACTATTACTAGTAATTATCACTAATATTTGGAGGCTATCAAAGCTTAACCACCATCATACATCACTGAAATATTGTTCAATGGTTGTTGTTGCCTAAACTTTATATGATCACAACTTTGTGACATCCTCACCTCCATCTTTGAATAAAAGTGAAACTTTGCAACTCAAAATATACATTGGATAATTTGAATTGGATTAAACCCAATGATTTTTTTCTTTTTCTTGGGATTTTCTATGTTAAAATTTTAGTATTTCACATGTTTCATTTAATTATTTATGTGTGTGCTAGAATTTTATGCAAAGTTAAGATTTAATTTTTGAATGTTTAATGGCTTTAATTAACCAGATTATTAAATGTAGAAATTTTGAAAATGTCAAATAGGTGTTTGGGTTTTTAAACACTCTTACTTAACATAATGAAACTTAGGAAAAATAGTTAGGACCTCTAGTCTTAGTCAAATCTCAAAATCCACACAAATCAATTATCTATTAGGAGGCTTAAAACTTAGAAAATTTATAATTAATTATCTAAGTCTTCAAAAATTATGATAAATCACTTATTATGCTCATCTAATGGAGAGGTTTTCAATGTAATCGAAAGCCTCAATTAGTTTGAGGTATTTTGAGCGTAATTAATGACTTATGGTTCTCCTCATTTATTTAATTAGCCATAAATTGTAAGTCCAAATGCATTAGAATTTTTAAGATGTGTCATATTTATGTTTATGCATTTATGTATTTTTTTCTTCTATAATTTTGAAGTTTATATTTCATGTCTAATTAAATTTTGAGTCTCTTTGGGTTTAATTCTACTAAATAATTATTAAATTTTTCTTAAATCATAAGAATTATTTGTTCATCTATTAAATCACTTAATGAATAGAGGGGAATCATGAGATAGTCTTAAAGTGTTTAAGCTATTCAAATAGTCCTAAATCACTCTAATTCAAATGTCTTAGGTAAAAAGCTTATTTAAGTTTAAGTGGTGTTATAATTATGGGATTATCCTTGAAATTAAGGTTTTAAGTATATAGCTTTATGACAGTGAGTCATTTTCATTGTCAACTTACATATGTGTGTTTGATCAACATTCATTTGCATTTATGTTAAAATTTCAAATATTAAACTTATATCATGTTAACATTGTTGATGCTATTATCACTAGTACATTAAAAAGACATTATTTTTTATACACAATATATTTATACAGTTTAAATTGATAAGTAAAGATAACTAAAATATAATTAGCATGTGTAGCATCCTTAAGGTATATAGTCTGAAAAACTCGAGATCATAGGAGATACATACATACATACATATATACACATACATACATACATATATGTGCATAGTTAGTAAGTATATAGTATGGATAATTGAGATAATAAATAAATATATATACCTCACTTTTGGAGTGGGCTCTCAACCTCCTTTTCTTAGACTTTGGACTCTTCTAGACACTAAGAGCTCCTTAGCCATAAGACACTTCTAGTAATTAGGTGAACACTTAACTTAAGCCTAAAAACTTAGAAGGGTTAATCATATGATTAGGCTATGCCTTAAGACTTAAGGAAATCACATATCCTATAGCCGAAACCCAATTTATGTGCACCATCTTAAATCCAATCAAAATCCAAATCTCAAACCAAACCTTATATTCAAATTCAAATTCCAAATCCAAATCCAAATCCAAATTCCAAATCAAATGATTGAAATCTATAATCAAATTCAAATTCAAAATCCTTCTTAAGCGCTATAATTTTATCTTATGGACTTAGCCTTAGCCAAATTAAGATCCACACAAACTCAATTGATTTTCTCAAATATTAATTCAATCCTTCAATCAAACAATTGAATTTCAATTCAAATCAATTTTAAATGATCCAAGCCGAAGATCAAACTCAAACCCCAAAATCTTTCTTAAGCCATTTGAGTTAGTGCCATTAACCTGGCCAAATATTAACCCAATTCAACCCAAATTTGATTGATTTCTTTATAAATCAATTCCATCTTCAATCATCTTCACAAATATAAATAAAATCTATACTCAAATCATCAAACTAAATCAAACTAAATCAAATCCTCTTCTAAGCCCTTTGAACCTACCTTCATGAGCTTAGCCAAATTTACTTCAAAGTAAATTGATTTTCTTATAAATCAATTGTTCCTTTGATTATCTTCCTAAATATAAATGAAATCTACATTCAAATGACCAAAACCAAAATAAAATCAAAACTCAATCTAAGCCCTTTGAACAAATTCTTTGGACTTAGCCAAATCCTATCCAAATCAAGTCAAAAACTGATGAATTTTCTCTTAAATCAATCACTCCTTTCATCACCTATCTAAATATAAATGAAACCTATAATCATCAAACCAAATTCAAGTCAACCAAAGTCAAGCCCAACTTAGCCCTTTTGACTTAAAAATTTTAAATGAACCAAAATCCATTAGACTCCAAATTGATTACAGTTGAATTTATATTTCAATCTTAGGGTCATATATAAGTTCAACTAAACTTAAATCAAGTCAAAATCAAGCTGATTGACCCACTTAGGCTCACTTGACCTAAAGGACCCCTTTGAATCAAGTTCTAATCTTACCCGAATTGGATTGAACCAAGCCCATTTAATCCTCATACCATGACCATTGATCACCCTAGGATGACTAATTGCCATGAATTAGGTCAAACCTAGTCAACTTGGTCATTTGACCTAGTCAACCCTTTAGCCCAAATGAACTAAACCTAGCCAAAACTCACCTTACACCAAATTGGTTAAAACTATTGATTCACATCCAATTGAGCCAGACATAACCCAACTTAGCCCAATTGACCCACTTAGCCCAAATTAATCTAAAGGGTCAATTTGGCCTAAATCCAAATTAAATTCAAATTGCTTCAAACCAAGGACTACATTCATTTTCAATTATCCAAGTGAACATGAATCAACCCATAATCGAAACTAATTTGGCCAATTTTGGTCAAATTGGTCAACTTGACTCATTTGACCCATTTGATTCCAAATGAGCTGAAATTAATTCTAGGCCAAATTAAATCAAATTGATCATACTAAAACACTTCAAATTATCATTTGAACCTAACATAAGCTTTAGTTTGACCCAATTTGACCAATTAGTTAACCTAACCCAACATGACCCAATGTGACCCAAATTGAGACAAGCCTTTTGAAACCAACCCAAAGAATCTTGAGAACTGATCAAACCCAACCCAAACCCACTTAAATCATCCAAAAATTAGCCCAACCTAATCAAATCCCTCATGGATCCTCCCCCATATAGTATTCCACCCAATCTCATTCAATCCTCCCCATCACTTGCATTCAATGAGGACTAACTTCACAGCCCCAAAGGATGACTTTGGAGTTAAATCCAAAGTCCCCTTCAAGCCATCACCTCCCAACCATCTCCCTATCACCTTTAATGGTGATATTCGGCCATCCCAAAAAAGACAAGAAATTGAAGCCTCCAAGTTCTTCCTTCTGCCATTTTTCAGCTCCCAAGAGCTTCCCCAAGTAAAGAACATCCTTTCCCCACTTCCTTTGAGCCATTTGAATTGAAAATATCAAAGCAAACTAGATTCTGGTGAGGGAGCGATGAAGGTTGGTGATCATGACATTTTAAAGCAAAGCAAAGGTTCGAACTTATTACAATGCTTCCTCTCATACCCAGGAGCTTGCTTAGATCTTCATGGCTACCGAAAACCATCCCTAGCGAGGTAATTTCATCAAACTTTAGCCGACCATAAGGTTCTCTTATTTGTAATAGTTTTCACACAATTTAAGAATTTTCCTTAGAGAAACCTTGCATTTTTCATTTTATATCATCCTTACATGAATTAGAAAGCTTTATGGAAAAGATCGACACAAAAAAGAGCTCAATTGGATGAGATTTCATTCAGATTTCACAAAAATCTCATTTTTTTTCATTCGATTACTGTTTATTCTCCCGCTATTCTCGTCACCTAGGAATCGCGTGCAGCAACAGTTGTCCAATCTCCCATTTAGGGAGATGGACGGCTGAGATTAGAAGACAAAATTGGCTAATTTTGTCCACTAGATCATCTAGCGCAATTTGGACCGTCTGATCGCGGTTCGATTACGATCCCTTAGAATGGGAACTTTTCTCGCTCGTGAAAATGTGCCAGCCAATCGACTCATGATGCGCAGTGATAGAGAGTGATAGAGACTCAGGCATTTTCTTACGAATTGTTGAGTGAGGAGAGTGATAGAGACTCAGTCCGATTACCATTTTTCACTGCGGCCTTTTCTTACGGATTGTTGAGTGAGGAGAGTGATAGAGACTCGGACATTTGTGAGCTTGTTGAGTTTGACTTTTAGAACCTACTCAAGTCTTTGACTTAAGCTATGATGGCTTGGTGGTCTTGTCATCAGACTGACGAACGGGGGCTCTTTCACTATAGCCTTTTCTCGCGGCTTGTTGAGTAAGGAGAGCATCAGCAATTTAGCCATTTATGGGCTTGTTGAGTTTGACCTTTAGAACCCATCCATGTCCTAGACTTGAGTATATAGAGGTTGATATTTTTCAAACTTAGTTGATTGAAGCTTCCAAAATTGAGAGTTTTTTTGACTTGATCTTCAGAATTCAACGAATCTTGGGAGACAAACTTTTGATATTTATGACTGCCTTTTTGTGCATAGAAATATATTCTTCTGGTAAGCAAGAGCCTACAACTTTAATAATAGCAATTCTAGATATGTTCATGGATTTCGGCATAAAGCTCGATGTCAACCCGAATACATATACAAGAAGACTTATTTCACAGGAGAGGACAGAACAATTTTTATTATAAAAACTAAAAAAATGCTCCTCTAACTAACAGTGGGATTACAGATTAGTTCAAAAATATATTACATAGTTTGACCTTCTTTAATATAAATAAACATAGCTCATTCTGATTATTATAGATAGATTTCAGCTTGAAGCACGATGTCAACTTAACTAAATATATAAAAATACCCCTTATCTAACAGGTGTGTGTGTGTGTGTGTGTGTGTGGGGTTCATAGTAACTCAAAAGTGTGTTCTCGTTTTACAAGAGAATCTTCAAGTGATAATACATGTGTATTTGACATGAAAGCCTTACTAGTGCAATATTCATTTAAGTATTTATATACTTATCCACAGTCAGTTGTGATATTTCTTGAGATATCGACCATTGATTGGTGGCATCAGTCGTTGATAATTTTTATTAATAAGCTGGTAAGCTCCTCCTTCGTACACCTTCTCTATAACATAAGGACATTCTCAGTTAGCTTCAAATTTACCATAGATTTTGTGATGAGGGATGATTGACCTTCTCAACATTAGAACTAATTCACCTTTCTAGAATATCCAAGGATGTATTGAACTCTTGAATGCTTTGGACATCCTCGCTCAATAAATTTCTAAACTTTATTAAGCTTGGAGTCTAACTCCATCAAGCACATCCAACTCTTCCATTCACAAGCCATCGTTCTCATCTTGAGTAAGATTGAATTGGACAGCTACTCAAAGTGATGGTAGCTCAACTTCTAGTGGTAGAACAGCTTCAACTCTAAATGTTAGAGCATAAGGAGTGGCCTTGGTTAATGTTTTGTAAGTTATTCTATATGCCCAGAGTACTTCCATCATTTTAGTGTGCCATTGTCTTTTATTCTTCGTGAGAATCTTTTTGAGCAACTTCACTAAAGTTTTATTGAAAGCTTCTGCTAAACTATCGGCCCTTGGATTGTAAATTGATGAGTATTGCTATTTGATTTTGTGTCGATCAATAAATTTGTATATTTTTGCACTCTTAAAAGTTGGTCCATTATTTGAAATGATTCATCATGACACCCTGAATCTATAAACAACATTGATGGTGAAGAAGTCAATAACTCAATCAACAGTGACTTCCTTAAATGGAGCAGCTTCAGTGCATTTGGAAAAGTAATTAGTAGCTACTAAAATGAATCGATGGCTGGTTGATGATGGAGGATCGATCAGTCTAATTATATCCGTGCCCCAACTTTCAAACGGCCAGGATGCTATTGTTGGGTATAGAGGATTCGGAAGTTGATGAATGAGATCCCCATGGACTTGGCATTCATGACATTTCTCAGCATGATAATACAATCTTTCACCTATAATGGCCAATAGTATCCCATCTTTTTTATTTTTGTCACCATTTTAGGACCTGATTGATGTGCTCCACAAAGTCCTTCACAAATTTCAGACATTACCTTGTTGGCTTCATCCATCCCCAAACATCGCAGCCACATTTATTCAAAGGATCTACGGTATAATGTGTCATTGACATAAGCATATCGTAGGATTCTTTTTGTAATCTGTGTGACTAGTGATTTACTATTTGGTAACTTGCTTTCTTTGAAATATTCGATGAAGGGTTATCTCCAATCATCGGGCTCATCCATTATGAAAGCTTCATGTGATTTGCTTGTAATACTTTTGAGTTTTTCTGTCTCTTGTACTTATTCTTTGGGAGAGTGAGGAGCAATTTGAATTGCCTCCTATTGACTTGAGTTTGATGTTCCCTCTATCTACAGAGAGTATGGATTTACTAGTTGTAGAACTTGATGAGTGGACATTTCAATCAACACATCATCATCGTCCATGTTTGCCATCTCTTTTGCTAGCTTGGCCAAGCAATCCGCTTAACTAATTTTTTATCGAGAAACTCGAGCCAGTTTAACATTCAAAATTTGTTTCATGAGCTCAAGCACTCACTTATGATAATATGTGAGTTCAAGCTTATTAATTTTGTAGACATCTAACATTTGGTTGATCACCAACTGAGAATCTCCAAAAATTCTCAAATTTTGGATGTCGATGATAATAGCTTCTTCGAGGCCTGCCACAAATGCCTTATATTCAGCTTCATTGTTGGTTCTTGGCTCAGTCAGCCTGTATGAACGCCTCATTATGCCATCTTTTGGTGTTATGAAGATGAGGCCAACATCGGCTCTTACTTTTGGTAGATTTGGGGTTGAGCAGGCTTAATAGATGATGCACCATCGAAATACATTTCCCAGATCTACAACTTTTCTCTTTTGTGGATATAAAAAATTTGTTCATCATGTAGAACATCATTGACTATTGAATCTGCTGAGATAGGATACACAGTAAGAAAATCTACTAGTATCTGCCCCTCTATAGCTTTCTGAGGTATATATGTAATATTGAATTATAATAGGAGCACTACCCATCATGCCAAATGACCTATCAATGCTGGCCTTGTCATCAAGAACTTCAGAATCGATCTTTGGGATGAGCATTATCTTGTGCGATAGCATATAATGTCAAAGCTTATGGGAAGCAAAGATTAGTGCATGATATTGCTTTTCGATCTGAGAGTACTTTGCCTTAGCTCCTATCAATCTTTGACTAATATATGATAGTGCATTTTCTTTGCCTTTTTCATTGTGCTATGCAAGCAATGCACCAAGGGATTCTTCTAGTGCAGCTATATATAAAATGAGGGGCTTCCCTGGAATTGGCGCTGCAAGGATTGGTGGATTTAATAGATATCTTTTGATGCTATTGAATGCTTCTTTACACTCATTATCACATTTAAATGTTGCATTCTTCTTCATCAATTTAGAAAATGGTTGACATCTGCTCGACAAATTTGATATGAAGTCTCGGATGAATGCCAGATGTTCCTGCATAGAACGAAGTTGATGAAGATTCTTCAGCGGTGGCATATCCACTATTGCTTTGATTTTATTAGGGTCGATCTCAATTCCTCTGTGCTGCATCACGTAGCCAAGGAACTTTTCGGACGAAATCCCAAATGCACATTTAAGAGGATTCATCTTGAGATCGTAGTGCCTAATTCTTTTGAAGACCTTTCTCAGGTCATCAAAATGATCTACTTGATCTATGATCTTAACGACAAGGTCATCCACATAGCAATCTACTTTTTGATGAATCAACTCATTGAAGATGCATGTCATGGCCCTCTAATATGTAGCTCTAGTATTCTTGAATCCGAAGGGCATGATTGTATAGTAATATATACCAATTAGTGTCCTGAATGATGTGTATCTTTCATCTTCGGGAGCCATCTTGATTTGATTATACCCTGATGATCTGTCAATGAATGAGAACATGTCATAGTAGGAAGTATTATCCATTAGTAGTTCTGATATTCAAAGAAAAAACCATCTTTTGGGCATGCTTTGTTCAAATCTCAGAAGTCAATGCAGATATAGATTTGACCATTCTTCTTTCTCACTGGAATCATGTTGGCTATCCAATTTTCATACTTTTCTTCTCAGATAAAGCCTGCTTTGATCAGCTTCTTAGTTTCTTCAATTACATGTTCTTCATTCTCCAATCTTATTCTTCTAGGAGCTTGCTTAACAGGCATTGCATCTGGCTTAATGGCTAATCTGTGAACTATCACATCAGGGGATAACCTTGACATTTAAGAATATGTCCAAGCAAAGTAGTCCCTGAATTCATATAGTATAGCTCTTAATTCTTTAACTTTTTCAACAGACATAAGAGCATTGATGAAAGTTTGGTGTGGATCATCATCTGTTCCCAAGTTGATTTCCTTCAACTCATCCATGGTAGCTGCCTGTCCACCATCCTCAAGCTCTTCAGGCACTAGCTTAGCTTTTACTTCTTCATCATTGGTCAGATAAACCTCATAAAGATTATCTTCATTTTTAATTTTAGTTTAAACTTCATTTCCTGCTATTGCAAAACAAGATCTTCGAGGAGGCCTATGTTGGATGTATCCAAGACCTTTAAATGTATGAATATCACACTTTTGTAAGGTCCATGGACTTTTCAAATTCCAGAGGGTGTCAAAAAGGTGAGCTCGCCACATATCAGTTCCAACATCAACCCCTAATTTGTGCATCATCTTGCAAATCCTTAAAGGATTATACCTCGGCATTCTAGTTGGCACCATATTATCATATTCATCAAATTGCATGAGCCAATCAGAATCTTGGTGATAGCATTCCTCAAACTTGTAAAATAAAATTCCACATTCATCACTTCCAGGCAAAGGAGGCACATAAAATTCTTTAACTCTTCAGCAATGTGAACCTCATGTGGAGTGATTTTTTTGAAATGTTGAAAAGGAACTGGCACAACCACTAATGAATTTTCTGATATTAACAGGTATGTCATCCTTCTTAAAGAAATACACTGAATCAATTTTGTAAGTAGGTTCAGAATCATAATTGGGGTTTAAGTATTCTATATATTTCTTTCCTTTCACTAGAGACTTGTTTACTCCCTTGGGTCTGATAGAAGGATCATCCTCTTCTTCCTCTATGTCACTGCCTAGATGAGGGACTAGCCTTTTTAACTTAGGTGATGCACTAGCTGCTTTAGGAAAAGTTAGTGTCGCCTTCTTTCTTCCTTTTTCTTTTTTTCACTTCTTTGGATTGTTTCTTGCCTTTGAAGTAAAAGCTTTGGATTGTTGAGGCTTGGGCTCCTTCAACAAATAGTATTTCACATCTTCATAAATTTTAACTTCATGGACTATGAATGGCTAAAGATTGCCAGAAATTCTATGTTCTTCCTCATCTGTTATGTATTTCATGCACTGCTGTAAAGTGGACTAGACTATTTTGTACTCATGTAGCCAAGAATGACCCAACAATGCCCTGAATGAGGTGTCAGCATCAATGACGTGGAATTTGGCTTCTATGTAAAGCTCCCCGAATCTTAGTGATGGTAAAAGATCCGAGAGTCTTTTGTCCTTTTTCATTGAAGCCATAGATCATCAATTTGTCTCGTCCTAGATGTTGAATATCAAGAGACAATCCACTGAATGCTCGTAGGATCATGATATTAGTAGATGAACCTGGATCAATTATAATTCGATTGATTATAATACCACCGCTCTCTGTAGAAACATTTAGCGAGTGATTATGTTATGATATTTCGAGCATAAGATATTCCTCCGAGAAGGTGATCATCGGAAGGTCTTGAGATTGTAATACTTCAGTCATACACTGCTCAGTGAAGTACGCTTCATATTTCTCCAGATTCTTAAGAGCATGAATTAATATTTCACGGAGATCTTGTGAGATGAAGAGGGCCTCATACATACTCAATTGTGCAGGGATCTTCCTCAAGTGTGATAAGATATTGTAATCAATTCCTTTATCTACATTAGGCTTCTTCTTTGGATCTTTCAAAATGATATTTTCATTAACTTCTATATTCTTGTCCTTTTCTTTATTTTGTGCTTCTTTTTTTGTGATGATGGCAACATCTTGCCACTTCTTAGCTGTAATAGGGCTACTCTATTTGGTTCAAATTCTTCTGAAGAAGTCTCCCCTTCAGAATCATTGTTTATGCTAGAGGATTGGATAGAGACTTGAGAATCACTTCCTAATTTTATGCCCTTCATCAGTGATGATATTGAATACTCTAACTCATCTTCCTCTGAAAAGCACAAGTCCTCTTCCAAGTTATCATCTGTTTGCTTCACCATCATGCAAGACATGAATGCCACATCATTGGTGGTTCCTATTTTTGAATCCTATTGAAGAAGTGAACTCCATCCAAGAATATCCAAGGACACTAAGATAACCCAATAGAATTCTCCAGAATAAGATTCTTGTCATCATCTCCTTCATCATTTATTTCAATGATTTGGAGTCCTGACATGAAATCAGCAAGCATAACTGGCTATCTTGTTGGTTGTTGATATCCTTCATGATTATTAATAATCTTTTCGATGGTAGATTTCTTCTTGATCTTCTTTTATTTGGCTAGCCTTTTGAGAGTTCTTGGTGAACTATGAATAGGCTATTTCTCAGGTCGGAGTGTTTATCACCTTGGATTGCTTCTAAAGAGCAGAACCTTTTGATGTGGACCTTGCCTTCAATTATAGTATCAGCTCTAACGGTGATCTTCACTTGACACCGAGAATGCCTTCTAATTGCTTCAGGATCTTCACAGTTTTCTTTAAGATCATGGTCTCCCATTTATCATCCTCAACTTCCTTTTCTTTTGATTTATTTTTCTACGGGGGCACATAAGAGGATGTAACCACCATTGCAAATTTCTTCTTTGGGTGAATAAGAATACTATTGGATAGCATGAATTCACCTCTCTTGTACTTCCTTTTTAGCCAATCTTTGAATACATAGCAATCTTCTATAGGGTGGCTAACTACTCAATGATATGGACAGTAATGTGGGTTACTAGATCGTCCTGACTCTTTAGGTCTTTTATATTATGGCAATTCTAACCCTGCTTGAGTGATTGTCAGAATAGTTTAAATACACTTTCTCTTTTGAAAGGGTATTCTTTTTTCATTTTCTCCTTAAGAGATGGAAGCATTCAATTATCATCTCCTAATGATTGTCTTGGGTGCTCATCACTATCCGAGAAAGTATTGAATTTGTTATTGCCTCCAAGAATTAACATTGGTTGAGAATTGAAGGGCTTTTCTTCCAAATAAATGGGTTGTTCCCCCTTATCTGTATTATAGGTTGCTCGCCTTCCTCTATTCAAATCGTATGAGGCAGTGTGAGATTCACTTCTCCTTGATTCTGAGAACTTCTCCTTCTTTATTCAGTTTGAATGGCTTTCAGGATTGGAAAGGTTCAACTTTTTAAATTTTTCCACTAGGTCAAGTAGTTCTTGGAAGGTGGTGAAGGAAACCATGCATAAATAGGACGCTAATTTATCATCAATGTTGTTCATTAGCAACTGAATTACATGTTCCTCTTCCAGTTGTTGCTCGCACTTCATGCTCATGTTGCATCAGCGAGTTATGTATTTTGTAACTGACTCATCCTTCATCCCTTTCTCCAAGGCAAGGTCAACTATAGTAGTCGTGGTGTTTATTTTTGAATTTGTTTATGTATGTATACATGAGGGGACACCACACAGATCTAAGGATATAGTTATTGAGGTGATCGGGTATGACATCAAGGAATAGTGCACTATCTCAAAAGATAAAAATCACTACCCTACGTTGGACCTAATCACCTAATAATAACTCCTTAGGCATGACAGGTCTTTGAACATACCAGAGATCTTTCCCCTACTTTACATGAAAAAGTAAAGCTAGGTTTATTTAAACTGGGTTAGTTAAGTTTTCTATGGAGGCAAGCCTCCATAGTTAATTACATCTTAAGGAAAGTGAATCCCTTAAGAATATTCTCGATTAAAGTAGACGATTGTTGTCTCCAAAGAATTCAAAGATAGGACTATTAATAAAGTCATTGTATTTTAGAAAATTAAGTATGATAGATCAAAAGGAGAGAGTTATTATCGACACCAAAGGAGATGAGTAGGGAGTGCTCAAGATACTAGGAAACCTAGTGAGCACTCCAATCTATCCTATGGTTGGGATTTATATATTTGAAGTTAAGGGGATTTATTTATTTGATTTGAACTTTTATTAGAAATCTAGGACTTATAATTTTAGAATACAAGATTATGGAAATACCTAAGAGGTGAGGATTTATGCTTATAGCTCGCAAAGGAAAATAGTAACCTTATATCCTAAATCTGGAGTTTTGAGCTAAAAAAGCATGACTAAATCTAAGGGGAAAGTGGGTATATGGTTTACCTCCACAAGAGAGAGTAAACCACCTGACTGTTGGACTTATCATCGCCTGGAGTGCCAGCCAGCTAATTCCTCCTACACTTTAAATCCATGTAGGTAAGTTATATACTTTTACAAGATGGCTAGGTTGTTATTATTTAGAAAAGAGACCAAGTCCTTAAATCCACTCCCTAAGAGACTTGGGCATGAGTGGTATGAATAATGACTTAAATATGATGCAAATTTTTATCAAGTTTCATTTAATTTGGGAATCTTTGTTTTGACACATGCTATGGGATTTTGTATGCCTAAATGTATGAGAAATTGATTATGGACCAAATCAAAAGAGAAAGAGGTGTTCTTCCATCATAAGCTCTTAAAGGTTAAGCCCATTCTATTTGGCAAATATGGAAGCCCTCTCTTAATAAGAGTGAAACAAGATGGTTATGCATGATATTAAACATACAACATCCAGCTAAGGGGTTGCTGAATATTTTATTATCTTGATTTAATGCTTAGTTTTTTATGTCAGATTATGAGTTGTTAATGGGGTAAAAATTTTATTTTTATCCTAAGAGCCTAATTGCATCCAAGCCATACAACAATCACCAATCATAAATAAACTATAAAAAGTCATACTTTTTTTAATGCACAAACTAAACAAAATATCAAATAATTTTATAAAGCTATCACAAAAGAATAAAATGTCGAAAGTGCTACCGTACAACCCGAAAAGAAATGTGGATAGCCAAGCTCTACCCTTATACAACCCAGATTATAAGAAAATAATTATAATTAAGAATAATGAATGTTATGAGGGTCTTCATTCTTCATTCTTCATTTCTTCATTTTTATTTGCTCTCTTTCTTTCTTCCTTTTGGCTTGATTTGAATGTGGTTGCTCCAAAGGTATCACATGGTACATAAGACTTGGTCCTATAACCAATGCTCATCCTAATCCCCCATAACATTCATCTTAATCCTAATACAAAATTACATTAAAAGAAGGAAAGTAAGATAACTACACCTATAAAAAAATGTTAGCTAAACACACCAAACAACCCAAGCAATTATATAAAAAATTTGGGCTTAGCACCCCACACATGGGCAACCAATCCCACCTTCCCTAACTTGGATTATGCTTAGGGGCAAAGCAACTTGAACAGCAAAAGCATTTATATTTTTATTATGGCGGCCCCTTAAGCACAACCCCCTATAGAAAATATGATTAGGCTAATCAAGGCCTAACATTCAGACTATGCACATATACCCTAACATCTAGTCTACAATAATACATCATAAAACAAGCATATATCAAACCATACACTACCCTAACATAAAGCTAGAAATGGTGACTTAGGCAAATGTGTGTGAATTAAGGCTTGTGTGGTATATCCTAACTAGGCTTTAGAGTTATAATTTGCTAAGTGTGAGGGATTTAATTTATAAAGGGTTGATTTCTCTTTAAATGGTTAATTGATTTGAAGATTTTATTTAGTGTCTTCTTTTGTTTCATATAGCCTACACTTAGCAACTAAGTGTTATAAAGAGAAGAAAGAGAGAGAACCTCTCTTTCATCCCTACCTTAAGTCACTTCTATAGCAAGTTAATCAATCAATTTCTTTTAGTGAATGGCTTATTATGTGTTTTAATTAATCCTAAGTTTATGTTCACTCTAAATGACCTTATTGAATAAGGAAGTACATCTTAAGATTAATTAGGATGAATTACTATCACATAATACATATTTATTCATTTCTTTCCATCATGTATATCATGCATATAAGTAAATCCTAAACTTACTTATACATGCAATTTATATTTTTAGCATACTTGAATGATGAATGCAAAGAAGTATGTTTGGAATTTAAATATTTTATTTGATTGAATTATGAATGCATGTCTTTTTAATAGAATAGAGGAAATTTTCATCCATTAGCTAGATACACATTCACATGTATGAAAGTTTTAAGTGAGCACGTCACCATTATTTTCTACACCAGGGGCATAAGGTACAAGGCCTACTTAGGACTACTTAACGCCTCGTAGCCCTGGGGTGTCCAAACTAATATACCACTTTTCTTAGATACAAGTAAATGTATAAGAAACTATATGGATATGAAAACCCATGCAAAAGTTATGTTTGATTTGTTTGACTTATGATTCTTATTCATTGGCCTCATCACACATACACATGTATAAGAGTTTTGAGTGAGTACGACGCCATTATTTTCTGCACCAGGGGTGTAAGGTACAAGACCTACTTAGGGATATTTAAAGCCTCGTAGCCTCGGGGTGTCCAGACTAATTTACCACTTTTCTCAGATATAGATGAATGTATAAAAAGAACCACAAGAAGAAGAAGAAGTCATGTAAGAAGTCATTTTTGATTTGATTATATGATTTACATATGTGATATGAAATTCTTCCTAAGTCTTAACATGGAAATGCATATGAATAGATTTAGACAAATGTTGTGTTCTTTTCAAGTGAACTATACATTTGTAATTCCTATGTGAATCCATGTAAAGTAAGGAAAGAGAGCTTCATATTGTATATCTTATATTATCAGTACATGCAAACTTATAGCTATTTGTAATTAACATCACTCCATATATTATAATTGATTTATAGGCTTTTTAAAAAAAATTTTGATTTAATAGTAATAATAGCCACACCTATTTTTAATTTAAATCACCACATGCAATTTGACATAAAAGAAACCATTTCATTTAGTTAATTTTAAAAGAAATGAATGCATGGTTACATATGGCAAGCAACATTTAACATAATTGGAAAGAAATAAAGGAACATAAGCATACAACCTCATTCATTCTAATTAATTTCTATGGACAATCATACTAAATAAAGACATTTAAAATAAACCAAAGTTCTTTATTATTATTTCATCGTTATGTTTGATTTGAGTTAAGGAAAGTGAAAGAGGTTTGTTGGTCCTAATCCCATTCCCTATGTGTGAGTTAATTTTGGTTCAAGGAATAAGTAATTAGGTTGATTTTATAATTTAATTAGGTTAGTGTATGAATTAAGTGGAGTAATTAACCCTTACCTACATCACCTTAAGTTAATTAACTAATCAAAAATGAGCCAATATGGTATGTAACTACATGGAAAGTATATTTGCAATGCTCCTAAGAAATGAAAGGGGCGTAATGCAATTGACTAATGATTAATAGTTAATTAAGCTTAAGGGATCTCACTTAACTAATTTTATGGTTTTCTCACACATGCAATCTAACCACAATTTTATTATCTCCCCCTTTGGGTTATTGAACACCCAAAGAGCTACCCAAGATTAAATTAGAGAAATAGGTTCCATTAAATTAATTAAGTTCATTAAAATATTTAAATGAGCCAAAACTCATTTTAACCCAAGCTAATTGTAATTAAATTTATATATCAATCTCAAAGCCATATATAAACTCTGTTAAATCAAAATCAACTCAAAATAAAGCCAACTAAACCCAATTGGCTCACTTGACCCAAAGTGGCCAATTTGACCTATATGAACCAAAATCCAATTCAATTCAAATCAAAGTGAGTTATGCCAATCCAAACTTCATGTCATTATTGTTGATCATCCTAGGCTAATCAATTGTCATGAATTGGGTCAAACCAAGTCAACCTAGCCCATTGACCTAGTCAACCCTTTAACCCATATGAACTCAAACTAGCCAAATTATATAACCTAAACCAAATGGATTGTAACCAATGACTCAAGTTCATTCCAAATTAATTATTGAACTTGACCAAAGCTTTAATTGAGCCCAATTTGACCAATTTGTCAACCTAACCCAACTTAGCCCAAATTTGTCTTAAAGGTCAAATCAAACTAAAACCCAGTCAAATCCAAATTGAACTTAACCAAAGCCTACAATATATTCAAAATGATCAACCAAGCCCAAACCAAGCCATGATTCAAGCCAAATTGGTCAATTGAGTCAAATTGGTCAACTTGGCCTAAATTGACCTAAAGGTTCAAATTGGCCAAAATCCAAATTAAATCCATATTAAACCAAATTGATTGAAACCAATTGAACCAATGCACTCCAAATGGTCATTTGAATTTGACCCAACCATTGATTTGACCCAATTTGACTAATTGGTCAACCTAACCCCATTTGACTCATTTGGCCCAAATGGGTCAAATTGACCCAAATTAAACCCAATGAACTCCAAATGACTTGAAAGTTTGTCCAACACACTTTTGACTCTTTTCAAATCTGTTTAAATCAAATTTAATGCCAAATGACCACTTTGCCCTTGGGTCAAAGGTATCCCATGAGAAAAGACACTCGCCTAAGTAGTCATTTCATCATTGCCACTACACTCATCCATTGGTCCACATAGAACACTAACATAGGTGGTTGGGGTATATGACTCATGGAGAGGTGAGTTCATCTCACCTCTCCCATTGTGACACTTGGCATGAAGGACTTCCACCTCCCCTTTGCTAGGACTCCTATTTGTCCTTCATGGTAGCCAATTTTCATACCTTAGCCAGCCAAAATGAGCCACCTAGAATAATTCCCTTTCATTCCCAATTTTCCTAAGCCGAATGACACCCTTTTGGAGCCAAAAATCAAAAATGAAAGAGAGATTTTCGACCAAAACCAAGGAGAAGAAAATAGAAGCCAGAAAACTCATCATAATCCTCTCATTTCCATCCCCTATAGCTCCCAAACCAACCAACAATCATTCTCACTTCATTTTGAGGGTGAAAACATCAAAATCAAGTGGATTTTGGTGATGAAGTGACAGCGATTGGAGAACACATCATTTGAAGTAAAGACAAAGGTCTAGGCTCATTCTAGAGCTTTTTCCCTCACCCAAAAGTATGCTCAGATCATCACCGCCGTCGAAAATCATCCATGGTGAGGTAAATTTCAAGAAAACTCATAGCCAGCCTTATGATTTCTAATTTTGTGATGATTTTCATTGAATTTTAAGAATTTTCCTTAGAAATTCCTCACATTCTTTATTTTATAAAATCCCAATACAAAATAGAAATTTCTCGATAAAGAACGAAGCAAAATCGAGCCCAATCGGCCTCACTTCACATTATTTTTGCATTTTTTGTCGGATTCACCGGTCGGAGAGCAGCAGCCATCCGATCTCGCGTTCAAGGGATCGGACAACCCAGATCTCGCAGTATCCACTCATTTTGACCCCCCAGATCCATTTGGTGCCCAAATCCCATGTTTTGGTCATCGACACGCGATCGGATCTAACGCCCAATCCGATCAACGGTCTTGGTCGAACCCATGCATCATTTACCTGTTCATCTATGGTTTCGCTAGTCGATGTGGCGCTGTTGCTACCAACCACGTGGTACCACGTGGCATTACGTGCCACGCAAAATCGAGCGGTCCAATCACGTGGCGTTGCGTTGCCCCGTTAGCGCCGTGCGCGGTGTTAAGTGGGTTAAGTGGGAAAATTCAAATTTTTTTATTTTAAAAATTATTTAAAACACCTAAAGCTTTAAATATTTATAGAAAATAGAATACTCAACTAAAATTGCAAATAAGGGCTCATTGGATCCATCCTTTCGAGGAAAATCTAATGAATCCAGAATGCTCACATTTCACTCAACATTTTGAGCTTAATTTGATTTTTAGTAAAAATTAACTTTCAATAATTAAACAAAAAATACACATCAGATTAAGTTGAAATTTGTAGAGATTGAAATTGAACTTAAACCACACTTACCATAAACATTTCAAGTCAAAATAACTTATGGATTGAAAAATATTAAATTTTGAAGTTCAAATAATTTATTTTGATAAATTAAATTAGCAGACTTCATGAAAATCATATTAATGACTAGAAACTTGTAAAAATTATAAAAAATCATAGAAAAATATAAATAAATACTCATTTTAAAGGTGTTTCAGAAGAGATTAAATTAAAATTAATTCTAATTGATTTTTAATAGTAATTAAGGTTTAATTTTAGTTTAGCTAAAAAGTTAATTATCTTAATTACTTCTTAATTATCCAAGTAATTAATTCCAAATTTTCTTAGGATGATTAATGGGATGACCTCTACCTCCCATAATTTTCTTGGGATTTATTGTTTGGTTAATTAGGGTAATTGGTTATCTTAGTCTTAATTACTCTCTTAACTAATCAAGTGATTAATTAACATTCTAAATAGTAAGGAAACCATTGATTAAGCTTGTTAATCATTGTGAGATAGTGAATGGACATGGGGAATAAGATTATGATCTCTTTCTCATTCTTTTCCCTAAGTTCATTTCACTTGACTTGAAATCAATCAATTTGGGATTAATTATTATTTAATTCATTAATTAAATGGCTTAATTAATCAAATTGAAATCATAACCATTCCAGAACTTGTCTAATTAACTTTTAGGTACCTCTTTGGGTGTTCAATAACCTAAAGAGAGAGCTGATAAAATTATGGTTGGATCACATGTGTGAGAAAACTATAAGAGTAATTAAGTGAGCTCCTCAAGCTTAATTAATTAATGTTATATGCCACTTGTAGTCATACATTCATTACTTTCAAAAATTAATTAAGTAAAAAAATGATTTCCTTTATGTCAAATTTGCATGTGTTGATTTAATTAAAAATATGTGTGGCTATTATCACTACTAAATCTCAAACATATTTTCAAAAGCTACTTAATGAATAAGAATATTTATTATGACTTTAATTATACATATATAGGAGGTGCATGCGAATATAAACTTAGTATATGAAGTGAAGTTTCTTTCTTATATTCATATGTTGATTTGCAAAAGTAAGAATGTTAGCGGTTATATTAGTCTGGACATCCTAGGGACGCACGGCTTTAAGTAGCCCCAAGGAGGTTTCTACCTCACTCCCTTGGTGTAGAACAATAACAACATACCTAATTGATTTCATTCTTATGCATGTTTGACATTAGAATTTAGATAGAGCTTTAATTCATTTACACAAATAAATTAATTAAATTGAATCCAACTTTTATATAGTTTTCATTTCTATAGTTTCTTGCACATTCACATATATTTAAGAATAGTGGGTATATTAATCTAGACATCTAAGGGACGCATGGCTTTAAGTAGCCCAAAGGAGGTTCCTATCTCACTCCCTTAGTGTGAAATAATGGCACCGTACCTACTTATAATTCTTATATATATATATATATATATATATATATACTGGATGAAAACCATAATTTAATCAAATCAAATTCTACTTTTGCATGATTCTCATTCTTATAGTTGCTTATACATCTATATGTATTTAAGGATAGCAGGTATATTAGTCTGGATATCCCAGGGATGCAACACTTTAAATAGCCCTAAGGAGATTCCAACCTCACTCCATTGGTGTAGAATAATGGTGATGTACTTGCTTAAAATTTTTATACATTTGTGTGTACATTTGATTAATGAATGAAAATCCCTCTTTTTTATTAAAATGACATGCATCCATACTTTGTTCAAGTGGTTGAATTGATTAATCTTATAATTTGGAGTTCTTTTCTTATGCTTTTGTATAAGAATTTAGATAGAGCTTTAAAGTAATATGACAAAATAATTCAACCAAATAAAATCTTAATTCCAAATGCATTTACTTACTTTCATCATTCAAGTATGCTACGATATAAATTGCATGTATAGGTATGTTTAGGACTTAGCCATATGCATGCTATATATGATGGAAAGAAATAAGAAAACATGTGACATGTGATGATAGTTCATTTCAATTAATCTTTAAATGCCTTTCTTATTGAATGAGTTTATTTAAAGTGAACCTAAACCTAAGACTAATTAAAATATGTAATAAGCCATTCACTAAAGGGAATTGATTAATTAATTTGCTTTAGATGTGACTTAAGGTAGGGATGAAAGAGAGTGGTCCTCTTTTTTCCTTCTCTTTAAAACACTTAGTTATTTTGTGTTGGTCAAATGAAACAAAAGAAAACACTAAGTAAAACTTGTAAATAAATTAAACCACTTAAAGTGAAACCACCCTTTAAATTGAATCTTTCTACACTTAGGAAACTACAACTCTAAAGCCTAGTTAGGACATACCACATAAGCCTTAATACACACACATTAGATTAAGTCACCACTTTTAGCTTTATGTTAGGATGGTGCATTGTTTGATGTATATTTTATTTTTTGATGTATTGTTTTAGACTAAATGTCAGGGTGTATATTTTGTAGACTGGATGATAGACCATTATTAGCCTAATCATATTTTTTACAGGGGATTGTGCTTAAGGGGCCACTGAAAATAAATATATATGCTATCTTTCCAGGTTGCTTAAGTCCCTAAGCATAATCCAAGCTAGGACAGGTAGGCTTGGTTACGCATGTGCAGGGTGCTAAGTCCAAATTATAATATAATTACTTGTGTGGAATGTATGTTTAGCTAACCTCTATTTTGTAGGTGTAGTTAGATTTACTCTTTCCATTTAAATATAATTTTGCATTAGGAATTAGGATTAGGGTTATGGGGAATTAGGATGAGTGGAGGCTAGAAGGCTTTGTCTGGGAGGCCCCGTGATGCCTTTGAAGTAAGCACATCTAAAGAAAGCTCAAATAAAGAAATTGAAGTGATATGAAGAATGAAGACCCCCATAGAATTTATTCATTTATTTGTAATTGTAATTATTCTTTTGTAATTGAGGTTGTATAAGGAAAGTGCTTGGCTACCTATCTTTTCTTTTTTGGGTTGTACGGCGATACCCGACCGCACCGGCCTTTTATTCTTTTAGGGCAGCTATAAAATTATTCGATCTTATGTTTAGCTTGTGCATTAGAAATGACATGCATTTTCATAGTTTCTTTATGATTGGTGCTTGTTGTATGACCTGGATGAGATTAGGCTCTTAGGAAATAAATAAACTTTCTATCTAACTATAACTCATAATCAAATCTCTAAATAACTCATAACCTCACATAAAGCTTAGAATATAATCAAGATAATTAAACGATTTAACAACCCCTTAGATGAATGTTGTATGTCTAACATCATGCATGCATATTCCTTCTTCCTTAAATATAGGGGATTTTCATCCTTGCACGATAGGAGAATGCTTGACCTGTGAGGGCATCCCTTGTGATAAAAAATACCCACTTATTGCTGATTTAGACAATCATCTAATTTTATCATGCATATAAACATGCAAAATTCTAAAGCATTTGTCAAAATGAAGTGTCAAATACAAATAAAATTTAAAAAGATTTGCATTAGACTAAGTCATTACTCATACCACTCATGCTCTAGTCTTTTAGGGAGTGGGTTTAAGGACTTTAATCTCTTTCTAAATAATAACAACATAACTATCTTGCAATTCATATGACTTGACCATATGATTTTAAAGCGTAGGAGGAGTTAGCTGATTGCCACTCCAGGCAATTGAAAATCCAACAGTCGGGTGGTTTATCCTCTCTTGTGGAGGTCAACCATATACCCATCTTCTCTTAGATTTAGGACGTGCTTGTGGTTTGAAAGCTAGCTTGATAGGTTGTTTTCTTGGATACACATAATTCTCACCTCTTAGGTATTCTCACAACCTTGTGTTGTGAGATTATAAGTCCAAGCTTTTTAATAAAATTTTAATTCAAATATATAAATCTCTTCAATTTCAAACATATAAAGCCCAACCATAGGATAGTTTGGGATGCTTACTAAGTTTCCTAGTATCATGAGCATCCCCTACTCATCTTTCTTTAGCTTTGATAATAAGTCTCTCTCTTTTTGATCTATCCCATTTAATTTTTCAAACATAGCCAATTTATTGATACTCCTATCTTTGAAATCTTTGAAGATAATAATTATCTACTTTAATTGAGAGTATTCCTAAGGAACTTACCTTCCTTAGGATGAAATTAACTATTGGGGCTTGCCCCCATAAGAAACTTTAGAAGCTGGTTTAAATAAACCCTACTTTATTCATCCATATAAAGTAGGTAAAAGATATATGGTATATTCGAAGACCCATCATGCCTTAGAGTCCTTAAAGGTGATTAGGTCCATCAGTGATTTCTATCTTTTGAGATAATGCATCATTCCTTGACATCATTTATCACCTTAATAATAAATCTATGTGGTGTCCCTCATACACATAAAATAAAAAATAAACACCACAATAATGATGTAGCCTAGACATGGTAGCTATATAGTGCTACTTAATCGAGACTCATATGTAGACTTTTTTGTAGTTTTTTTTTGAAGTACTTTTCCTTAACTTTTCTTTTATTTTCTTGTGTGTGAGGGTGAAGCAAGTGCCTGAGAAAGTGTGAAGAGGCTCTAAATAAGTATAATTTGTAATATTCTCCTCGATTTTTCTTTCATGAGAATTTCTGGTTTCGATAATTTTTTTCTCATTCTCGAGTTTTTTCATGTTAAATTTGGTTTCTTTTGTGATTGCTTTTATTTTGATCACTTTTCTTTGTATGTTTCTGGAATACTGAACTGATTTTCCATGCATAATCTATGATCTCCCAATATGAACTAACAAAGTACTTTCACATATTACAAAAAGATTTCATATATGATCTTATTACATCAAAGTATGTGTAAAACTATGAGATTCATGCAATTATTTAAAGAAACTAGTTCTATAATTAAAATAAGCCCATGTTACTAATTATTATTTCAAAACTTATGCAAGCATTCAATGAAATGATTTCACTCAATGGAGGCGCCCTTCAAATCAATAGAAGTGCATGCATGTGCTTTAAGAAATGAATTGATAATAATATTCATGTCATCTTAATAACTGGATGGGCTAACATGACTCTCATTGTCAAAGGTCTAGTCTGAGGATATCGTCCAAGTTAATGTAAAATAAGTCTGAATTCACCTATATCTTCTAAAAAAACTCTTACATTTTTTTTTAAAAAAAAATCCTTCATCTTTTTTTAATAGAAGAATAAAACTCTTTATCTAAAAAAATCTTCATATTTTTTTATAATTATTTTTGAACTTTCTTAAAAAAGAAGAAAACTTATTATCTTCTATATAAAATAAATAAATATATCATACTTATTTATATGTGTAACATACATATTGAAATACATGATATTCTAAAACAATGAAAAATAATTTTTACAAAACTAAAAATATTATTATATTTAAGAAAAATATAATTTCATATAGATTGGTATACTTTTAGATAATAAAATAATTAATCTTGATTTTTACATACTTTTTAATTAATATTGTAGATTTATAGAAATTTAATAAATTTTTGGATGACTAGATTTGACATCCAAAAGTAGAAAAAAAATGATATGTTATAATTAAATCTATCAAATTAGGCGCAAATCTCGAGATTATATGGTTATTAAAATTTTCAAAATTATTTGAACTTTAATTTTAATGGATTTATAGTCAAATTGAATGTCTAGATGAAGCAAGTCCACCGGTATGAAGAATAGGTTGATTTGAGCCGGAATCAGCTCAAATCAAGTTTCTAAGTATAATTTAAAACTTTAAGACATTAATTAGGGTGTAAATGAGCCAAGTTGGCTCAAGCTCGGCCCGATAAATGGCTCTTGAGTCGAGCTAGATAAGCTAACGCCAAGCTAAGTCACCAACACAACTTCGTTAGCTAGCTTTTGTTTAATAAATAATAATATAAAATATAGTTAAAATATATTAATATTTTAAGAATATAATTGTTAAAAATTATATCTCATTCTAGTATATCAAATAAATTATTATTATTTTAATTCTAGTTTCTTAATTTTTTTTATTTTTATCATAATAATTATTTGAATTATGTTTTTTTTATTTCATTCATATTAAATGAGTCAGCTCGTTGGCTAATTCAAACTCATAAAATAAAGCTCGAGCTTGAGCTCAAATTGAATTGATTAGCTCAAACTTAAACCAAGGGTGATTCTAGCTATCTCGACTCATTTACACCTCTAATATTAATTAACTAGTCAATGGATCTCCAAATATATGATATCTAATTGAGTGGCTTGATGAGAAATAATGGTCTCAAGTCACTAAAATGGAAGTCATTAAGACACTTAAATCTTAAGAAATCATCTATGCTTAAAAGGATCAATATGGACTATCATAGGTGCTTTGAAATTTTGGTTAAAGTAAAAATGTCTCCCAAATTCTATAAATAGGACTCCATTATCAGAATGGGGAGAGCTAAGGAAGTGCTAAAAGCTAAACCAAAAGAAGTCAACCACCACCAACAACCTCATGCCATTACCTACAAAAACTACCACCAAAAATTATCATCAATATTTGAGGCTATCAAAGCTTAATTACCATCATACATCACTAAAATATTGTTCAAATTGTTGTTGCCTAAACTTTATATGGTCACAACTTTGTGACATCCTCTCCTCCATCTTTGAATAAAAGTGAAACTTTGCAACTCAAAATATACATTAGATAATTTGAATTGGATTAGACCCATTGATTTTTCCCTTTTTCTTAGGATTTTCTATGTTAAAATTCTAGTACTTCACATGTTTCCTTTAATTATTTATGTGTGTGCTAGATTTTTATGCAAAGTTAAGATTTAAAAATTTTCAATATACCATTGTGAATATTAGCACTTAACAAAAGGGATATACCTATTTAACATAAAAATTCTTAGGTATTTACATATCTAACATCTAAGTTTTCATATTTACATCAGTGTCTCGAAGTTTCATATGTAACTTTTAAGCTTGATTTGAGCTCGATTTGATCCGATTTTAGTATTGTTGAACTTGTCTCACTGAGTCATTTAATTTGATTGTATACATACTTTAATTTGAGATTTGTGCTTCATTTATAAATTTTAGAGGGATATATCATTCCCTATTTTTGAATGATAAAACTTATTTCATCCAAAAAATATATAATCACTTTAGATAAAAATTATTAGGATATATAGTATATATTATGTGTATCAAATTTATTTAATTTATTTACTAATTAATTATTTATTTATATTATTTTATTTATATAATATATATTTTATATATATATATATATATATATATATATATATATATATATATATATATATATATATATATATTTTGGTTGTTTGATGTGAAAGAGAGGTCACGGGCCCTCGATATTATTTTTTATTTTTTTCATTTTGGCGAGAAAAAGAGAGAGAGGGGGATTGAAAGAGGGGAGGCAGTGAACCCCATATTTTTTTATTCTCATTTTACGGTATGAGAGTGGAGAGAGAGAGAGAAAGGAAGATAAAAAGAGAGAGAGAGAGATTGAAATAGGGGAGGTAGTGGGCCTCACGTTTTTTTACCTAAAGTAATTTTATATATTTTTGGATGAAATGAGTTTTTTTATCCAAAAATAGGGGCAAATGATATATCCCTCTAAAACTTTATATCAAGTATGGATTTCAAGTTAAAGCATATATTCAATCAAATTCAACGACTCAATGAGATGAGATCAATAATAGAATTAAGCAAATGAGCCCAAATGAGCTCGATCAAAAGTTACATATGAAAACTTTGAAACACTGACTCAATTATCAAATGACTTCTAAATTTGATGTGCTTATAGTCAAATTGAGCGGCTCGACGAGACAAATCCAACAAGCCTAAGATCACTTAGATCGAAGGTCATTTGAATAGTCAAATCAATAAAAAACTATTTATGATCAAATGAATCAATACGAACTATACTATGGAGTGTTTTGAGATTTTGACTACAATGACTAAAATGCCCTCTCAGAATCTAATAAATAGGTCCCCATTCTTATCGAAAGGGGGGGGGGAGAGGGGAACTTAGAGAAAGAGAGAGCTAGAAGTTCGAAGTTCATCATCACCACTATTATCGCGACGCTTTATTGTCGCCACAATAATACAATTGACCAACTACCGCTGCATAGTTATTATAACCTGATTCTGAAATTTCTATTATCAGGATTTCTCTCATACAATCTTGTAATCCCATTGTGGGGAAGACTTAAACTCTATACTCCAAAAGAGATATATAGCAAAGCTTTTTTACTGGGGTAGGCCCCGTGATTTTTCCCCTATTTATGGGTTTTTTTCATGTAAAAATTATGGAGTTTCTTATTCTCTTTTCAACTATCTATGTGCCTATTGTATTTCCTATTGAAGCTAAGGCATGAGGTTTTATTCTACCATTATAAGTTTTCTAGCACGCAACAGTTTGACGCCGTCTGTGGGAAACATTCCCTTTACATCTTCGCAATGGTTGACAATCTGACTTTATGTTTAGAGTACCACCATCTATATGGTGGAGGAAATCTTACTATGGAGGAACACATAAGAAGAATGAAGATTCATCGAACTTCAATTCTTCAATTTTTGCTAGAAACTTGGGGGAAAATCTTAATCTCAAAAGATCGTCCAAATCAATATTCTGTATATCTAATTTATTATCAATTCGAGAAGCAAGTCAATGATGTGGAGTAATTTCAACAAAAATAAGATAGGGAGATAGCTTTGTAAATTATGATTCTCCAATCATACTCATGGAAAATAAGGCAAAGGTCAAGGAGCAACTTTGGCTACAGCCTCAAACAAATATTTTGATTTGACCTCTTCCATACAGGTTAACGTCATCAAGTAATACTCTGACAAATAATCTCTGAAGAATCAAAATGTTTAACCTCTTTCACACAGGTTAACGTCATACATTGACAAAATAACCTCGGATGAGGGTTAAAACTATTGGCTTCTTTCACACAGGTTAAATGTCACTGAGTAACACTCTGACAAACAACCTCAGATAAGTCATAACTTTGTACCTACTCCACACAAGTTAACATCATCGAGTAATACTCTGTAAATAATCTCAGAAGAATCAAAATGTTTAATCTCTTCCATACAATTTAATGTCATACTTTGACAAAACAACCTCGGATGAGAGTTAAAACTATTGACTTCTTCCACACATATTAAATGTCACCGAGTAACACTCTTACAAACAACTTCGGATAGGTCAAAAATCTCTTATGGATTCCTCCCCAGGAAGGTATGCCCTTGAGGAAGCCTTGATGGGAAGCTAGTAGTGGACAATGTCTTCACTATAAAGACTCTAAGACAACAAGTGGCTGATAGGGTCTCCACTCATTAAAATCTTAGGAAAAAAGCCTTAGAAGGTATGTACATCAAAAATTTTAGCTTTAGAAGAGTATATCAAAAATCTCAGAAGGTAAAAGCCTTAGAAGGTACAGGTACATCAAAAATCTCAGTAGGCAAAAGCCTCAGAAGGTACAGGTATATCAAAAACCTTAGTAGGTTAAAGCCTTAGAAGGTACATGTATATTAAAAATCTCAGAAGGTACAAGTTCATCAAAATCTCAAGAGAAAAAAGCCTGGTACAGTACATCAAAATCTCAAGAAAGCAAAAGCCTCTACAAAATCTTAGTAGGCAAAATCCTTACAAGGTACAGGTACATCAAAATCTCAGAAGGCAATAGCCTCAGAAGTTACATGTATATCAAAAATCTCATAAAATAAAAGCCTAAAAAGGTACATGTATCCCAACAAAGGAGAGAAAGCTCATTGTGATCTTTTAGGAGGAATAACCACCAAATCATTTGAAAAATAAAATTTCTTCCTGAAGATTATCAAAGTATCACTATTGATAGTTGGCATTATATCGTTGGATCTCACCGTCCCCTGAGGCTTCCGCAACCCATCATCTTGTGCAAGATTTACTTAAGAATCTTTAAACATTGGGATATCTCTTGAAGAATGCTCACCCATGAAGATATTATCTATTTTTCAAGTTTGGAATCACATTAGAGACTAAATTCAAAATGCGTGCTACCTAACCAGGTTAGTTGGAAACCCTGAGATCAGGAAGAACTAGAGCCTGCGATACACTATTATACAGGTTAATGGAGGATACTAAAGAGAAAAAAGTGGAAGCGCACTAGAGCATGAATTCAGGATGCGCGCCGCCTAACCAGGTTAGTTAGAAACTCTGAGATCGAGGAGAACTGGAGCCTACGAGAGGGTTCGACACCGTTATACAGGTTAGTGGAGGCTACCAAAAAGAAGAAAGCAGAAGCACACTGGAGCCTGAATTCGAGATGCACGCCGCCTAACCAGGTCAGTTGAAAACCCCGAGATCGGGGAGAACTGGAGCCTACGAGAGGGGTCGACACCATTATATAGGTTAGTGGAGGCCACCAAAGAGAAAAAAGCGGAAGCACACTTGAGCCTAAATTCGGGATGCACTAACTAGGTCAGTTGGAAACTATGAGATCGGGACTGGAGCCTACGAGAGGGGTCGGCATCGTTATACAAGTTAGTGGAGGGTACCAGAGAGAAGAAAGCAGAAGCACACTAGAGCCTGAATTTGGGATGAGCGTTGCCTAACCAGGCTAGTTGGAAACCCCAAGATCTGGGAGAACTGGAGCCTGCGAGAGGGGTCAGCACCGTTATACCGGTTAGTGGAGGCTACCAAAGAGAAGAATGCAGAAGCTTGAGAATTGGGATGCACCCTAACAGTCGCAAACCCCAAGATGAGAATTGGAGCTAGGGGGTCACACCATTATACTGTCCTGGAGGCTACCATAGAGAAAGAAAGTAAAGTGCAAATTTTTCATTACACCCTAGAGGGTATTTATACTAGAAAAAATTACTTTTCAAATTCTTGAAAAAAAATAATAATGATAAAGTGAAGAAAACTCTTCATATTCCTTAAAAAAACCTCTTCATATACCTCATTAAAAAAAACTTTTCATCTTCTTAAAAAAAGAGAGAAGAGAAAATAATTCATATTTATATAAAAAGGAAGAAATTCTTCATATTTCTCATTTAAGAAAAAACTATTTATATTCTTTAAAAAAAACTCTTTATCTTCTTTAAAAAAATGAAATTCTTCACATTCCTCATTAAAAAAAACTCTTTATTTTTATGGTGAAAATTTATATATATTCCTACCTTCTTCTATCTCCTTCCCTTTCAGAAAAGAAGGACAAATGAAAATAGAAACATATAAAACTCTTTGTTGGGATACCACACAGATCCACAGATATTCTTATTAGGGTGATCGGATATGGCATTAAGGAAATGTGTGCTATCTCAAAAGATAGAAGTCACCACCCTATAATGGATCTAATCACCTTAATAAGGACTCCTAAGGAGTATGAGTCTTCAGAATATACCAAAGATTCTTCCCCTACTTTACATGAAAATGAAAAGCAGGGTATATTTTAAATCGTTAAGTTAGTTACATCCTAAGGAACAAGATTCCTTTGGAATACTCTCAATTAAGGTAAATGATCGTTGTCTCCAAAGATTTCAAATTGATAGGACTATCAATCGATTGGCTTATTTTTAGAAAGTCAAGTGGGATCGATCAAAAGGAGGAAGTTTTTATCGAAGCCAAATGGAAACAAGTAGGGGATGCTTAAGATACTAGGAAGCCTAGTAAGCATCCCAAACTACCTTATGGTTGGGCTTTACATTTTTGAAATTAAATTAACTTGTTTGAGTTAAATTTTTATTAGAATGCTAGGGCTTATAATTTCATGATACAAAGTCATGGAAATGCCTAAGAGGTGAGGATTTATGCTCATAGCCCGCAAAAGGAAGTAGCAACCTTTGAACATAAATCTAGGGAGCTTTGGAGAGGGACAAAAGTACAACATAAATCTAAGGCCAAAATAGGTATTTGGTTCACCCCCACAAGAGAGGATAAACCACCCAACTGTTGGACTTACAACCACCTGAGGTGGCCGCCAACTAACTCCTTCTACAGTTTTAAAAATATATATGTCATGCATGATAGCAAGATTGATTAATTATTTAGAAGAGACTAAGTCCTTAAACACACACTAAGAGACTAGATCATGTAAGGGCATGCTTTTAATGACTTATATCTAATGCAAAATTTTCATTTATTTTATTTTTATTTTGGACAATTTTGACATAGGCTTTAGGATTCTTTATGCCTACATATTAGATTAGCCAAAATCAATAAGATAAGGTGGTGTGTTTCCACCATGGCTCTCACATGTCAAGATAAATTCTTTGGCAAAGGTGAAAGCCCTCCAATCAAGAGTGAAATAATATGATTTTTTGTGCATCATGTTAGAAAAGAAAGTACACATCCAGCTAAGGGGTTGCTAATTCTTTTATCTTGATTTTAACATAGGCTTTAGATGAGGTTATGAGTTGTTTATTTTTAATTTTGAGTTGATTAATTTGATAGAAGATTTATTTTTCCTAAGAGCCTAATCGTCATCCAGAGCATACATCAAAGCAAGGAAGAAACTAGGAAAAGATGTCATCTTAATGCATAAGTTAAACAAACATCAATCAATTTATAGAACTAAGAAAAAGAACCATTTCGTCGGGCTCCACCACAACCTGAAAACCAATTGAGTAGTCGAGCTCTACCCATATGCAACATGTATTACAAATGAATAAATTATAATAAAGCAAGGAATTCATGTTATGGTTCACTTCTTCTTTCTTCTTTTCTTCTTTTCTTCTTTTCTTCTTTCTTCTTTCATCTTTTGGTTCCTTCTTTTGGATGGTTGGAATGTGATTGCTCTAAAGGCTTCACATGGAACATAAGATGAAATCTTATGACCAATGCTCATCCTAATCCCCCCATAATAATCATTTCAAAATCCTAATTATAAAATTACATGAAAAGGAAAAAGTAAATCTAACTAACACCTACAAAATAGAGATAAGCTAAACAAACCATACAAATCCTAAGCATGTATGAGCACATATTGGACTTAACACCACACACATGGGTAACCAAGTCCATCGCCTATTGGATTATGCTTAGGTATACTGCACAACAAAAGTAATTTTATATTTTATTACAAAGACACCTTAAACACAACAATCCCCATAAGACAATGATTAGACTAGATCTTCTTATTCATTCATTCTACACACATTCACCCTAACATATTTATAAACATAAGATTTTTGTGTAAGTGCTTAAATTTATGGGGTATTTAGCTAGACTTTAAAAATTTTTCTAAGTATGAAAAAGTTCAACTTAGAGGGTGATTTCAATTTAAGTTGTTTAGTTTGGTTATTTTATTTTGGGTTAATTTTATTTTGTGTTTTGATTAGGTTTGAATGAACCTAAGATTAATTACTATGTTAAAGAGAGGAAAAGAGAAGAGAACTTCTTTTCCCCACCTTAAGTAATTTCTAAGATTGACATTTGATTTTTGTTTAGTGAATATTTTATTATGTGTTTTAATTAATCCTAAGTTTATATTTTCCTTAAAGAAACCTATTCAAAAAGAAAAGCTTTTTAAGATTAAGTAAAGTGAATTAATATCACAAAACACACATTATTTCATTTCTTTCCCAACATGTAAAAATATATGAATGAACTTAAAACG